>VDFB02047230.1:616012916-616138402 GCA_007258455.2 Sequoia sempervirens
ATGAAATTTAAATCATGGCTCCATTTCACAATGCATGCATGAAATGGATGAACTCAATAAAAATGCATGAAATGGATGAAATTTAAATCATGGCTCCATTTCTTTTGCTTCTATCATGCTTGCCTTTTACTTTTTTACTTTGGTATGCTTGTTCATGTAGATTCACATGCACACTAAGGTGAGCACAACATGTAATGGTGAAAAGTGCATTTTGACTAATTTGGAATCCCCTTTGACTCAAGTTCTCAAATTAAATCTCAAAAATTGAACGTAGCCTATCCTCATACATTCTCCAACTTTCATACTATTAGTTCACATTATTGTGTTGAATTTGCAAGCACAAAAAATCATCCATGTCTTTTTTGTGGCACATATTTGACCCTCTTGTTCACAATTTAAATTTATTTTTGAGCTCAAGCCAATCATATTTTAATTGATCATTGTTCATAATATTTTGTGTCAAAACATTTAAATTGTGTGTTTAAGTCAAATATAAAAAGACATCATCCTTATATCCTTTCACAAGACAAATTTTCAAATATATTATAATGACATAAACAAATAATTAAAAACACCTTCTACATTAGAAAAAAAATCAATTAAAAAAACTAATTGCTATACAACCCTTATTAAAATAATATAATTCCCTAACCTTATACACAACTTTCACACAATATGACAACTAAAATACTTTTAATTTTCTCATAATATTTTTTAGAAAGAAGTAATTTGCATAATTTAGAATTAAATAAAACAACTTTTTAACCAGAAATTTCTAGAAAATTGCTAGTGATTTGATTTGACTACGATCATAAAATTATTGAAACTGAATGGTAAGAAGAATATTCTAACTTGTTTTGAATTTGTAATTTGAGAAACCGAGTAAAATCACATGGTAAGAAAAACTGACAAAGCAAACAAACACTGAGATGACATACTGCCCTGTAATAAACAGTTAACAAGCCCACTGATTTGCCAATATTTCCTCACCAGTAAAATCATTGAACGAGTCAATACAAAAACTTGTATTGAATTTTTTACGGGAAGAAAAACTAGGAAAGCCGTAAAACCGACGGTAGGAAGTCATCTTTCCAATAGACTTTGAACAAGCGTGGAAATTTGCTTTAACTTCAGTGAAACGCCATAAGTACATTCAATTTTCGACAAGTTTTCTAAAATATACAAGTTTTCCAACTACATTAAGAAGATGATGATGATGTGGGTCTTGTTGTTATTAGTAGTAGTGATGCCCTGCTCTTTCGCATGTTATGCGGATGAAAGAAATTCCCTGTTAGATTTTAAAGAGGGCCTCAACTTCACTTCTTCTTGTTATACGCTGCAATCGTGGAAGGGATTTAACTGCTGCGCGTGGGAAGGAGTCACCTGTCACCCAATCACTGCCCATGTCCTCTCCTTGGATCTCAGTCCTCAGTCCCTCAATGCCTCGTGGATTGCTGATGTCCATTCCTGTTGGCCTTTCATGTTGTGGAGTGAACTTCGTGGGGGACTATTCCAACTGCAGCATCTTGAGCACTTGGACCTCAGTGAGAATGCCTTCTTCCCTCCTCTTGCCATCCCTTCACAGTTTCACAAGCTCAGAAAATTGAGGTATTTGAATTTTCACAACTCTAACTTTAGTGGCCAGATTCCAAGAGAGATTGGTGGCATGTCCAGTTTAATATATCTTGATCTGTATAATAATTATTTGAATGGCATCATCCCAACATCTTTGGGTAAGTTGTCAAACCTCACATATCTTGATCTGTATTATAATTATTTGAATCGCACCATCCCAACATCTTTGGGTCAGCTGTCAAAGCTCACATATCTTGATTTGAGTTCTAACAATTTGAGTGACACCATCCCAACATCTTTGGGTAAGCTGTCAAAGCTCACATATCTTGATATGAGTTCTAACTCATTGAATGGCACCATCCCAACATCTTTGGGTAAGCTGTCAAATCTCACATATCTTGATATGAGGTCTAACTCTTTGAGTGGCATCATCCCAACATCTTTGGGTAAGCTGTCAAAGCTCACATATCTTGATATGAGTTTTAACTCATTGAATGGCACCATCCCAACATCTTTGGGTAAGCTGTCAAATCTCACATATCTTGATATGAGGTCTAACTCTTTGAGTGGCATCATCCCAACATCTTTGGGTAAGCTGTCAAAGCTCACATATCTTGATATGAGTTTTAACTCATTGAATGGCACCATCCCAACATCTTTGGGTAAGCTGTCAAAGCTCACAAAACTTTACCTCTATGTTAACTCTTTGAGTGGCACCATCCCAACATCTTTGGGTGAGTTGTCAAAGCTCTCATATCTTGATCTGAGTTATAACTCTTTGAATGGTACAATCCCCTTGTTGGGTAACCTCACCAAACTCACACAACTTGATCTTAGCAACAACCAACTAAGTGGAACTTACACACTTTCATTTATTGATAAAATCCCCAATATTCAATATTTGCATCTTTCAAGGAATATGTTGACTATAAAATTCAATGCCACTAATCTTCCTAATTTTCAACTCAAAAGAATAGATTTGAGTTCTTGTAATATACAAGGGGATTTTACAAATTTCATTTCAACTCAATACTTTTTAGAGTCACTAGATTTGTCTCAAAACTCTCTCAGTGGAAATATTCCTAATTGGTTGTGGGATTCTATGTCCCTTCGATATCTTAATCTCTCTTCTAACCAATTTGTAGGAAATTTACCCTTCAAGCTGCTTGGATTTGAACACAATTCTTATGATGAATTAATTATTGATTTGCATAATAATAAGTTACAAGGAAATATTCCCCTTTCTTTACAAAAAAATGTGCATTTCTTGGATCTTTCAGAGAATCTGTTTGATGGACCCATTCCACACACTATTTGTGAGTCAAAAAATTTGCGCTTTTTAGAGTTGTCAAATAATTGGCTAAGTGGTAAGATTCCCTCAAGTTTGGACCAGTGCTCTAAGTTGTCCATGTTAGATCTAGAAAACAATAATCTCAGGGGCACAATTCCAAATATATTTGGGAACATGTCCTTTCTTGAAACATTAAAACTAGGTCTCAATGGGCTAAAAGGGAACATACCATCATCCCTTGCAAATTGCAGTTCTTTGGAAATCCTAGATCTAAGAAATAACAATATTAATGGGGACATTTCTAGTTGGATTGGAAGCTTGAAAAGTCTTCGCATCTTAATACTAAAATCTAACAATTTTTTTGGCACACTACCCTCAGAATTATCGAACTTGCAAAATCTTCAGATATTGGATATGTCAAGCAATCAATTTTCAGGCATTATTCCAAGTGGCTTTATGAACTTGAGTGCAATGGCAAATCAGACAGAAAACACAGAAACTCTTCAATTAAATTATACTCTTATTGGTACATTTTATGTAGATAGCATAATCATTAAGAACAAAGCACAAGATATGAAGTATTCGAGAATTTTGAGATTAGTAAAGTGCCTTGATCTGTCAAACAATAATTTATCAGGTAAAATACCTTGGAATATTGAATCCCTCAAAGGATTGATAATTCTCAATGTTTCAAGAAATCATTTCAGTGGTGAGATTCCAAAATCCTTGGGAAGCATGGTACAACTACAATCACTTGATCTTTCCATAAATGAATTGTCTGGGATGTTTCCTATTGAGCTGCAATATCTCACATATTTGAGCTACTTTGATGTGTCTCATAATAACCTATCAGGAATGATACCACAAGGAGGACAAATGATGACATTTGAGTCATCATCATTTTCCAACAATTTAGATCTATGTGGCCTACAAATCAATGTCTCATGCTCAGGAAGTCGTCTTGCTTCTCTCAATGATGACAAAAAAAATAAAGAAGTGCTGGAGGATGATATATGGTGGGATGTGGGAATGGGAATGGGCTATGCATTTGGGTTTTCAATTCTAATTTGGGTGTTATGTTTCTCCAAATGTTGGAGTGCAAAATGCTTCAGAGTTATGGATGGTATTATTGATTCTCTTTTTCAAAGATTCAAAAAAAAATTGTACTATACAAAATAAGATATTTTCTGATCTTCATCTCCTATACACCTGTATATTTAACACACCATAAATGGAGATTGCCAGATCACCTAACAGTGAAAGAGTAAGTTTAATTCACAAATTTTCTTTATTAATGATTCTGGAGTCGGTTACAAATTTTCTTTGTAATGTTGATGATTTTGTACAATAGCTTATAACTAGTTTGTACAAATCTGATGAAGTTAATCTTCATGCGTCTTCTGCCCAGGTTTCAATTGCAAGTCAGGATATTTAGATCAGGAGCTAACATTCCCAAACGGAGTACGTTTTGGTCCTAATCATGGCTTTGTATACGGCGCTTCATTCACCCGCTCTTCCTGCAATAGCCGGTATTCACCTTTCATTTTGTCAACCCCATTGCATTTTATAATACTCTTTAAGTCGGAGCTTGTTTGAACTCTGTTTTTTATTGTGTTGTTGCTTAACAAGAAATTTCTATGAGTATTATTTGTTTTATGACAGTTAAGCCACTTAAAAGTTAAAACAGAGAGGGGAAGTGTTTCTTAACAAGGAATTTCTATGGATGTGCATGCACAGATATCATCTTTCCCAAGGGCCAAGGCAGTTATGATTGATTATTTAGTTCAAAATTTCAGAGAAAAATCAATCTGTTGTGACCAAATAATGATCTTGGGCAGAAGCGTGAGAAAAAGTATGTCATCCTTTCCAATTGCTTGCAGCTTCAGACACTCGGTTATTGCGAAATGTAGGGTTTAAGAAATTAAGGATCTAAAGTATTTTTTCCATGAACAATCGTAGTATCTTCATTTTATTGCGAATGATTTTGATATGTTGTAAATATTTTTGCTTCTTGTTAGATTACACTCTTTGCAAGAGTTTTCCCTTTGTCACCTATACACTATTTCAGACAATTCTATGTGGTGTAATATACTTTTTATGGAACTTGTAAATGGACAAATGTTGTAAAATCTCCTGAAAAGATTGCTGAAAAAAATAAACAGGTCTATATTGAATACTTGGGAGGGGCCAACTTCTTGATGTGCCAGACTTAACATTGTGTGGCTTAGAAAACAATCTTTGTGTGGAAAGCACAAAATTCGTGGCATTTCAGAATTGATTTGAATGGTAAGAAAGATGGTAATAAGAAAGCTTCCACTTTTAATAACAAGCCTTATGATGCATAAACAATAGGTATAACTACTATTTTAGCATTTGAAAGTACTAACCCTAATGAAATGTTAATTATTGCTTGGTTGAAAATGCAGAATTAACAGCAAAAAGTACTATTGGTAGAACAGGAGGAAGGATGAACTGGTCGTTATTGGCCCAACTTCCTTGAATGACTTACCTAGGCAAGTAAACTGTACAGAGCATATGAAAGGTACAGACATAAAACAGTTCTTTCACAATGCCAATTTAGAATATAGGTGATAAATGCTTAAATTCCACCAAAATTTCTATGGAGCATGGGATTTCAAATTCATTGAACAACGATGATTTGATTCATCAAAATATATTACTCATTCTGTTTTAAAAAATAAATAAAACAGAGATGCCAGAAGACGGGACTCACAAATGGTACAACCTGTTCAAGGGAAGATCTGTCCATCCTAACATGAATATACCTAGTTACAGTTATGGTTGAGGAGTTGTATTCAGTCATCCACCTCTTTATGTTTCTGGTCATCAAGTGGGTAATCCCCTTATCTATCCAGAAACTCCAAGCAGGAATCTTTTCGAGTGAGGAAATTCCAAGGCCAAGAAGTGCAACAGAAATAAACTTCACTAAGGTCTTTTGCATTCATGTCAATGTTTGTTTTCTTGGATACTGTCAAATTTTTAATGCAATTAGGCATTTCTATTTTAGAATTTGGATACTGTGTTTTGATTTCAACCAGTTGGGCATTGACTCACCACCCAATGTTAGTGGCTAGAAAATACCTTCCTCTCTCTTGCCCTCCAGTCGTCATAATTTATCCTAATTCAAATGTCACATCCTCATGACTTCAGATCATTTGGAACAATGTTCCTAACATCCTTGAGGGTGTCCAGATCCAAGGGAGCAAATAAGTTGTGGTATGTTGAAGAGAAGCTTTGTATTTCAAGTTCAGTGGCTTCCTTAGCTTTCTCAAATGAAGGAAGATAGTTTCAACCTGCTGAACCATTGAAGCAAGAACGGTAAGTCAAAGAGAACTCAATCTTTGAAACTCGATCAAAGTTCTGGTTTTTTATTTAGAATTTGATTATTAATGATTTCAGATTTGTTTTACTTTAGATGGTCCTTAAAATTTTCATCTTTGATTTCTTTGGCGTCAGGAAGATTTGCCAACTTTTCCTTTCCAAGAGAATCACGGGGACAATTCCTTTGCTCCTTGAAATGGCCATAGTATCAATGATAGAAGCTTGCATAGTTAAGCTCATGCTGTGACTCTCATCATTTATCAGTCAAATGCCCTATTGTCACTTTTTGTCTGTCTAAAATCAAGAGTAGAATGCAAAGTTGGCTATATATGTAAATGTACTTATGGGATTATGTGTATAACTTTTTACACTTCTAAACCTGTTTCATCCTTATAATATGAGAAGATGTTGAGTGGTAAGACTCAGAAAATCTATGTATATTTGACTCTTTGCTTGTTAATATACACATTAATATATGATTATGATAAATGACATGACATTATGTCTCTTTTGTGCTATTTTTTGTCTATGGTTCTTGCTACTATGGCATGTGTAAAAACATAGTTATTTTTATGAGTTTATGTATGTCCATAAACATTATTCTTTTGATGTCAATACTATTGATTTTTAAATAGGTGCAGAGATTCAGCTACACCATACTTCAATCACATATTTAATAAGAGGAATCAAACTACTTTAATATATTCTAATCAAATGAATAAGAAGGAACAAGAATCAACAACACAAGAATGAAAAAAGAAGAAGGATTTTACATCTAAGAACTCAAGTTTTGGGAGAGAACTTAAGACAAAATAATTGTTTCCAACATGTTGATGGTTTCATAATTGTCTTAGTAGTAGTTTTCTTAGTAGCTCTATAATCAACCTAATTAAAATTGGAAATTTCACAATAGTGACCAAAACTCAATTTTTTCCTAACATTCATCAAAAATTGTGACTCACTTTGTCATGCATCCATAGAGCAACAAACACATTTTAAATCTTTTTATAGATCACACCTTCCCAATATGAAGGATTTTGGTTCCCAAAAGCCATGAAGACTCAAAAAATGAGTGATGACCTTGTAGTGGATGACATGGCTCTCACCCAACCCTACACCACTCTAGCTAATAGCTTGAAAATCTTTATCTCCAACTATCTAAAGATGCCTAAATTGCTAAAGTGCTTGAGAGTTTTTGCTTCAACACTCTTTCTCCTCCGCTCAAGGGGAATGATCCTAGTGCTTCCATTGAGTATTTTCCTTGATTTAAGATTAAGGACTCAAAACATTTTGAATTATTCATTGTGGGCATGCAAAATGAAGTAGAAACCTTCCTTGACTAAGTGATACTTATTTTCCTATCTATAGAAAACATTGTTTCTCTTAAACATGTAAGGGATGCCAAAAACAACTCTTCACATATCCAATAGAATAACATCTACCAATACTTCATCAATAAAATTTTCCTAACACCAAACTTCAATTTAGTTGAAATATTTGCAAACTTGAAATAAAATTATAGTTGACTTAGTGACATTACCTTCTACGTTTTATTAACTAGCACTTGCACTAGAAGGGGTGCAAGGGTTATGTCAATAGAAAACATTATTTTGGGAGAAAAAAGCTAGGATGGTGGAGAAGCATGAATTACCCAGCAACTTCTAGTCCCAAAATAAATGGATTCAAATGTTGGCAATGCATATAGGAAACTTGTGGAGTCTCTGGATATTGCAAACTACAATCAAATTGATAGCAGACATGGGAATAGTGGAAATTATCTATCAATGTTGGATGAGAAATGGATGAAAGAGAAAGATCAAACTCGCAGTGGCAGAGGAAAGAAGCCCTGCACAAAGTTTGCATGGTTACCTGAGGACTTCTGCTTTTGGTGTCATGCAAAAGAAGGCATAAGAAATCTTCAATATGAAGTCAAGAATGGCCCATAGATAGAAAGCCTTGAGAAGTTCGAAGATTACTTGTGGAAGATGATCAAAGATTATAGTATTGTTGATGAGGTTTTGTTGGAGGGGAGTAGCTTCATGAAATGGTGAAAACAATACAAAGATCTTCAACATCAATCACATAGTGGAAATCAAGATCTCCTTTGGTTGACTTCACAGACATCAAGGGATGGAAGGAAATGGGAATTTATAAGAAAGATAATTTCTTCTTCATTGACGAATATGTTTTAGAGTTCTATTTTTATTCAAAATTTTCAATAGAAAAAAAATTGTTATTGTCATGTACAACACTTTGATAAAACAAACTTCTTTTATCTACAAGGAATATTTAATTGTGTGTTAATGGACTAAATTTGATTGTAGTTGAGCACACTTCTGTTTTAGGGGACTGTTCTTGTTTGGTTTAAAAGAAATGAGAACTTAAAATCTTACCCCATTCTATACTATTCATTTGGGGTGTTGTAGGGAAAAGTAAAGAAATGATTGAAGTACATGTTTTCTATTCTTTCTGAGTGATACAAAGAGTATGTGACTAGCACTTTGTAGGTTGAGGCAATTGATTATTTTGTGCACACTTTGTCTATGCAAAGGGTTTTGTAGGTAGAGCCAATTGACTATTTTTTACATGCAATGTTGATGGTACTCCTCACACAAATGGATTTAGAATTAAAAATATATCACAACTATAAGAAAAGCTAACAATTTTCTCTAACTTTAAACATACAAACATGGAAAATAGTTATAAATACTAGTAGCAAACATTCTTAATACCATGTGCAAATGTCAAGTTGCAAATGTCAAGTTACATGGAATTCTTCTTCTTCTTTTTTTTCTTTTTTTTTTTTCTGGAGTATGAACACATTAGACAAATTCACAATTTTAGCAAATCTATGAGAATAAAATAAAACAATCACATGTATGAAAAAGAAGATATCTACATAAGCTCTCTCAAAACAAAAGTAAAAGAAACATTCAAATGTCAATGTTAGAGCAAATTGAAAAGTGATAACACAATTAGAAAATATTTGTCTGTTTTTCAATAACCAACTTACTGTACTATTTAGGCAATGGAGGCTGAAGTTAGTGGATGTAAACCTATTGCTCAATTAGTATGTATAGTGGGTATAACTGAAGTAACTATGTGAGACTTGAGAATAGAGATAATTGCACTTGTTAACCAATTGCTACACATTAAATCTACTTCAATACTAAAGTACAATAATCAAGATAACATAAGATATATGTTTGGCTAAGTATGAGAAATATGCTTAACTTATATACTTCACTTCTAGAACTCTAGGCTCAAGGATTTAATGGACTGAAGATACAAGATATTAAGAAAGAATTTCTAAAAATGTAACATGGTCAACTATTAATTTCAATTGAGTTCTGGCCAAAGAACAACCTTAGTTTTGTCGTATCCATTGAAGAGTAAAGGGACATTTGTAGACTTTCTATGTATTGGACAACTTGTATCTTATAAACCACCTTCTGGGACACATATTATGCATTGTATAAATGCTATGTGTTTGTGCATAGGTGTGCATGGATGCCAAGAGGTGGCAAGTTAGATCAACACGCGGTCATTGGTTGTATAAATGTAGATGGTTTTATATGTTTTTATGAGGTTGATCCCAACCCCTGTATGATGGATGCCAAGTTGAGGAATATAGAAGGAAAATATTTGCAGCATATTCCTTACATGTCCCTAAATTCTAAATCCTAATTTTCTGCTCAAACAAGGTCGATTTTTCTCTACTCCTTTCTTTAGACTTGCCATTATTTTAACTTATACAAATTCACAAACATGATAGCAGAGGGGGTGACACACTTTTCCTTTCTTTTTGTTAACACTTATTTTTTTCAATTTATTTATCTTTATTCTTTAAGCTTCTACAGATTTGTGTTATCCCTTTTCTTTTCTTAAGGTGGGGGGTGCTATATTCATTTACCTAACCTCGATGGTGTCTGAAATCTCTACAAGAACATTGTCCTCGTTTGAAATGATGGAACCAATTTGCATCTCTTACAACAATTTGTCTTTCAACAATCTTGGAGATAAACTTGGTTACAATGTGGCAGTCAATGCATACTCTAAGATTCTTGATGACTCTGATAGTAGTTCTCGGGGGTGTATTTAACAATCCAAAGCAATTGCCATCTTCTCACTATGGTGGCAAAGGAATAATTTGTTTTCCTCCTTTTCCACATTAATCATTATATGTCTTGAATCTAGCAAATACTCTGATGCCTTCATCTCATAATACAATACCCAACTTGGCATAGATCTCCTGTGTTTGTGGGTGATCTATCTCCCACAAAAAAAAACATATACCATTTTATCAACTTCAATCCAACTGCATCCAAGTATCTTTTTAATTCTTGTATCTTTCATTAATCTCCTAACCATTTGAGCCTCACTCCACTTGCCAACCTTTGCATAGATGTTTGATAGATGAACATAAGTTGCCACATTTTTAAGATCCAGCTCAAAAAGGAGAATTATTGTATATACAACTAATCTCATATCCTCATGTGAGCTATAGGGACCAATCAAACACATCCATACAACCATAATAGGTTTGACTAACATTTTAATGATAAAATTTAGAGTTTCGTCAAGATAGATAGCACGGCCAAGAAGATCAACCATGCAAAAATAATGATCAAATGTACACATAAAGCAATAAGTGTCACTCATGCCATTGAAGTATGTACAACCCTCATTCACTAAACCTACATGGCTACATGTAAAACACAAGAAAAACTCGCATGCTTAGGGTAGATGCTCGAGTGCTCCATTAGTTCAAAGAGTTTGAGAGCATCCTTGCACAAGCCATTTTGTGCATATCCTGCAATCATCAAAATCCATCAGACCACATCTCGTGAGACATTTTATCAAAAAGTTCACGTGCCTTATGTATGCTTCCACATTTTGCGTACATGTCAACTAGGGAACTCACAACTACAACATCTGACAGCAATCCACTTTCAATTATTGTTTGATGGATTTCTATACCCTGTTCTAAAGCTCCCATTTTGGTACAGGCTGGTAGAAAGTTGGAAAAAGTTATGGAATTTGGTGGCGGAAGTCACAGCGCAGCAGTAAGCTTTGAAGCCTCCCTCCTGGGAGTTCCTAAGTTCAAATCTGCATATCTCAATATAAAAATAAATTAAAAAAATTATGGAATTTGGCATTACGCACGCCAATTGCATTTGCCTAAAAGTCTCATCCCATTTTGTGAATATCCTGTAGTCGTCACATTCAATGAGACCACATCTTGTTGAAACATTTTTTCAAACGGATTAGATGCCTTGTTTATGCTTCCACACTTTGCATACATGTCTATTAGGGCATTCGCAACAAGGACATCAGACCAAAGTCCAATTTGATTATTCTTAGATGGATGTCCATTCCCTGTTCCAAAGCTCCCATTTTGGCACGCACTGGGAGGATACTGGAAGGTTGTGGAAATTGGCTTTACGCCTGCCGATTGCATTTACTTAAAAGTCTCCAAAGCTTTTTCAAGAATCCTATTTTGTGTATATCCCACAATCATAGCATTCCATGAGACTGCATCTTGCAGAGACATTTTATCAAACAGTTCTCGTGCCTCCTCTATTCTTCCACATTTCGCATACATGTCTACAAGGGCATTCATCACAGCAACATCAGACTACAATCGGCTTTCAATTATGCTTTGACGGATGTCCATGCCTTGTTCTAAAGCTCACTTTGGCGCACGCTGGGAGGATGTCGGCAAAGGTCGTGGACTTTGGCTTTACACCAACCAGTTCCATTTTCTTAAAAAGCTCCAAGGTCTTTTCGACAAACCCACTTAGTGTATATCCTGCAATCATGGCATTCCAAAAAACTACATCTGGTCGAGACATTTTGTCAAACAACTGGCGTGCCTTGTGCATCCTTCCACATCTCGCATACATATCTACCAGAGAACTTGCAACTACAACATCTAATAAAATCCATTTTCAATTAGACTCTGATGGATATCGATACCCTGTTCCAAAGCTCCTGTTTTGGCACAGGCTGGGAGTACGTTGAAAATGGTGAAGTGATCTGGTTAAACATCTGTTTGTTGCATTTGTTGAAACAGTGCTAGTGTGTTATAATTATAAAGACAACTTAAAACACATCCAATAATAGAGTAAAAAGTAGAGAGCAAAGGCTCTATTGCCTTTGTTAAAGGTTTCCCTTATTCACCAAATGAACAAACAAATTCCAAACACAAAACCTCTATAAAGTCGCATGCCATGGTTTATCTCTGTAATATCTGGAAACCATTTGTAATTCAAAGTTTTATTCTACTAACTCATACAAGAACTTACCAGAATTTACCGTTGTCCATTCTCTTTCAGCATAATCAAGAACTCTATTTTGCCGATTTTAGCACGTCTACGTATTTCTAAAAGCGATTGATGGACTTTCAAGAATGCATCCAAAGTCATGCAATGCAAACCCTAGGGACCAAAATTTTGCACAGACTGTGTCATGCTGTTAGTGATGCTGATAAAAAAAGTGGACAGAGTTTGCAGAAAAAATGTTAAAAAACCCTACCAAAGAAAAACTTCGTTTGAGACGAACCAATACTGATCTATCTGCAACTGTTGTTTGAATATATTTATGACGCACGAAAAGTAGATCTAAAAACATGGGATTCATGAGCAGATAAGATTTTTGCAGCATTTAAAATTAAAATATTGCTTTCATTGTCTATTGGAGATCCGATTGGATTCAGAAAATCTGATTTGCATTTACTACAAAGATTTTGTTAATTTATTTTTCATTTGCAGGAGACTGGTTTTGGAGCGCGAGACAGGTTTACGGTCAAAACCCCACACAATATATAGCCTATCGGCTAATAAATTTTAATTAATTATTTTCCATAAATAAATATTCTAATTTGTTCAATTGATGAATTAATAAATTTTAAATTATTTTATATTAAATATATTATTCATGAAGGAATAAATAACTAACAAAGATATTGTTATCTGTTCCAATTTAATAAATAACATATTGTGAATTTTTTTTTAAGATAATAGAGAATGAATTAAACAATATAGCTCTGTAAATATAGTCATATTTATAACTTTCTCCTTTCTTAATAAAATTTAAAATTTGTATATTTATAGTAGTTTGTCAATAGAGATTACAGCTTACTACAGAGATAGTGTTTAAAAAATAGCTATCCAAGGCTATTAGTTATTCGACTGACAAAGTTTTTTCCAAAGTGATTATACAAAATGGTATGAGATATACATGAGTATCACTAAGTTACATAAAGCTACAAACTGCACAAGATTTAGGAGCTTATACATAACTGTTTATACAAAAAACTACCATTGAATTACATAATTGTTTATACAAAAAGTACTTCAAAGCCATAATATTTGCTATCATATCTGAGGCAAAGATAGGTGGAGTCATGGTCCTATTAAGAGGATAAGATGATGTGGAACTAGACAAATTAGCAAACACTTCATCTAGTCGAGGATAAGTATTAAGGGGGTTGGTGATCATTTGTTATGGATGTTAAAATAATAGATTTTGGAAGGTTGATGTTACTATAGGCTCTTGGATGGTGAAGTTGCTTTTTCTAGGTTGGTTGGCAGATGTGGTTACATTTTGAGCATGGCATACAAGGGATTTTTGAAAGTGGATGTAACTACTATTTTGTTTGTAATAAGCTAACTCAATTTGGATTGGTCAAAGCTAGGGGAGAGAGTGGCACCCTAATCTATAAGTTGCTTTAAGAAGTGTGTTTTATTCAAGCCTATAATATGATCTAAATAGGTTTGGGTAATCTCATCATTCATAAATTCAACAAACCTAGGAGATCATTCAATTTGGTCTACCAAGTCTTCTTCATAACTTTAGGGTCAACTTGTAAACTCTCAGTTTGACTGACTATACTAAAATGGGTTTGTACTACTCGTTTTCATATTTTTCTTTGTTTGTGACCTATTTAGGGGTGACATGAACCTATTGACACTAATTTTTTGGTTTTTGGTTTTTGCAAATTTTTTAGATTTTTTGGTTTTTCAAATGTTTTTTGGATTTTTGGAGTTTTGAAAGCCTATATTAAGAAAAAGACAAATGATTAAAAAATATAAATTTTAAAAAAGATAAGGCCCTCATTGGATTTTAGATGGGGAAGTATTAATCTACCAATAATAGACATAGAAAACACATGAACGAGATTATAATTAATCAAGTAGGAGTGACTCTTAGAGTGGGCCCACATGATAAAATGCCTCAAGATAGTGTAGAGAATCTATCCTTCAAGAGTCAATAGATAAGGATCCAGTGGCACATGATCAAATCACCTTTTCCCTTTCTTTAGATCCTCTCAACACTATGC
This sequence comes from Sequoia sempervirens, assembly GCA_007258455.2. NCBI lineage: Eukaryota > Viridiplantae > Streptophyta > Pinopsida > Cupressales > Cupressaceae > Sequoia > Sequoia sempervirens. The sequence continues at coordinate 616,027,469 of VDFB02047230.1, forward strand.
CCAAAGATTTTCTATCTCTACTCAGGGAGGTACATAGTGATTAACTTTAGGCTTGATACTAATCCTGAAGAACTTAAAAGACAACCAAAGCACTTAGGCTTCTATTTACATGCTCACTAGGGAATCATCTATATGCCAATAGGGCACATGAGGCCAAATCTATGAATTTGAAAGTGTAATAAATTCAAACAGTTATGAGAAGATGGTAACCCATCCTTCTCCTTCACTTCCCCAAGGTATAATGTTCTTGGGGGCTTAGCCCAAAAGAAAAATTCACAACTTCCTAGAGGCGTGTCTTTTGATTCACTCCCCACTATTTATACTCCTCCAGGAAACTAGATTTGAGGTCATCCTCTAAGATGATGAAATCCCTAGACATGCGGCCCCCTAAAAATAAGAAGTGTTTTTTATTCTCAAGATCACATAAATATGTGTGAGAGAAGACCATACACACACACCCTTCAAGATTAAAAGACAAAAGTTATTTTATTAACCAAAATGAATGGTAAATTTATTTTTAATGCCTCATTGCAATTGTTTGAAAAAAAATTAAAATACAAAGCAAACAAAAAGAGAAAAGGTCAATAAAACTTGTCTTCAAACAACCATCTTGTAACAAAAATATGTTAGAAGTTAAAATTTTAGCACTTTGTCTTGCAAAAATGTTTGCTTTATTTTTGACCTTCAATAATAAAAAGGAAGATGTATTCAATGGTTAAAAATAAAAAAGAAGCAATAAATTATTTAAATCGAATTTAATAACTCCATGATTAGATAGCTTGCAAAATTTTGATAAACTTTTAAAAATTCATTAAAAAATGATAAAATATGTAGAAGTTATGCTTGTTTGAAGGATTAAAATGAAGCACTTATTTTGATTGATTTTATCTAATTTCTAGTATCCGATTTGAAGGAATGGCCTACAACGACTGCATCATAACCAACTTTACAATGCCTACAAAAAATTGAGAATTTGGTAATTCTAGCAAAAGTTAACATTTTGCTATAGGTTGATATTTTTGAAAATTGTAAAGGGATGAGAAAACAATTTGGTTGAGTGATTAAAACCCTATTAATTAATTTTTTAAACAAAAAATGAAATAAAATTAACATAATTTCATATCTAAAACAATTAAAACACAGTCAACAAAGTAAACAAAGACTATGTCTGAAAAAGTGTATTTTTTTGGTCCAAAATGTTATCTTGCACCAAAATATGGACTATTATTTATGAAAATTCATTTTTCAGCCCTTTTGGACACAGTTGTGATGTTTTCTTGTCTCTAGAATTATTCTATAAAGTTTTATTCTCCAAACCACTTCAAAATCCATATAACCTGTGAGACAAAAGAGACACAAACAAACTAACAAACAAATAGATTAGTAGAAAAGGTTAGTGTTCATGTCATATTCCCCAAAATATAAACAACAAAAATCAAAGACTATAAATGCATAGAGAACTTGAAAGCATAAAACAACTGAATTCAAATTAAATTTGTAGTCTATGAAATGCATTAGAAACCTCAATAAAAAGATTGTTATGTCACTTTTCCTTGGAATGTGGATGTAATCTAAGTAGAATAACACATTTTATGATTGAGTGATGGATTTGATTGAGTGGATTTACTTAATGTATAATTGATTATGGGGTGATTTCGATAGAATTTGATTACAAGTTTAGACATGATTGAATGAATCAAATGATAAAGAAAGAATTGTATTTAAATACTTTGAAATGAAGATAAGAATGATCACCTAATTTAATTAGGGAATTAGTTGTGTCAACTCAACTAAAATAAGAAATTTTCCAATTTGAGGACTTGAGAAGATACTATTGGATTATTCATTTATTTGATGGATAAATGTGGACATAACTTTTCCACTTTTAGGTTGAGTTGACTAAAAGAAGAGGAAAAATTTTCTAAAATGGAAGAATAGTTAACTTCATGGAAGAAAGAGTTAACTAAAGCAGTCGATATATAAATTTTAAGTTTCCTAATGAAGAGTACAAAGAGACAAAGATAGAATTTATGAGTGGATAATTAACTCACTAATTTTGAGGTATTGCGTCAAGATCATGTTTCTAGATCTGAGGTTATGGGTTCACAAAATAATATACCTAGGTCCTCACAGGGCAAAAATAACAAAAAAAAATCTACATACTACTTTTGTAGCTCCTCTCTGCACAAGTATCGAAAGTACTAATGAATCTCCTCATAGTGAGGCATGTCATATCAAACGAAAAGAAGAACACTTAGATTCAATGAGAAAGGAAAAAAGGGGGGGGGAATAGCCTAGATCTTAACTCAAAAGTTGAATTGGAGCAAGAGTAGCTTGACATTCCTACAACTAGAGTTTATTTTCATAGCAAATCTTATAATACCAATGGAAAGGATAGTGGGTTTTTAGGGATCATAAAAAATGTTGGAAGTCCTGAAAAATCACAACCTTTTCCATAGTGGTTGGATTGAAGCAAAAGATTGCATGGTACCCTATAGATTGGAAAGGGTGGATTAAATGATATTAACAATGAAATTATTGGTAATTCTACTTGCTTGAATATATATATTAGAAATAAAGGGATTGGGATTTTTGAGGATCGTACAATTTATGCTTGCAAAGGTATCAAAAGACCTTTGTGTTATAATTTTGAAAATGTAGGTGAACAAGTGACAATAGGAGAGAATATAGATGATAAAAAAAATAGGGAGAAAAAAATAGTCCTTGCTTCTTCCTAGGGTAAGGGTAAGCAATAGAAGCATACAAGTAATGAATTATTTGTTGGTGAAAGAAAATTTTAGGATCATAATCAGATGGGTGAAAATGTAAATAATTCAAATAAGTTGATATGTTATAATAATTTTAAGTTAAAGAAAATTTATATCCATTTATGAGGACCTCAACAGTACCACTTGTGGGAAGATCCAACTACCCATGAACCATTCTTGATAGGGGTGGAGGTCCTTAGCCTCATATTTTCCCCTAGTTATGGTGTCTGGAAAATAGAGAAATTAACTCTATTGAGGATTACCAAAAGTTTATGGGAAATATAGGACAATGACATGCCACCAAAAAACATTGTGAAATTCTTCCACAACATCACCCACAACTAAATTGTTGGGTAATATCATTGGAGATGGTATTGGCCTCAAATGATTATGACACAAGATTTCTCTTAAGGGTTTATTGTCTTCTATCTTAAATTCCTCATATTGGAAACTAATAATTTTACAACCAACACATGATTTCAAAGGCCCAACATCAGTGACTATACATTAAACCATGCACCTTCATAATGAGTTTAATTGTTGCAACACTCCACCAAGCTTCCTGTTTACAACTTCATTTTACTCCCACAACACTTTACCCAATATCCTCAACCCTAAGCCATCTACCCTATACACTTAACCTTGTACCCTCAACCCTATACTTAAACCCTAAATCCTAAACCCTCAACCCTCAACCCTATACCTTAGACCCTCAACTCTATACCTTATGTACCCTCAACCCTATACCCTAAACCTTATGCCCTCAAAATTAGACCCTAAATCATATACCATAATCCATCAACCCTAAATAGATATCGTGTACCTTCAATCATAAACCCAATACCCTTGAACCTATACCCAATATCATCAATCCTAATCCATATACCATATACACTTAACCCTATACCCTCAACCTTGAACACTATCCCTCAACCCTATACCCTCAACCCTCAACCCTCAACCATCAACCCTATAGACATGGAGGGAGTGAGAAACCTAGGGAAGGAGGAGATAGATAGGTGATGACCTAGAGAGGGGAGGGAGAGAGAAGAGGATAGAGAGAAGAACAAAGAGAAAGAGAGGTCTAAGGAGGGATGGAGAGGTAGACAAGGAGTGACTGAGAGACCTAGAGAGGGGAGAGGTAGAGAGGTGAGGGGGAGGTAAATAAATAGATAAAGAAAGAGGGGTAAGGAGGGAAGGAGAGAGGTGGAGAGGGAGGGAAATAACTAGATAGGGGAGAGATATAGAGGTGAGAGACCTACAATGTGGGGAGAGAGGGGTGAGATACATAGGGGAGAGATAGAGGTGAGAGAGATAGAGGGGGAGACAGATGGGTAATGATACAAGGAGGGGGATGTAGAGAGGTAAAGAGGAAAGGATGAAGAGAACTAGAGTTGGAGAGATAGATGGTGGGAGAGTGGTAGTGATTGAGAGAATGGAGAGAGATGGAAGAGAAAAGATAATAGATGGAGAGAGAAGAAGAGAGAGGTAGGGATGCATTGATAGAGATATGGGTAAGGATGGAAGGAAAAGTAGAGAGGGAGAGAGGGTGGGAGAGACCTAGAGAGGGGAGAGAGAGGTGAGAGAGAGAAGAGAGGAAGAGAGAAAGGGAAGTATTGGTAGAGAGGGAAGGATGAAAAGAGGGAATGAAAGGTAAAACCTTAACTATCCATCATCAATCGTAAACCCTAAACTCTAAGCCTTAATAAAAGTGGGGGAGAGAGAGAAAGAGAAAGAAATTTTGGCTCTAGCATTATAAAAATGTATTTTCATTTGGCTAGCGCCAAATTTGGCACTTGCCAAATGAAAATGCAATTTGGTGAGCACCAAATGGTTTGCATTGGGAAATACCAACCCTTTGTGTTGGATTTTCCTTTTGCATCCAAATCAAAGGGTTATATGACCATTTGATGCCAAAGACATTTTTTTTGAAAAGGTAAAAAAAATCACACATTTTTGGTTGTGCTCTTCGTCAAGTTTGCACGTGTTTCAATAAAAAATTATAAAAAATACCATGATGACATTAAGCTCTCTTAGCTATATAACCATATAATTTTTTTAATTTGATTATGTTAAGGTTTTCATCTTTAATTTTTTTGTTAAGGTGTCCATTTTTTTTCAAAAACCAACATGTGGTATTTTGGGTATAGTTTTTTACTCGTTCATTGAATTTAAAAAAATCACTTTTTTAGAAACTAGATTCCATTCTACACGTATTAAAAAAATAAAATTGATTTTCGATTAGTTTTCAAATAGTTTAGGGGGAGCACACTCAAATTTTTGTTTTTTAGGATGTGTCCACTTCAAAAATTAGTAAAAATTCATATATTAATTAAAAAAGTAGCCATTGAAATTCTATAAAAAAATTTGACACTTTAGGGGGAGCACACCAGATGATATGTTATGTTTTTTTGAAAAAATGGGACCACTTTGAGTGCTCACCCTTTTTGAAACCCTTGATATGCCATTTAAACAAATAGTAGTTTAGAAAGTAGATTCAGATAACTACAACCCTTGTTCTTGTTGCATCTACAAATTTGAAGTGTAACTATCTTCACTTTCTAGTCGAATATCAGACATTTCTATTTTTTTTTTTTAAATCATCTTAAGACCCCCTTTTTGTATCACACCTTAGTGCACTTACCCAAAGCTTTGTTCATATTAGATTTAGCTTTAGTCTTTTATGTGACCTCTAGGTCTTGGGCTCATTTCATGTTTATCTCACTTTCTTGTGACACCAAGTTGCTTTGTTGTGATGTGCTAAATTATTTATTTTTTCTTATGGTAAACTTTATTAGATTAACCACTTTTGTATGTACTCTATGATTTATAGGTAGGATATCTTCTAGACTCCTTATGAATGGTAAATCCTCTCACCCCTCATTTCATTGAGGATTTTTCCATTATTTACCTCACTACTCCATGTGAGTCTATTTTTTGTCATTTTTAAGGGCTAGAGTAAGAGAACCACATGTATCTAGTATAGGTAGTATTTATTAGCCCCACTAAAGCAATGAGTTTATCCCTTTGTCCTATCATTAATTTTAAAATTTACTCACATTCCCATGTTGTAGCCATGATATCTTTTTAATTTATTTTTTAAGATGATACTAGGTCAAGAACTAATGTTTTAGAAAGCAAAAATTGCTTATTTGTGTAACTTTATATTCTGTAAGTGCTCAATTTTTCAATATTATATTGGGTTAACATTTACATCCAAGGATGATGTATTCCTCCATAAAATCCATTTGTATCACATACAAATAAAATTGGCCACTTATCAACTGTTGTATAAGTTTGGAAGGAACTCGAGTGAGCGGAAATAGCTACCTACACTAATCTAAGTAGGGGAGAGTTACAAAAATTTCCTTTTAACACCTTATACAGTTACAGTAAGGAGAAACACATAGAAAGAATAAGATAGAACAACACTTGGACACATAAACAACAAACACCTGATATACGTGGGGAAAACCCTTTTGGATAAAAAAACCCCACCCTCCAAAAGCACAGTACTACTATATTAAATCAAATATAATTTACAATGCAACTCCAAGTACAAATCTTCTTCAACAAGTGCTTCGAAAAAAATGCCTATTTTGGAGTGAATCCAACAACACTTCATTACCTACAAACAAACTACACTTTCTACAATGCAAGGCATACACTATATAGAGAATACAAGCCAAGAGAAGCATCTAGAAGAGAATGGGCATCCAAATACACATGGCACAATATTCCACACCATAGACATGCATTTGGGCACATGTATGATATTCCCTTACACCCCTTCCAACTGTCATAACATGCAATATTCTCTCTCCAAGATTGGGCGCCCAAAATGCACTCATAATAGCCCATGGAAAATGTCTTACAACTATCATAAAATATGTCATATGAATTCTACCATAAAATATGCTACAAGATTCATCATAGAATCCATAAGAGAATCTGTCATAACTAACCAAATATTTGATTCTCTTACAACCTATCATAAACCAACTTTATCCATGCATAAAGATGCCTTATGACATATCATAGAATATTTCATAAGTCAAATATTCCAAAGTGGGATGCCTATGTACACTTGGTATGATGATGTGCCATCTTGTCACTTCCAATGAGGATGCCACCTAGTCGGTGGGTCCCAATTTATGACATGACACCATAGGCAATTAAATAATACAAATAAATAGAATATTACATTAAATTAATCAGTATTAGGACTCTAAGGTTGAGACACCTTAATCCCAATATTCTCACACTTGTCAAAGACCTGCTGAGAGTCATACAAAATCATCTTCTTAGGGCCCCAAGGCCCATGGAATCGGAACACCATCTGAACTTCTCTATGCTCACTAGTTTTGTCAATGCATCTACAAAATTTTCCAAACTGTCAAACTTTTCCATGTTCACCTTTCCATCTTCTACCATATCATGAGAAAAATGATGTTAAACATTGATGTGTTTTGTTTTGGCATGGAAGGTAGGATTCTTTGTTAGGAAATTCACACTCTGACTATCACAACAAACAGTAATTTATCCTGCATTCGAACCAATATTACAACACAGTCTCTTAAGCCAAATGGATTCCTTACACACATGAGTGGCTGCCATGTACTCTTCTTCTATCATGGACAACATGACTACAACCTGTTGCTTACTCATCCAACTAATAGCACCACCAAACATCATAAACACGTAGTCACTAGTGGATCTTCTGCTATCAATGTCACATACCCTATTTGAATCCACATATCCATGAATGCTCACAAAATGCTTAGGTCTAGTAGGATAACCATGAAAGCACAAGGAATACTCAAAAGTATCATGTAAATATCTGAACATTCTCTTAATTGCATCACAATGCACCCGTCTAGGATTAGCCATAAAATGGCTGACTCCCATTGCTTGGGAAATTTCTAGTCTCATACACACCATGTCATACATCAGTCTACCAACTGCACTCGCATATGGTACTCTGGTCATATCCTCCATCTTAGTAGGAGATTTTAGACAATCATTCATAGAAAGTTTCATCCCTTGCACTAGAGGAACAACTAACTATATGCAATTTGGTATGTTGAATCTCTCCAACACAGAGTTCACATACTTTCTCTAGCTTAACCAAAGATTTCAGTTTTCTCTATCTCTCGTGATCTCCATTCTTAGAATGTACCTAGTTGCACCTAGGTCTTTCATCTAAAACTATGCTGACAATTGAAACTTCAAATCTGGAATCATACTTTTACCATTCCCAATAAACAACATATCATCTACATATAAAATAATAATGAGAATGTGACCATTATCAGAATTATAATTTACACAATTGTCAGATTTAGATCTCTGAAATCCCAATGACAACACATAGGTATCAAACTTTCGGTACCACATTCTAGGAGACTATTTCAAACCATAAAGAGACTTCTTTAGTTTGCAAACAAAATTTTATTTACCTTTTTCAATGAAATACTCTGGCTATGACATGTAAATCTCTTCCTCCAAGTCACCATGAAGGAACATTGTATTCACATCCATCTGTTCCACTTTTAAATCATTTGCTATTGAAAGTGATAATAGGAATCAGATAGATGTTGACTTCACAATAGGAGAGAATATATCCCCATAATATATTCCCTCCACATGTGAAAATCCCTTAGTGACCAACTATGCCTTTCTCAACACTGCCATCAAGACCACACTTTTTCTTGAAATCCCATTTACAACCAACAAGTTTATGTCCAACAGGAAAAGGTACCAGATCCTAATTCTTATTTTTCTTTAATGCAACCATCTCCTTGTCCATGGATTTCATCCAAAAATATAGATCACTCAGACCCATAGCCTCTCTAACAATCCTAGGATCATTTATGGGTTGTATAATGTTTTTGAGTTTTAGATGTGCCTGCGCTCAAGTAGAGTTATCGAAAAGGTGCACAATGTGCCATGTGGTAGCTGCACAACTTTCATTTTTCACCTTCCTTTTGGGAGAGAGTCGGGACATGTGTTGGTTCCTTGGAGATTTTCTAAGGAGCTATATTCATGAGCTCCAAATTTTCTACCTGTTTGACATGTCATATCTTCAGTGTAGGTGGATTGCACTTCTTATGAAGTGATATCTTTTGGGAGTTTTTCAAAGATTGTTGGCCTTTTTCTTTTCTTGGTTTTCAAGATTTAAGCTTTGAGTCAGTGCCTTTGGGTGATATGATTGGTCAATTGGACCTTTTTTCCAGGTTGTGTTTCTAGGATTTGATCATTTACAAACCTCTATCTTTGCTAAATATCTAAAAATAATTAATACGACAACTGAGAATTAATGAGCAAAGATTGTTGTGACCTAACTAAGGATCTACGATCAAATCATGTGCTATAAAAATCCAACACCTGGAAGTGATTACTTTTGTGTTGTAGCGATGTTTTCTTCTTTTTGCAGGTATAAAAGAGAGGCGGCGATAGATGAAAGGGTTGGATTCCAAGTTTCAGTTTCCTTTGCTGAGGAAAAGTTTCTTTAGTCTACTTAGGATATAGAACTATTTTCAGGAGTAAAGTTGTAGAACTACTTTTCTTTGGCATGTTATATCTTTTAAGGCTTAAAATATTGTTAGATTGACATCCTACCTTTGTTTTAAAGTTCATTTGATATTTAAAGCATGAACTATTGAGAAGAAATCATTGAGACTATGCATGTATGGCCTTTATCAAGATTTCTTTCTTTATTTTTTCGTTCTGAATGAAACATTGTGTCTTGCAAGTTGAATTTGAATAGTTTAAATAGCTAGTTTCTATGTTGTATTCTTGTATAATAGAATAATAACTTGTGAAAATTGGATTATGTCATTGGACTTCTTTGTTTTTTCTGAAAGGTTGTTGTTTTATTATATTATGTTGTATTAGGAGGGAGAGTTCATGCAATTTCAAAATGTTTTTTCTGCTACTCTTAGAAATCTTTATGTTTGATCAGACCTTAATGAACTATGCCTGCAGAAAGATTTGAAAGTCTGCACTGTGCTTGTTGTTATCCTTTGTTGTTCATTCTCTTTCCAACAATGAAGGGTTGTGGTGTTCTATGTCTAATTATATAAATCATAGGAATGATTGGGTTTGAAATGTTGTAAAATCATTGGCGCATTGCCATTTTTATGTTTTATATTTACATTTCCTTCTACCCTTTTCTCCAAACCCCAAAGAAGAGCTTACTTTCTATAAAAATAAAGGTATTTAGTGAAGCACAAATTGGTCCCCCACTTGCTGAATTTCCCATAAGACTATCAGAGAGGTGCAAGCTTTGATGATCAACAGTTCTTTTTTTGGTATGCCCAGTGGGACTAGAAGTTTTCCGAATGCATGATTAGAAAGAAATATTTCTTAAATCAGGCTAAGGAAGGAAACTGGAAGTTTCATGCCCAAATTCCAAACAAGAGCATCCTCGAGGGGTCACTCTTAGGGTTAGAAGGTAGATATCTAACAATTAAGTGCAGATTTGATGAATAAAACAAAGGAATAAAACACACATAGAAAAATTAACACAGAGAATTTAATGTGGTTCACCCAATCCGGGCTACATCCACAAAACCGCAGACATCCAATGATTTTATTATCTAGTGCAAAATTTATTACAATCTCATGAATAATCACCTTTTTCTACATACTATAACTCCCATCCCAACCCCTTATAACAAGCTTTTAGAAGCTTCCATAATTAGGGTTCTACAAATTCAGTTTTTTTCTTTTTCGATGATGACGCGAAAAAGTAGGAATTTTTTTTTGGGGGTTGCCACCCTCGAGCCCCCGCTCTAGGCCTTGCCTAGGTCCAGACCTCAACAAGGATACATAAAGAGTGTACAGTATAGCATGATCAATCACCACATACCAACAGTCACTTCCAATACTCTCAATTACTTCCCTCAATACCTAGAAGGAGAAGACTTACAGGCTCTATATCACCTGTAAGGAGCAATAGAGAAAGAAGAGCCCAATATCCAGAGCCTTATCTACTCCACCTGGAGGCTCAACCTTCCAAATCAGAATACCTATATACCTGATTCATAGTAATATTTTCTCTATGGCTCATGTACCTCCCCCTACTCCTAGAAATTTTATAACTTGGGATAGCAGTAGTCTGCTACATCCACCCACACCCCTAGATGTATGGCCTATCATACCTGCTAACACCCTCAGGGCTATTCCAAAATTCTCCAGAGAAGACTTCAAAATCCATTTTGAACACCTTCAAGATATACCGGAGGTATGTACAACACATAACATAGTGGAGAACATCGCTTTGAGGTTATTAGTTGCCTTAGGCCCAAGATTGGTATCAATCTTTGGCCTCAGGCTCTATCATCTCTTGGGATCAACTCAAAGAATGGTTGTTTGAGTGCTTCTCAGAGAAAGGAGACCACTCTTCATTGCTGCAACAACTAATCACCATCAAGAGAGCTCCACAAGAGGCCATGAGCGATTTTAACATCAGGTTTCATAAGACCTAGCAAAGGATCCTCGTGACTGTTCAACCCCAAGCCGCAATGGTGTTCATGTTCTATTTAAAGGCTCTCAATTTATACATCATAGATATGATAACCTCCATGGGAGGGGATATCTTGCCTGACGCTTATGAGGTGGTTGTGTGTGTGGAGAACAATCTAATTGATGTCGGGAAGCTTCCACCATGACCTCTAATACCTATATTCACATAAATCTTCAGTGGTCTCTAGGAGGAAGCTACTCCAAGCACTCTTGCTACACAATTGATGTCAGCTATGCCACAATCCATGTATGTATACCCCGTTTCCCAAACAAGCACACCGGGTTCTTCCTCAATCGTAGCGGATATCAATGACGTGGAGAGTCTCATGTGGAATTTTGTTAATGAGTTAGTCATTATCAAATGACAAGCAATGCCTTCGAAGCAGACCACCCAAGCCTATGGTAGGGGAAATCCATCTTATCAGTAGAATCAATACTAGGGATCCTCCAGAGGAGGAAGTCAACAGGTGATTTCTACAAACCAAATAGTTTTGGTCACCATGCCGCTACAGATGGTCAAAGATAGCTCGAGTTAAGAGTTGATTTTAGGCTAGAATAATTAGGTGGAAGATTAGAATGTATGGTGCTTCTTGTGCAACAATAGCCATATGCCTCAAAATTGTCTAGGGGGGAATATACAACAGAGGAGAGTGAAACAAAGGAGCAAAGGCATGCCCCCGAATACAAATGAATATGAATCTTCCAAAATAGAAAATGCTCGTTTTAGAGCACAAATGAAAGGAATGTCCTTGGAGAAAAAACTAGATATTGCACCTGATGAAGCTCTATTTTCATGGATGGAAGAAGAAGATGCAATGTTCATAAATGAAGCTCCGATGACTAGTGTTCCACAAGTGTGGTTAGATTAGAACACAAGATCTAAAATAAGGCTCATGGGAGAATACATGCAACAAGCTCTACCACGTCCTTAGCCATATCAACCACCCCCATAGGAAAGGCAGGATCCATCGCTCGTCATATGGCCTTTTCCACTGCCACATATGACTCGTCGTTGGTAGAGAAGGAGACAAACAAGACACCAAGCCCATGAACATGACAGGATTTTTTCTTTTGAAAACAAGAGAAATATCACCATGCAAGCCTAATACTCAACCAGTAATAATGCTCAATGTGGTGGAACAATTGAAGAAGGCGCCTGCTAATGTATCATTGTGGGATGTCATATCTATTCCCGAATAAAAGAATTGCTTAGGGAAGCATTAAAGAAATAAGAACAAATGCCACAGATGGAAGCGATTCTGTCATCTAGCCAAAGCAGAGACAAAGGATCTATGTTAGCCTCTCAATTTCTAAAAGCAGTAGCTTATACGAATGATGTGAACATTGCAAAAGAGAAAGAGGTAAGCAAGAAAAATCCCACACCTTTCTTTTTAACACTTATTGTGGGAGATAAACTTTTGCATAATAATATGATTGATTCGGGGGCTAGCATGAATTTCATGCCAAAATAAGTGGTCGATGCCTTGAAACTTAAGTATGAGCCACTTGAAAAAGGAATCATGCAACTAGATAGGAAGAAGGTTACAATCGTCGATTGGATAAAGGATCTATCTCTAACCCTCTTCTCATGTCCAAGCCAAATAATCACACAAGAAATAGTAGCGATAGACATTCCTCGGGTCTTTAGAATGTGTCTTTCAAGAGATTGCACTAAAAAGCATAGTGGATACTTAGTGCTCGACTGCCCCACCTAATATTGAGAACTAAGCACAAGGTGAAGATGAAGATTCTTTCTGAATCATTGCATCCTGAACACATTCCAGACAATATAGTCCTATGCTTTGAAGTAGTGCATACCTCCATCTCTTAGCAAGAGAGATATTGTGTAGAAATGTTGGAAGATGAAGAAGATACAAGTGATCGGACTCTCAAAAAGGAGGTGCTACTCAACCAATTCATTAACTCCGATCCATTTGGAAAATTCCATGCAATAGGGCTAGGCACCTATGTGATTTTCAATGATTATCAGGTCTTTCCAAAATTATGAAGGACTGAGAGGAATGTCATGATTCAGGTGATAATCATTTATGGACCCTATATATTGATGGCGCAAAGTGCAAAGCTAGCTCTAGAGCGGGTGTTCGACTAGTGTCTCTGATAGGATCAAAGATCCTCAAAGCTTACCATTTTCATTTCTCATGCTCCAATAATGACGTCAAATATGAAGCCTTGGTTCGTGGGATAATTCTTGTAGAATAGATAGGCATGAGGAGAATACAAGTTTTTAGTGATTCAGAGCTAGTGGTGAGCCAAGTCCACGGACAAGCAACTACAAAAAACACAAGGATGAAGTCGTACAGACAATGATTTTGGGGTCTTATTGAGAGATTTGAAGCTTTCAATATACAAGTTATTCCCCAATTGCAAAAAAATGTTGTTGATTAGATGGCTTTTGTCGGCTCGCAATTTGAACCAGTTTTTGATATGACCAAGCAGAGTGTAGTGCAAGTCATCATCCAGCCCTCAATTCTTGGCAACGATCAAAATTGGTAAGTCTTTGATGATGACATCCAAATTGCTTCCTTCATACAAAATCAAGGACAACTTCTGACTATTCACAACCAAGAGCAGAATTTCCTGAGGAGAAATTCATCTAATTGAAAGAGAACAAGATTCCCTGAGGATTAATTTCTCTTGAAAATATCTTTGATTGTGAAGACGCAAGAAATGGAAAGAAAATATTCATTGCAAATGCAATATATTACAAAGAGCTTGATGTTAGAAGTGGCAGAAAGTTGAAAGTCAAAAGGGAAGTTCCTCACAAAGACAAGAAGAGACTGAAGGATCTATGTTTCAAATATGACGAGGTTATCGCATGGGCCTATGATTATCTGAGAGGTTATGACCCAGGCATAATTCAACATACCATTGACTTAGCAAAAGGATCCACACCCATCCGACATAAGCAAAGACTAGTCAACCCAAAGGTCAAAGCATCGATGGCACAAGAGCTAACCAAATTGGTCGAGTCAAGAATCATATACCCTATCAAACATTCTACCTGGGTGTCAAACCTAGTTCTAGTCTGAAAGAAAGGTGATATTCGACTTTGTGTCAATTTCCAGGATTTGAATAAAGCCTTGTTGAAAGACCATTACCCCTTGCCACTGATGGAGCATATCTTACAGATTGTGTCCAGATCAGAGATATTCTCTTTGCTAGATGGTTTCTCAAGATATAATCAAGTCTATGTGAAGGAAGTCAACCAACATAAGACAACGTTTACCACTAAGTGGGGAACATTTGCATACTCAAAGATGTCATTTAGACTTTCCAATGCAGGTGCAACTTTTCAACGAGCAATGGATATTGCTTTCAAGGGATTGATCAACCTAATTATCCTAATATATATGGATGACCTAATGGTCTTTTCAAAATCAAAAGATGATCATTTCAATCATCTAAAGAAGGTTTTCTAGAAATTTCAATAGTTTGAGATTTCTTTAAATCTCAAAAAATGTGTCTTCAGAGTACCTCAAGGTAAGGTCCTTGGATTTGTAGTGTCAAAGGAGGGAATAGCAATAGACCCCCAAAGGTTCAAATCTATAATGGAATTACCTATGCCAATAAACCAAAATGGACTACAATCTTTTCTAGGGAAAATTAGTTTTGTTAGTAGATTCATATAATATTTTATAGGCATTGCGAGACCAATTACGTTAATGCTTAAGAAGAACTTCCTTTTCAAGTGGACCCCCGAAGGTAAAGCAACTTTTGAGTAGCTAAAGATAGCCATCTCTACAACCTCAATGTTGGTCAACCCACATTTTTTCAAAGACTTTCTACTCTATGTGTACAGTGGCCAACATAGTATAGCTTCGGCGCTCACTCAGAAGTACGAGGAGGATAATGGGGAGCATTATATCACATTCCATTAAAGGACCCTAAAAGGTTGCAAAGCCAAGTATAATTTTGTAGAAAAGCAGGCTTTTTCCATTTTTAAAAGTTTAAAGAAGTTCCAACACTTGGTGTTGGCCAACAAGATCACTATTCTCGTGGAAAATCCCAATGTATGAGAATACATTATAGAAGGTGAGATAACAAAAAAGAGGGAAAATTGGATCACGGAGATCCTAGAATATAATGTGGAAATTAGACCAACCAAGCTAGTTCGGGGAAGAGGTCTATGAGAATACATTGCACATGAAACAAGTCACAAAGCTGAAAGAGAGACTAATCAGGTCTACTCGAACCAATTCAAGTCTAAAGAATCTTGGGTGGTTGATCAGACACAGTATATGCAAAAGGGGTACTACCCGACTAGCTTTCCATTCCATGAAAGGCAATACTAATGATTGAAAGGAAATAGGTATGTATTAATTGAGGGTATATTATTTAAAATAAATTATGATGGTGTACTACTTCGATGTCTAGACAAGCTACAAGCAGAAAGAGTTCTCAATGAATTCCATCACAGTCCCGAGGGTGGACATTTTTCTGCCAAGACTATCGCTTTAAATATAATGCTAGTAGAATATTATGGTCCCTCTATGTTTTTTGAAGCACACCATTTGGTGCAAAAGTGTACCCAGTTCCAATATTTTGTTGGAAAAAGAAAGAATACCGCTTTGCCCCTAAGCCTGGTCGTAATCAAGGAACCCTTTGCTCAATGGGGTTTGGATTTTATCGAAATGATGAATCCTATTTCCAACATTGGATGCAAGTGAATCCTCACAGCAACTGACTACTTCACAAGGTGGATGGAGGCCATAGCCCTAAAAAATGTCATGGAGGGGGAAATTGTCAATTTCCTTGAAGAGCTAGTAGCTAGATTTGACCCGCCCAAGATCATTATACCCGACAATGCCTAAGCTTTTGTAGGATTAAGAATGTCAGATTTTTCTATCAGACATGGGATTTTGTTTAAAACTTCATCAAATTACTACCCACAAGGGAACTAGTTAGCAAAATCAACCAACAAAAACCTAATTAGGTTAATTAAGTGCATTGGATCAGAATGACAAAAGGATTGGCACAAACATCTGTGAGTTGCTCTATGGGAAAACCGGATTACTCTCAAGCAAATTTTGAAGACTTCCCCTTATGAATTTGTGTACAGAAAAGAGGTAGTGTTACCCATTTCCATAGAGATTCCTTCCTTACAACTACTCAAATCCCTAGAAATTAAAGAAAGCAGCGGAATGGAAGTACAACTAGCGAAACTCATCAAGCTAGAAGAAGATAAGAGAAAAAGCTTACAAAGTTATGATCAATCGTCAACAAATAGTAAAGCAGTGGTTCGAAAAAAAGACTTCCAACCTAGAATTCAAAGAGGGGAGCTTAGTGCTAAAGTATGATGAACATACTACAAAACCAAGGCAACACACAAAATTTGAAGTGCTATGGAAGGGACCCTTCCGAATTAGCCTATGCAAGGAGAATAATGTGTATGAACTTGAAGAAATGGAAGGAAACACTTTAGATATACTGGTGAACAGTATTTATCTAAATTTAGTCCATTAAAATACATAGTTCTTTAAAAAAATTAATAGTTATGTACCATATGTATAAATTTTTGTAAATACGTTATAAATTTTGAGAATAAGCCATCCAAGAATAACACTAAAGAAACAAAAATTTGTATTATATTATATTCATCAAAAAATTTACAATATAATGCAAGGCGCAAGGCTCAAATTTAAACATGAGGATCTCTTGAGCAAACCCAAAAAGAGTAGCAAAGTAAAAAGAAGCAAAAGGGAGGCAATATGCAAAAAATAGTAAAGTAAAGCCTCCAGCCGTTGTCGATGAAGCAAAAGGGCTTGTTATCAGGTTCTTCTTCTTCTTATCTAACGGGGAAAAAAAGGGGTTGAACACACAACACACATGGGCTCCACATGGTGTAGACCCAAGGCCTACTTGCACGACTCTGCACCAAGAATTTGAAGTGCTTCCTCTAGGCGAGTCCCGAAACGCGCTCCACATCATACTCTCGCAATAGATAGGTGGATGCTGGTTGAGAAGAGCAGTGGTGCATCTCAAGGTGCATAGTGCAGAAGTCAGAAATGAAGGGAAATAAGGGTACGCCTATTCCAAAGTCCAAGTGCCTGCGAAAATCCATGGCACTCGGGATACCAACGTTGGGGATAGCCACTTGCACTATCTTGCCAAGCCCTTCCATCAGCAAAGCGTCGAACATCTAGTGGCACAACTCAATTATCATAGGCTTGGCCACATTCAGGTGAAACAGTGAGGCCACAAAGTGGGAAAGGACATTGCAGTTGCTCCAAAGCTAGTTTTAATCATTCATGAAGTCCTGGCCGACTACCCACTTGAACGCAACCACGGCAAGGCAGTCGCATTTCTTCACTAGGTGCTTAATTCAGTCACTAGTGACCTCTTCCACGAAGCAATATTGTGGCCTCTATGGGGGGATCTGAATAGGAGTTCCCAAGCCAACAGACATTCTGAAAGAGTAGCAAACTATGGTGGAATGGAAGACAGTGGAAAGCTTGCTAAACTTAAGAAGCTATATTTTTGAATGAATATTACATACGGTGGCATAGCTATATATAGAAAAGTGAAGCTGGTGAACCCAACCAACGGAAAGTCTATTTTTTGCTGGATGACAATGGGAAAATATCAAGGAAAAATGGAGAAGGGTAGATAAATCATATGGAGAATTTGACAAAATGTCTTGAGAAATAAATTTGGGCACTGGGAGTAAATGCTCTTGTATGTCGATTTTTGATGTGTGTCCTTTGCCATCATCAGCACCAACCAACTTACTAATAAGAAAAGACATGGATTAACATGCTAAGCTCTGAAAAATTAATAGTCATATCTTTTCAAGCGTATCTTATATCACCTCAGCACGTTTCACATAGCGAAAAGCACACTTTTCAATGCAATGAGTTTATTTGTTAAAAAGGTGGCAAGGAGAATGTACTAATTCTATTCCCGTGGCATTTTTGGCATTCCCAAGGGATATAGATCTCAAATCCACATGTATCACCTTGGTGGCAACATTTAATGGACTAACGGTAATGGCATAGCCTTAACTACATGTACACGTGAGGGAATTAATTGCACTCAAAAGTAGATTTCTCCAAAGAAGTGAAAGACAAGTGGTCGTTGATGTTAAGGAATCTCTCTACAAATTTCTCATACAACCATGGTGGAAGCATCAACCTCTAGTAGAAAAATTGTAGTTTCAAGAAAAAGGCCTAGTTATGCCAATATTTTTGGGTGGAACTCATTTGCCAATGCCCTAGCAATGACCATTCAAATTTTGTAAGAAGGTACTACTTGATAAACACATCCCAAGAGAGGTGGTGCAAGATATCACCGACAATGTTTTCAACCCTAAGTTGTCAGTTAACCCTAAAAATTTTAGGGAAGGTGCATTTTAGAGAATGGTGGAGCATGAATCGTTAGAGGGTTTTGCGTTTCATCTCTGGAATTGTGGTCTGCCACAATTTATACTGCCTTCCGTTCATCCATGCCCAGAGTTGGTCGATGCATGTGCCAAAAGATTCAATAAAAGGACATAAGCCATTGAGGGCAACATGACCAAGGTTAAATTTTTTGCTAAAGCCATACAAGATATGTTGTGTATTCCTACAACTTGGGGTGCTAATTTTTTTGATGAAGAATAGATGGACACCTTCAGGGAATAAATGGTCAGACAAACAAATTTTTATGAGGACGAGGCAAAGGAAAGGCCTGAGAGAGGTCATCTTCTCTTTCCTCTTTCACAAAATAAATTCAAGGACACACAGTCTGTATTCTCAATGTTGGCCTGGTTTTTGGCCTTGATAATGATGAGCAGGTCAATCCTTTTCAGTTTGGCTTAGATTTTGCACTCAAAAGGGAAAGGAGCCAGAAGTACTATGATTTTGCTGAGATGATAGCTGGAAACATGCTAGAACAATTGAAGAATTACAATACTGAGTCTAAATTCAAGTATTCTTTTGTCTTGGCTCATTTAATTTTGCATTAGAATTTTGAGTGGCTGGGGAGGAATATACTAGTGTCTAGATTAGATGAAAGGGGATGTCTCCAGCTAGTTTTTATGTGGACCCATGTGATTTTGAGAATAGGGGATTATTACTTAGAGTTTGTAGATCACTTTCTAAGGCCAATTCCTCAAGATTTGTTGCCTCGCCCTATCAACCATTTCTCTCAAGAGGTCATACAATGGATGGAAAATCCACCAACCCTGATGGATTATTTCTTGGGTGAGGATTTTACATTTATCAGATTTCATAATTTTTTCAGGGAGCCTTTTTGACTCCCCATATTTGTAACAGATAGAGTTTCTGCATTGGAGGCATGCCATTAGGTAACTATTGTCGACAAGATCTATGACACCAAAAGAAATAAAATGAAGATATATTTGCTTCCCCTCTTAATTGCTAAAAGTTAGGTAATGCTGAATAAGTCTAAGGCTAAGGGAAAAATCATGAATTTACTACCAACTTTAGGCTTGGTCCTCATTTGTGACAAGTGGGACTGTAACCCAAAGAGATTTTACAGTTTGAAACATGAAATTCGGGAATATTTTAAGAGAAGGAGAAATTTGACTCGATAAAGTGTGGAGGTGTTTATTGATTTGGATCGCATTCCATTATAGTGACCAAAATGGCTAAATTTCTATGAACCACAAGCGGAGTATCAAAGGAACCTCCCAACGGGAAAAGTCCTCAACATGTAGCTGAAGAGAAGGGGATGATCAGAAAGGAAAAAGGCAGACTTTTGTAGGTTCTGACAGGAGATGAGGTGCCTAGGAGCCCCATTCGGTAACTTTCAACCACATGATGATGAATTCAAGGAAATATATGATAAAGAGGTTGTTTCCAACAACATCAATCCAGAGATCAGCCATGAAATTGATGAAGAACAAGTTCCGCGTCGAGATTCTTGGCCTCGAGAATCTGATAGTTAGAGAGACTTGAGGTGAAAAGATTCACAAGCTTCATCCTCCCCTAATTCCTGAAGTAAAGGGAAACAGAATTGACAGTCTCCGAGAGGGTCTGCTGGAATTGTTGAAGGCCAAGTTTCGAAAGGATTAGCTGCCAGAGGATCAGGACATACTAGTTCATGTCATGCAAAGAGAAGATGGGTCTAAGATCTAGGTGCCCCTGACATGCTGGCCCAACAAGAAGAAGTAGAGTTTGTCCTATAAAATGTTCTGACCACTACAGCCCAAGTAATTTTTTCTCCCCCTCTTCTTCCTGTTTTTGCATCTTTGGTTAATCCCCTCCCTCCTCCCATGGAAATGAATCCTTTGTCCTTGGACCTTGAGCTGATAATCTTGAATACACCCCCTTCCATTTTCAATGAATCTTCTGAAGCTATCATGTGAATCGAAGGAGCATCATCTATTGCAGCCACTAATGATTCTTTCATCACCCTGTCAAGGGCCTCCATTGAAACAATTGAGACCCCCGCTTTACTCGTCACTCCCGACCCATCTACTACAGGGATGGCACCTCTCCATCATCCTGTTTCTCTGTTCATCCCAACTGGTTTTCCCTTGCTCAATTGGTATCCTGCCTTTTTCCATGATAACGCTACCTTTTGCTTCCCCACATGCTCATACATCCAAAGCTTCCCATTTTTTCACCCTTTTCGAATTGCCTCTTGGTGCTTCCATTTTAGCATAGAGCATCAATGTCCCTGTATAGGAGTGAATTTGCACCCCTTATGCAAATTCCCCTTTTTCCTTTCTCCACTTTAGAAAACCACATTTGGAGGCTGAATTCCACATAAGCCCATTGCCTTCATTCCACTTGGCACCTGTTTTGAGTGTTGATAGAGGAATTTATGTCAGGGATGCTCACACAATGCACAAATGTCTGCACGGTGCACTTATGTCCCTAGCAGATTCCTACGGTTGGAGCCTGCAAAGGCATTACACTTCCATTGGTAGTCAACTTGTAATGCCCTCTTCAGTTGACTGACCCAAATATGGCCATTTTATTCATCTTTCCTTCAAATTCCCTCTTCTACATGCATTTCAACTTCTTCGCAACTTCTTTTGCATCTTCTAAGCTTTCAATCCATCACTCTGCAAGCATTTTAGCATTCTAGTAGCACTTTTGTACTCCATAGCAGCAACTTCACTCCATCAATTCAGTAGAGCAAGTGTGGGACAACACCATTGCAGCAGAGGCTCAAGTATTCTCATTTTCTCCCCCAATAGCCTTGAGTGCTCTTGGTGGAGGTGGTAAGCTTTCCACTCCTCTCCTCTATTACTTGGTTGAGTAAGCACATTTACTATTTTGTAGTGTTTGAGTGCTCTTTACTACATTTCCTTCCTTTATCATACTTTTTCTCCATTGTTGCAAACTTGGTTTTCCATGGAGGTGGAAACACCAAAGCGGGGGTCTGATTGAGGCAAACCCCTTAACAACCCCAACCAAATTTTCCTCTTCGTTGTGTGTAGGTGGACGTGCTTCTAGGAGCTAGCTGGTGAATGAATTCCTTTGTGAGATTATTCTTGCCACCCTAACTTTTGTGTATTTATTTTATCATATTAGAGAATATCTTGTTTATTTCATAGCATTGTTTTGACCCTTTGGAAGTAGTTAGCTAGGTCGTTAGTCTATTTTCTAGAGTTCAACCTTGTCTCTTTAGTCCTCTGGTTGTACATATTCCAACACACTTGAGAGATGCTAGCACGCCACTTTGTCATCTCAGGACTGCACTTTCATCCTCAAGCGGAGAGCTTCCTGAGGCATAGTGTTGAACTCAAAAACCAGCTTGCCTAGCCCCATTCTATATCTTGGGTTTGTAGAGTGATTGAAGAACCTTATAGTCCTCATTATTCTCATCCCACATTTCCTAACACCTCGTTAAGCTGAGGTATGTTAGGGTAGCCTTCTGCTCTTGGCTCTCTATGACCTAGGGCCTTGAACATGGTTGGTCCCCCTCTCTTACATTTTTGGTGAACTTGACATGAACCAATATCTGTTCATCCATTGTTGTTGAGGCTTCTCCTATGTACATCACAATCGTTGTATTCCTAAGTATTGTGAAGGTTTATGAGCATTAGAACCTAGTCCACAACTTTTGGGTATATTGTTAAGAGAAGTATACGACACCTCTCAATGGAAAGGACGAAGGTCACTACTGGTTTCTCTACAAGAATTTTCTCTGGTCCCGCCATTAGTTTGGTTGCGCAAGAGAAGTTGTTAAGGGGCGAGGTAGGATTCTCTGACGAGATTGATCATGTCCCCACTCCTCCTGCATCCCCTACACCATCGTCGGTGGATGAGTATGAGGCTATTCAAATCCCTTCGAAGTATGTCTCTGCCCTTAGTAAAGGGTTGGGTGCCTTAGAAAATCACTTGGAAAGGAACCTGAAGATGGCTAGGGCCACTCGGGTCATTAGTGAATTAAAGTATATGATTGGAAAAGATTGAACAGGCTTTGAACTCCTAGCTAGTCTTACTAGTCTGATAGAAGCATGTGCTCCTGCGAACATTCCTAGCATTATACGAGGAGCCAATTTTGAAGATTATGAGTGATAGTTAGGAGCATTGATGCCTCCCACATCTATCTACATGGCCAATATGGTCCCTTCTATTAGCATCCCTCATATCTCCAAAAAACCTAAAACTATCAAAGTAAACAAGGTCCCGTTGGGCTTTAGCTTCATCCCTCATGTCACCTCTAGTGGTGGAGATTTTGGTGGGATGAGTCGTGGAGGATTTCGTAGTGGCGATGGATTTGGCAGTGGAGGTGGTGCTAGTGGAAGTGGTTCCAATGGAGATCATGGTGGTGGCTTTAGAAGCAAAGGTGGCTCTGGCAGAGGCCCTACTGGTGGCAGTTGCTCTGGTAGTAGTTTTGGTAGTGGTCATACCGATGGTTCTAGAGGTGGCTCCAGTGGTGGTTCTGGAGGAGGTTCCTCTGGCCCTCTATCTTCTAATGACCCTATTCCAAAAACCCTTCTTCAGAATATGGGTAAGATGCAAATGCAGTTGGAAAGTCTCTCCCAAGCCTCTGCCCAGCCTATCTTTCAGTCCTTCTTCCAGCAAAGGCCATTATCAATTGCAATTCTGAACACTCCCTTCCCTCAAAGAATGGAGATCCCTAAATTTTAAAAATATGGTGGTAAAGGGGATCTACAGACACATGTGTCTACCTTTAACACCTTGTGCACAGATTTCTTCCATCACGATGCATTGATGGCCAAACTATTTCCCTGATCACTCAAGGATACAACACTCGAATGGTACTATTCCTTACCTGACAATTCCATTTTCTCATTTTTACAACTTTTAAATCAATTCCTTAGATAATTTCAAGCTAATATCAGGCTAAAGATGACCTTGGATCTCGTCCAATGTAAACAAGGAGATAACAAAAAAATCTCTAATTTCATAGTGTGCTATCAAGCGCTCCTTTCACAAATCTCATATCAGCTACCTGATTATGATGTACAAAAGGTATTCATAGGAAACTTACAAAGGCCTTGGAAAGAGAAGTTTTCCCTTATGAAGTATCCTTCTTTTGCACATTTGTGTGCAGCCCTACAAGAGTACCAACAGATGGTTGTTTGATTCGGGGGACCCTCCTTGCGCTTCCATTCTGAGGGAAAGTCCATCATATCAATCTCTAGGAAAGGTAAGGCTGTTACAAATGTAGTAGCCACTATTGATGATAATGGCCTCAAATGCAACCAAAAGTTCACAAAGTTATCAAAATCTTATTCTTCTATCTTACAGAAGTTGTTGAACGATAAGATCATAACCTCGCTGAGTCCTAAGCCTCTCAAGGAGCCTTATCCTAATTGGTATGATGGGAGCATTTATTGGCAGTACCATTGAGTTAATGGACATGATACCAAATGTTGCATGTGGCTGCGTCATGAGATAAAAGACCGCATTGAGGATGGTACCATTCATCTCGATGGGAGTAACCAGAATGCTAAAAAATCAGTGGAAAAAGCTAATAGTGAATTACAAATATACATGGACCCATTTCCGTCACATTCTGCTAACATGGTTATCGATCCCATTGATTCTGTTACTCAACCTGAGGCCTATGTTAACATGGTCATGATGACTTCTACTTCTCTACCTGCACCTGGTTCACTGGACATAACATTCATGTAACAAGACTTTCACTTAAACAACAAGCCCTCTCCCCTCTACATTAGCGCTCGCCTCAATGGTAATATTGTGACGAGGGTCTTGGTAGACCTCGCAAGCCATGTGAATGTCATTACGAAAGAACCATTAGTATTGAATTCATTACAGAGGGAAGAATATGAAGAAACAAAATCTTCCATCTGTATGTACGATGGTATGTGTCTTAAACCATACAACTCGATAACTTTGTTCATCCTAGTTGCACTTAGGGCTGTTGACATGGATTTTGTTGTTATTCTAGAGTCATGTTTATTCAAGCTGAAGCTAGGCATACCTTGGATAGCTTCCATGAATGGAATCACCTTCTTTGTTCAAAATGTTTAAAATTTTCCTGTGAAGGTGTCATGCATGTAGTGCATGACACTAGATACCAGCCCTTGGTGTCCCATGGTGGGTATCTATTGGAGTACTTTTGGCTCACTCCAGTCAGTCTGCTTCCTACGAGAACGAGCCTTCTTTACAAGAACTATGTAAAGTATAAGATTGGGGGCAAGGGATAACCAAAACTGACCCTTCCTATGATACAATAGTCGGTCGTCTCCTCTTCTTGAGAGGAGAAGGAGAAGCCTGCACCGACCACTCCCCCTTCCCAGAATGGAAAGGAGTACACCCTAGCTCCCTCTCCTTCCCATAAAGGAAAAGAGAAGGTTTCCTTTTCTCAAACTACCTTGTCCTCTCCCCTTTCTTGGGAAGAGTATTGGATGAGTCAACTCAACTATTTGTTGAGTCTAATGATACCTCCTTGGCGCAGGCCTAAGCTCAGGATCTTGGATCTCCCTAATGAATACCTCGGATTGTGGTACTACTTATACGATAGAAAGAAAGTTTCTCGAAGGTAATTTGATCCATGGCCTCCTACCACTCCTACTCTTAAAGCAGTGAACAGGAAGAGGCCCGCTACCAAGGCACTTGAGTTGACTCCCCTTGCTGCTTCTCAACTTGCTCCTCTTGCTCCTATATAGGAATTTGTTCCTCCACCAGAGATGGCTCTAATGGATTCTCCCATGGTTGAGCCAAATATTTCTATTCCTCCGTAGCCTCTGGCCTCCAGTTCAAAGAGTCGTAGAAACTACCTTGCGTGCGAGTGTAGGCGTCAGTGAAAAGCTCTTTTGGCTGAGCAGGCCACCTCATAGAGGAAGGAAGAAGAGACGACCACCCCTACCTTAGGGCCTCCTATAGTGTCTCCCTCTCTCCTCTCTGCTTCCCTTTAGCCTAGTTTTGCATTGCTTTCAGCTTCTGCTATGAATACGGATGCACTTGACCGCAAGGGGGTACATGTTTTCATTGCTCCTTTGGTGGAGCCACCTTTGTTGATGTATGCTTTAGATGTCTCACCTTTCCCAAAGCCTATGGATATGGCTAACACCATGGTTGTATGTATTGCAGTTCTTTCATCCTCTTCCTCTGCACCTCTTGCCTCATCTACGGGGATCTTGCATCCCCTAACAAAGAAGAAGGTGGAGGGTAGTTCTTCCAGCAATGGGAAATGTAAGAGGATCTCATCTTCTTCACAAGGTGGTCCTATGTTGATTTGTTCTGTCCTAGTGATGGAACCAGTCTTGACTTCCCTTGAGTTTGTCACCGCTCCTGAATCGTTCAATGATCCTAGTAGCAAATCTTAGGTGTAGCTTGCCCTATCCATTGAAGTTAAACATCACGCTCTTTTAGGGTGCATGTTTGACTCTATGGATGAAGTTATGTCCTTGTCAACAATCTTCACGAAATTGCTGACCCTAGCTCCACAAGATCTTGATGGAGAGGACCTTGCAGGGCCATCTTCCTTAGCCCTTATTGTGGGAGGGTCGGATGCTCTTTCTCTTAACATCCCACCACTGCAGGCTCATCCTCCCTCCCCCTACAATGATCTAGAGTGGGAAACATACCTCTTAGTTGATCAGTGTTAGGAGGAGGCCTATTATTGATCTTTAGATTAGATGTGTTCCACCGTGATCATGCTATGTGTGCTTGGATGACCCTCATCACACCTATTGGTGCTTGGGTATAGGCATGGTTTTTGTGTCATAAACCTTCCTCTATTTGTATCAACATTCTTCCATGTTTGTGCTTGATTTTTGGTAAATTAGGGATGATGCAAAGCGTTGGGGGAATTTAGGCTTCACTTCCATATTAACCCAATTTTTTATTTCTACTTTGTCTTTTCATGCATTCTTCACATGGTTTCATATAGTAGGGGGTTGATGATAGTTCATTTATATACTATTACTATACATACATATATTTATGAGTAGTTTTGACTCTAAAATATCAGGCTACCCTTGTGCCCTTTGTTTGTGCTTTTTCCTTTTGCTTTCTTTTTATCTTTCTCTCCTCTTTGCTTGAGTTGTCCCTCTTATGTGTGACAACGCCACTTCTTCAACATTTCAATTTTTAGAAAATGTATTCATTGCCAATGAATATTTTCTAGAAAATCTTTGCAAACCTTTCTTTAGAATCACATTCTCAACTTGGAACCCTAACGAAATGTGTTTCCTTCATCATGGTTTCATAAAGAAAGAACTTGAAAACCTTCCTTCGAAGCGGGAACAACGTTGACCTTCCCCTCACATGGGGGCATATTCTTCCTTTTGAATTCCTTGATGAAGTGGACATATTTCAAAAGGATCCCTTGATGATGGATCGATTCAAAAAATAGGCTTTCAAACTGTGTGTCCCTTAAGTAAACCCCCTCTTCACAACGGGTTCCCAAGGGACCCCTTTGAATGTCATCCAACTTATCGATGGTCTGCATGACTATCTGCTTACTTGTCTATGTGGTCGCTTTTTGACTCTGTGAAGTGCACTTTCCTAGGTTTCCTTCATGTGAGAGATCTTGAAGGATACCTCCCTGTAGGTCCAAGAACCTGTAGGGTGCTTCCTTTGAGCTTCCTCCATGCAAGAGATCTAGGGGTGGATCCCCTATAGGTCTGTGGGTCTGTAGGGCACTCTCTTGAGTTTCCTCCATGCGAGAGATCTTGGGGGATACCTTCCCTATAGGTCTGCGGGTCTATAGGGAACTTTCTTGGGTTCCCTTCATGCGAGAGATCTTGAAGGACACCTTACCTGCAGGTCTGTGCATTTGTAGTGCTCTTTCCTAGCTTCCTCCATGTGAGAGGTCTTGGGGATGCTTCCTTACAAATCTACGAGTCTGTAAGGTACTTTTCTGGGTATCCTCCATGTGAGAGTTCTTGGGGGACACCTTCCTTACAGGTCTATGGGTTTGTAAGGTGCTTACTTCACAGGGCTTCCTTCATGTGAGATATCTTGAGGGTTGCCTCCTTGCAGGTCCACAGGCCTGTAAGACACTTTCTTTCTTTAGCTTCATAGTTCTGAGAAGCTATGAAGTCCTTTTCTTTCCCTGCACCTTCAGGTTCATCAAATCGTGGTCTGATTCCTCGATGGTTCAAGTATACATTTCTAACCCTACTATTATTTGATCTACTTTACCAAAGAATTCATTAGTATACATGCTTACTAAAGTAGGGGAAAAATGTATAGGAGTTAATTCACACCCCTTATGCAAATTCCCCTTTAGCTTTTCTCCACTTTAGAAAACCAAATTCGGAGGCAAAATTCCACATAAGCCCATTGCCTTCTTTCCACTTGGTGCTTGTTTTGAGTGTCAGAAGAGGAATTTCTATTAGGGATTCTTGCATGACACGTAGATGGCCATGCAGCATGCTTACATCCCTGGAATATTCCTATGGTTGGAGCCTATAGAGGAGTTACACTTCTCATTGGTAGTCGACTAGTAACGCCCTCTTCGACCGACCAACTTGAATATTGGAATTTTCTTCATCTTTCCTTCAAATCCCTTCTTCACCATGCATTTCAAATTCTTCACAACTTCTTTTGCATCTTCTAAGCTTTCAATCCATCACTCTCCAAGCATTCCATCATTCTAGCAGCACTTTTGCACTCCATAGCAGCAACATTACTCCATCAATTCAGTAGAGCAAGTGTGGGACAACACCATTGCAGAAAAGGCTTGAGTACTCATTTTCTCCCCCATTATCCTTGAGTGCTCTTGGTGGAGGTGGTAAGATTTCCACTCCTCTCCTCTATTACTTGGTTGAGTAAGCACATTTACTATTTTGTAGTGTTTTAGTGCTTTTTACTACATTTCCTTCCTTTATCATACTTTTTCTCCATTGTTGAAAAATTGGCTATACGTGGAGGTGGAAACATCAAAGTGGGGGTCTGACTAAGGTAGACCCCTTAACAGCCCCAACCAAATTTTCCTCCTCTTTGTGTGTAGGGGGACATGCTTCTAGGAGCTAGCTAGTGAATGAATTCCTTTGTGAGATTATTCTTGCCACCCTAACTCTTGTGTATTTACTTTATCATATTAGAGAATATCTTGTTTACTTCATAGTGTTGTTTTGGCCCTTTGGAAGTAGTTAGCTAGGTTGTTATTTTTTTTTCTAGAGTTCAACCTTTTCTCTTTAGTCCTCTGGTCATACAAACACTAGCGCACCTGAGAGATGCCAATGCATTGTGTTGTCATCCCAAACTATGTTTTCATCCTCAAGCAAAGAGCTTCTTGAGGCATAGTGTTGAACCTAAAACTCAGTTCACCTAGCCCCATTCTATACATTGGGTCTATAGAGTGAGTGAAGGACCTTATAGTCCTCATTATTCTCATCCTGTATTTCCTAACACCCCGTTAAGCTGAGGTAAGTTAGGGTAGCCTTCTGATCTTGGCTCTCTGTGACCTAGGGCCTTGAATGTGGTTGTTCCCCATCTCTTATAGTCCCTTAGACTCTTCGAGGCCATTTTGATGCTACCAAGTAGGCCCGACAAGCCAGAAAGAAAAAAATATTGTTAAAAAATGCCAAGATGCCTACTACCAAGAAGATTGAAGCTTGCTTCAATGCAGAGTGGAACTCTCTGCTAATCACTACCATGAAGCCACTCATTTCAAATCCCTAAGGGAAAATGCAGATGGAGGACTATGAAATTCATGCCATGGGCCTAGAATTGAACAAAACTCACCCACATGACAAAGTGGTCCTAGATAAGGCCACTCAGAAGGTGGTATATGCTGACTGCAAAAGGCTGGACAGGAAATTGAAGAAGCATGAGGTAGAGTTGGAAAATGTGAAGGAAACAGTGAGCAAACTGCAAAATGAGATCTGAGCCAGAGAAGCTAAAATGACCTGTGTAAGGAAAATTCAAGGCCAACAAGAGGAAACATCTAGGTTGTTTGTTGAAGCTTAGAGTGAACAAGTTTAGCTTCGTGCTAAAATTGAAAGTTTGAAAGGTGAGTTAGCCACTAAGCACCAAAAGAATACAGAGCATTAGCACACTCAGGAAAATATGAAAAGAGAGCTAAATGATGTCCGATCTTGAACTTCCAATGATATTCGGAAGGCCCAAGTGGAAGTAGAAGAGTCAAAACAAGAGATTGGAAGGCTGAGCTTAGAATTGAAAAATGCCTTTAAAGAGAGAAGTCAAATGGAGGAAAGTGCAATAGCAAGAGAAGCTCAGTTTAACCAAGAGCTAGTTGTTGCACAAGGATTTGAAACCCTCCCAATAATGAAGAAGCTGGTATCCATGCATTGGGAGAGGATCATAGTTGGTGTTACCATTCTTGGGCTCGATTTACAATTCTTAAGAGATGTTCAGGAATTGAATGGTAAGGTTGGCCTGATGGCCAATCACTTTATGCAAAAATGCTCACCTCGAGTGGCAGAATCACAAAGCTTCATTTCCAAGTTATGAGTAGCTACTGATAAGGCCCTAAAAAGTGTGGGGATTCCTGATCCGTGGGTCACCTCTATCAAAGCTGGTGAAATCATCAACTGTCACAAGGTTGCAACAAAATGTAAAGAGTGTAAGATGACGCTGAACAAGTGGATCATCAAGATCAAGAAGTACTTCAGTGTCTTGGTTAACTATGGGCTACCTCCTCTTCTTTCACCAGATGAAGATGTGTTGACAGTTGAGTAGGTCACGTATGAAATCCGACACAAGATCCAAACCTTTGCAAAACTTCTAGGTTCAAGTATAACACCCATGGTTGATGATATTGAGCACAAGATTTATCCTCTTTCTCAACTCTATTATCACCTTGGATAAATTTCTTTTAGATGGGGATTTATATCATTTAAAGAGGTTTTTGAGCTAGAGCAAGAATATAGGCATATCTGTACCCTCATCCTACCAACTGATGTAGACTGGGAGGTGCAACATTATGCTTTCCTCAAACTCCAAGAATTACCAGAGGCCTAGGTTTGTGCCTCCGCAAGCGAAGACCCCCTGTGAGTCACCAAAA
This sequence comes from Sequoia sempervirens, assembly GCA_007258455.2. Taxonomy (NCBI): domain Eukaryota; kingdom Viridiplantae; phylum Streptophyta; class Pinopsida; order Cupressales; family Cupressaceae; genus Sequoia; species Sequoia sempervirens. Next base: position 616,058,161 of record VDFB02047230.1, read on the forward strand.
ATATGAAGCATTTTTGCCTTGATCGTTTTGATTTTTGGCTTGTATAATGTTTTCAGTTTCGGATCTTCCCATGCTCAAGTAGAGTTATCAGAAAGGTGCGCAATGCACCACGTGGTGGCTACATAGATTTCATTTTTCACCTTCCTTTCGGGAGAGAGTTGGGACACGTGTTGGTTTGTTGGAGATTTTTTAAGGAGCTATATTCATGAGCTCAAAAGTTTCTGCCTGTTTGACATGTCATCTCTTCATTGTGGGTAGATTGCACTTCTTATGAAGCAATATCTTTTGGGAGTGTCGGAGCTTGCTGGCCTTTTTTTGTTCTTGGTTTTCAGGATGGAAGCTTTGCTTCGGTGCCTTTGGGTGATGTGATTGGTCAACTGGACCTTTTTTATAGGCTGTGTTTCTAGGATTTGATTATTTATAGACCTCTATCTTTGCTAAATATCTAAAAAGCATTAATGCAATAGCTAAGAATTAATGAGCAAAGATTATTGTGACCTAACTAAGGATCTACGATCAGATCATGTGCTATCAAAATCCAACAACTGACAATGATTACTTTTGTGTTGTGGTGGCATTTTCTTCTTTTTGCAGATATAAAAGAAAGGCGGCGATAGATGAAAGGGTTGGATTCCAAGTTGCAGTTTCCTTTGCCGTGGAAAAGATTCTTTAGTTTTCTTAGGATATAGAACTATTTTCAGGAGTAAAGTTGCAAAACTACTTTTCTCTGGCATGTTATATCTTTTAAGGCTTAAACTATTGTTGGATTGGCATCCAACCTCTATTTTAAAGTTCATTTGGTATTTAAAGCACAAAATATTGAGAAGAAGTCATTGAGACTGTGCATGTATGGCCTTTATCAAGATTTATTTCTTTATGTTTTCATTCTGAATGAAACACTGTGTCTTACAAGCTGAATTTGAATAGTTTAAGTAGTTGATTTCCATGTTGTATGCTCGTATAGTAGAATAATAAGTTGTAAAAACTGGATTATGTCATTGGAATTCTCTATTTTTATGAAAGGTTGTTATTTTATTATGTTTTTTCTATTACCATTAGAAATCTTTATGTTTGATCGGACCTTAATGAATGTGCTGCCTGCAGAAAGATTTGAAATTCTGCACTGTGCTTGTTGCTAGCCTTTGTTGTTAATTCTCTTTCCAACAATGGAGGGTTATGGCGTTCCATGTCTAATTATATCAATCATAGGAATGATTGGGTTTGAAATTTTGTAAAAGCATTGGCACATCACCATTTTTATGTTTTATATTTACATTTCCTTCTACCCTTTTCTTCAAACCCCAAAGAAGAGCCAACTTTCTATAAATATCCCAAAGGTATTCAATGAAGCGCAAATTGGTCCCCCACTCGTTGAATTTCCCATAAGACTGTCAGAGAGGCACAAGCTTTGATGATAAAAAAAACCAACCTCTATGAGAGGTCATGTGAAAGGATGTACCTGAATCTATCAACCACACATCTTCCAATGCATGTTTTTCCAAGGCTACAACAAATGCTTTTGCTTCATCTTAAGATGATTTATCAGATTTAGAATCGGAGAAAGGCTTATTTTTGTTCTTCTCCTCCTTCTTGTAATCTTTCTAAAAGTGATTGATTTTTCCACAATTCCAACATTTTTCCTTGGACTTCTTACCAAGAGACTTAGATCTCCCCAAAGACTTTGACATAGACTTCTTGTCCTTTTTTCCTTTCTCCTTTAGCCTACCACAAACAACAAGGGCCTCCTTTGTCGTCTCAGAGGAATTTCTCCACACCTCTTTAGATAATAATGAAGCAACCAAATCATCCATATTTAAAGTGGTTGTTATGCTTACAATAGCCATCAACAGGTGATCCCATGAGTCTAGCAATGAACACAATAGGAGCATGCAATGGTCTTGTTCATCAATCTTGTCTCCAACAGAACCCAATTGAGCAATTAACATGTTAAAGAAATTTAGGTGGTCTACCACGGATCCTCCATCTTCCATCTTTGGAGAATACATCTTCTTTCTTAGGAATAACTTGTTTACCAAGGATTTAGCGTGATAAACATCTCCAATTTTCTTCTACAAAGAAGAAATTTTCATCTCTTCATGAACATTTTGGAGAACAAAATTAGCCAAATAGAGTCTAATGAGACCCTTGGATTTCTGATCCATGCTTGTTTCATGCCCAATGGTTTGGCTCCAAAAACTGCAACCCATAGATCACGATCTACAAGAATATCTTGTATCTTGAGCTTCCAAAGCTCAAAGTCACCATTGTTAAACTTATTCATCTCAATCCTCCCATGTTTTATTGCCATCTCTTTCCTACAACAACGTGTTACAAAATACACTTTTGCAAAACTCCCACTGAAACAAAGATCAACTCAAAAAACTCTTCTAACCCAACAAAGGAATCAAGGCTAGCTAGGCTATGATATCAATTGAAAGGAAATCAAGTGAGTGGAAATAACTTCCTACACTAATCTAAGTAGTGGAGAGTTACAAAAAATTCCTTTTAACACATTATACAATTACAATAAGGAGAAACACATATAAATAATGAGATAGAATAACAAGAACACATAACAAAAAACACTAGATATATGTGGGGAAAACCCTTTCGGGTAAAAAACCCAACCCTCCAAAAGAATAGTACTGCTATATTAAATCAAATAGAAGTTACAATGCAGCTCCAATTACAAAGCTTCTTCAATAAGTTCTTCGAAACAAACACCTATTATGGAGTGAATCTGGTAGCACTTCGTTACCTACAAACAAACTATGCATTCTACAATACAAGGCATACAATATATATAGAATACAAGCCAAGATAAGCATCTAGAAAAGGATGGGCATCCAAATACACATGGCACAATATCCCATGCCATAGACATGCATTTGGACACATGTACGATATTCCCTTACAATCATCATAACATGAATATTCTCTCTCCAAGCTTGGAAACCCAAAATGTGCTCATAATAGCCTATGAAAAATGCCTTACAGTTGTCATAAAATCTATCATAAATCTTCCATAAAATCAGCCACAAGATCTATCATAGAATTTGTAAGAGAATCTGTCATAACTGACCAAAATATTTGATTCTCTTAACAACCTGTCATAACCCAACTTGGCTGTTAATATTCTCCATGCATAAAGATGCCTTATGACATGTCATAGAATCATTCATAAGTCAAATATGCCAAATTGGGATGCCTATGTCCACTTGCGATGATGATGTATCATCTAGTTACTTTCAACGGGGATGCCACCCAACTGGTGGGTCCCAATTTATGACATGACACCATAGGCAATTAAATAATACAAATAAATAGAATAATACATGAAATTAATCAATATTAGGACCTTAAGGTTGAGACACCTTAATCCCAACAAAGTTCATTCCTCTAGGTCATCCCTTAATCTTCCTTAATATCCCTCTAAAACCCTCAAACCTACTTGGTCATTTTTCTCTACTTTTCAAATGTAAAGTTTGTTAGTTTTTTTATTTGTTCCAAAACTGCCACTTTTATTAGGTGGTGATAGTAAATTGTGCTTAATTCAAAACCACCAAGATGATCTTGTGACTACCTCAATGGTTTTTCTATTAACTCATTAATCTTGTGTTAGTCATGGAAATTTTGAAACTAGCTGTCTACTAAAACTAATTTCATTTTTCTCAATTTAGAAGAAAAATAAAAATGTGTCTCTATAACTCCCCCATTCAATTTGAAACATCTTTCCCACATGGACCTACTTTGTAACACCTTTTGGATGACCCCTAGACCTTCTTTGACTTAAGTTTTGATATTCAATTTGGACCCTATATCTTCATTTAAGAAAAAATCTACACTTTTTCTCTACAATTCATTTTTTGACCATTATAAATTTATGTATCCACCTTTCTTTCCTTTAATTTATTTGTCTCTATTCAACCTAGCTCATTGTCTTTAAAGGCACTTTTTGTAGACCAAAGAGTCAACAAAATGGAGATTATATACTATTGAATGTTCTAAGAACCTATTTTTATTCGTCTTTTTGTAGCAAAACATAGCTTTGAATTTATATACATTCACTTTACGACTAGATAGGTAAATGTGTACTTTTTTGTTATGCTTTGTTAAATAAAATGTTGGACTACATGTATTTTAATTTACCATTTTTATAGTATTTTATTAAGTTTTTTTTGTGTATGTTTAGATTAATTTGATTTCTATTTTGTGTTTGTGTATGTTTGGTTTATTTTAAATTATGTGAGGTCTTAAAAGCTCTCACAAATCATTGCAAACCTCTCAAGAGGTCCAAATTGTAGAAATGGAACTTTGTTCTTCCCCTCCTAAGCTAGGATTTGATATTCTATCTCTTACTTAGTATCTTGGAGCTGTTACTAATTTTTAGCTTCTAGCTCAATTAGTAAATTTTTATCAGGCAGTTGCTAACATGAGGTCAGAAGAAATTTTGATACATGGGAAATCTAGATAAGAAAATTAGACATTCAAAGATTATGAGGTTTTGAAGCTAAATTTTTTCTGCAGTTCATGTTTCAAGTATGTTTTGTTGTTATTCATCATTACTAAGAATATGCTTCAAACAATTCATTTAGTTACTTCATATTATGTAAGTGATTCACAAATGAAAATACATAAATCATTACATGATATGAAATAATCGATATATTTGAAAGCAATGTTTTAATAGTCCCACACAAGCCGTGAGAGTAACTGTATCTGAAAGATATAAGACAACAAGTAAATGCAAGGAAAATAAATGCATAAAATTAGATATGGGACCCATCATTGCTTGGTGAATGACAAATCATGTTGTTGGAGGTTGTGCTAGTATTATTGAGTTGTCCAGTTGCAACTCTAGGAGAGAAATTTGCAAGGGTGAAATAAGATTGATGTTAGAGCTCGATGTTCCATACAAATAATATGCATGTCTAATCAAGGAAAATAATTGCTACCTTATAACTGATCGAGAAAATAAAAATGAAAATCTATATCCAAGATATACAAATAAAATCATCAAGAGATGTATCCATTTTATCTAACATGTTCGCTTACTGTGCAGGTATAGGTACATGTTTCATTGATGGTTCATCATGTTCAACATTTCAGTATGTGGAGGAAAATGGGCCCCCACAAGGGTCGAGCCCATCATACTGCATCCTCTCATTTACAAGAGAGGAGTGGAGGTACTACATTCTTCACATGTCAATGAATAAAATAAAATCACATATTCATGTAGGTCACAAGCAACTAGAATGCATATCACAGTTATGTTTCAAGCATATTCATGACAAAAGACTTTAAAGAACAATGATCATTCATAAATGATACAAGGACAAAAATTTCCAGTTGTCGAACAGTCACCTCATAGATGCAACAACAATAATATTAATTTCAAAGTGCAGCTATAAGAGAAAGGAACAATCAAATCCTTAAGTTGCAGTCATCATTATCACAGGTAAATAATGGCAACATTGTGGTATTCTTTTGAAGTCAATTCCTTGAGGAATGCATGATAAAGCTTATTTATGTAAATTCCAAAGAAAAGATGGTATTTTTGTAGGTCTGCATACAATCTTTTTCCATTCAAGTGAACATAGTGAAGACTATACAAAGCTATTACAGTTATATGCAGATATAAGGGTGCAAAGGAGAAACATTAGGGGGGAGTTCCATCATTGTTTGAGTTCCATCCTGAATTCTCACAAAATTGTTTAAGAACATTCTTCTAAGATCAAGAAAATCAAATAGAAGGTGTTTTTTATAACATTTCCTTGCAAAATCACAGTGATACAAAGAGATTACTCACAAAAGAAACAAAGTGAAAGCTTTCTTTCTTGTATTCACCAGAGCATGGAATTGGAATCACATACAACACAAAATCAAATATCCATAAAATCTCAGAGGTTGCGACCTAGTGTTCTATCTTTTCTTCCATGTGTAAAAGTAATCAACTGAAAATGAGAGATTTCTTACAGAAGTTCAAAGAATAGATCCATTTTCTATTATTTTCTAAATTTTGAAAATAAGCAAGACAGAGATCCTCATGGCCATGACATTGTCAAATACTGATAAATCTCAAAGCCCATGGCCTGACATAGAAATGAACAAACCCTCAAGCTCTCAAAAGCCAAAAAGAAGTACCCATAGGTTTGTAAGGCCACGACCTATGATAGGAAATAATTCTTTCATTATTTTGAAGAGATAAATGAACAACATATTTTTCTATTTGATCACATTTAGAAATGAGGGAATCCCAAAAGACTACTGAAGAACATGAAAACCCAAAATTCCCCTTAGCATATACAGGCCACGGCCATGAAGGCACTATGAAGCTTTAGTATCAAAGAAAATCAAATACCCAGATGGAAAAAATGCAGCCATGAAGGTATAGAGAAGCATGGAAAAAAGATAAAATATCTCCTTTATTTTGTTTATAGTAAGCTCAAATAGATGTGTTTTTCAAAGAAAATGAAATGAAAATGCAAGACTCGAATGAGCTTCAAGCTTACATCCTTTGGTTTTGAAGATAAATACATATAAACCCACAAGTTCACAAACATAAAGATCTCCAAGAACTCGAACTGGGCTCTCCAATGGCAGCCTCAAAATGATGAGAGTATCAATAGGGTCTAAAAAAATAAAAGACATTAGAAAAATAATGTAGGCCACGACCAATAAGCTAAAGGATGCTTCAAAAAATGGAGGACGAAGCCTAGATTTGCAACCAAGAATAACTTACCTTGTTATTTCTTGCAAAAGTCTCATAGGAAATCATCAGAAACAACTAAAGATTTGGAGTTTCAAGTCCAAACCCTACTCCATTGGTAGCACAACATGGTTCTCTTCCAAAATATACAAGTTGAATGAAAAGAATGATTAGGGTTCGAGTGTTTTACTCACCCTAATTTGATGGGTGTTGATTTTTTACCATGTTTTAAATAAATCATTTCATTTTAGTGCATCCATGGGCTTGAATTGAAGTTAGTCAACCTAATGATTTTGGAGGAGCCTGTGAGTTTGAGAATGAATTTGGGAGTTAAGATTCAAATTTATCATTTAATTTTGAAGTGAAAGACCACTTATGTTTTTTGCATGATTTTAAATAAGACAAACTATGTAATTAAATATTAAAGGTAATATTTTATTAGCCTAATATTTACCATGTAATGTAAAAAAGGAGGACTATCACATGTAAATATTAAAACTATCACAAATTGATTATCTTTAATATCCAATCAAATAGTTCTCTTTGTCTCAAGATCATGCAAGAAATACACGTGAAGTTAACATATCATGAGAAGAAAAAATGGAGCAAATGGTAAAGATTTTTGAGACTTAACTTCAGTTTTACATTAGATTTGAGGATCTTTTGATCATGCACATTAAGGGGAGGAGTTTACAATATTTTGAGTTCATTTTGCTTCCGTTATGGGCCCTCTTTTCAAGGATTTTCTTCTTTGCCTGTGAGGAGATATTTTGAGACATTTTTCACTCTCAATTTGCTTCTAGTTCCACCTCTTGGTGCCTTGGAGTTATCATCTCTTGTATATATTTGAAAAGACTTGATCTTTTTCCTTAGTTCTTGTTTTCTTCCTTTGCATTCTACAAAGAGACATCTTGTAACTCTTTTTTTTAGTTGATTAATATACAACACTTTATTTTCAATAGACTATTTTAGATTTTGCAAGAGTTTTCCTTCAGAGTATTCAATAGAAATAGAGTTTACCTTCATAATTTCTGGTGTTTCAAATGTATTGTTTAAATTATTTGATGCAAGTTTGATGTGTTTCAATATCATAAACCTTTAAATTTTTGTCTCATTTACTAATACATGTACACAATAGCAGTTTGTCACAGGTCATTGATTGTGCCCATAAGTTTATCTTTTCTCTTAATTTGTGAAAACCCTATTTTCCTTAGTAAGAAAAGGTTAAACAAATCCTTTTAATGAATTATTTTTGTGCCCAAGGTGCTCAAATTGAGTTGTGTTAACAGATTTCGAGAACATTAGTTGTGAGAAAGTCTACATAGTAGTATTTTTTGGTGCATCACCTCCTAGAAATAGTTTATCATTCAAGTTACCTTTAGTTTCATAGTTTAATCTTTCTCTCTTTTCCCACACAAGTCATTAGATTATAGGATATCAAAAGGGGAACCAACCCATAATTTGGAGATTCACTTTCATTATGAGCTACCCACAGGCTCGAAAGTGTTTCCATATTACATGGGATTGCTGAGCTTTACAACTTTGCATTCAGGTGCAATCCTCGTGAAAACATGGGCATTAATCTTGCCCTTAAATATTACAATCTTGTATTCTAACTTACCCTTATAAAAATCTAGACCATCAAAGGTCTCTTGATTTTAAAATCAAATTTCCCTTTATTCTAGAACCATTGTTGTAAATTCAAGTTTTATCTTTTGGCTAAGCTTCCAAGATCTCTTTAATATTATACCTATCTTGGAAAACCTACTTTACCATATTGTGGGAATAATCTTGAAGATATAATGTACTCATTCCAAGTTGTCTACAATATTTTTAAAGTTCACCTACATTCTACATTGTATTTGTGACAACTTCTACATTATTAAAACTAGTTTTTCAGCCTACTAGATCATTTTCCAAAGTTGTTGAACATTATATATTAGTTTACTTTCCTTGTTACAACTTTCTAAGGCTCTTTTGTAAGCTACCTTGTGTTTACAACATCTCATTTGAATTAGAATAAGTATTTCATCCTTTTTTTATCTTGCTAAATCATTCTTGTCACTTTTGAGATATTGGATATTATTGAATACATATTTTTCCATAGCCTTCTAAAAATCTCTTAGTTTTCTATCTTATTCTTGTAGCAACCATTGTATGATAAGATTTATTATTAAATAATTGTATTAACTTGCTAGAGAACAACTCTAAATTTATACATCTTGATCATTATCTTCAAAGACATATTGTTTGTTTTACCTATCTATTATAAAATTTATGTATTGCTTAATTCTTTAGGACAACTAGTATAAATTGTAATATTATTTATCTATTCCTTGTATTGAACAATAAACACTTACATATCATTTTTGGTTTAAAAGGAACACTTATCTAGATATTTCTGGAATTGAATCCATTATAATAGTTGAAATGGTCATAGTGTAATGATAGAAGCTTGCATAGTTAAGCTCATGTTGTGACTCTCATCATTTATTAGTCAAATGCCCTATTGTCACTTTTTGTTTGTCTAAAATCAAGAGTAGAATGCAACGTTGGCTATATATGTAAATGTACTTTAAGGGATTATGTGTATAGCATTTTACACTTATAACCTATTTCATCCTTATAATATGAAAAGAATCAACAACATAAGAATGGAAGAAAAAAAGGGTTTTATATCTAAGAATTCAATTGATGAATTAATAAATTTTAAAATATTAATATTAAATATATTATTTATGAAGGGAGAAATAAAAAAGATATTGTTATCTATTCCAATTTAATAAATAACATATTGTGGAAAAAAATTAAATTTTGAAGATAATAAAGAATGAATTAAACAATAGCTCTATAAATATAGTCATATTTATAACTTTCTCCTTAATAAAATTTAAAATTTGTGTATTAATAGTAGTCTATCAATAGAGATTACAGCTTACTGCAGAGGCAACTTTCAAAACATAGCTATCCAAGGCTATTAGTCATTGGGATTAATTTTTTTTTTGCTAGAATGATTATGAAAAATGGTATGAGATATACATGAGTATAATTGAATTACATAAAGCTACAAATTGAACAAGATTTAGGAGCTTATACATAACTGTTTATACAAAAAAAGTATCACTAAATTGCATAACTATTTATACAAAAGTACTTCAAAGCCATAATATCTGCTATCATATCTGAGACAGAGATAGGTGGAGTCATGGTCCTATTAAGAGGATAAGATGATTTGGAACTAGACAAATTAGCAAATACTTCATCTAGCTGAGGATAAGTATTAAGGGGGTTGGTGATCATTTGTTGTGGATGTTAAAATAATAGATTTTGGAAGGTTGATGTTACTATAGGCTCTTGGATGGTGAAGTTGCTTTTTCTAGGTTGGTTGAGATTAGAGACAGTTGTGGTTACATTTTGAGCATGGCATACAAGGGATTTTTAAAAGTGGATGTTACTGTGATTTTGTTTGTAATAAGCTTACTCAACTTGGATTGGTCAAAGCTAGGGGAGAGAGTGGCACCCTCATCTATAAGTTTCTTTAAGAAGGGTGTTTTATTCAAACCTATAATACAATCTAAATAGGTTTGGGTAATCTCATCATTCATAAATTCAACAAACCTAAGAGATCATTCAGTATGGTCTACAAGTCTTCTTCATCAACTCTAGGGTGAGCTTGTAAACTCTCAGTTTGATTGTACTGGCTATTGAAAATGGGTTTGTACTACTCTTTTCCATGTTTTTCTTTGTTTGTGACCTATTCAAGGGTGACATGAATCTATTGGCACTAATATTTTGGTTTTTGTTTTTTTTTTTAAATTGAATTTTTGGTTTTTGGTTTTGGAATTTTTTTGGAATTTTGGTTTTTCAAATGTTTTTTCAATTTTTGGTGTTTTGAAAGTTTATACTAAGAAAAAGATAAATGATTAAAAAAATATAAATCTTAAAAAAGATAAGGTCTCTATTGGATTTTAGACGGGGAAGTTTTAATCTATCAAAAATAGACATAGAAAACGCTTCAACAAGCTTACAATTAATCAAGTAGGAAGGACTCTTAGTGTGGACCAACATGATAAAATACCTCAAGATAGTGCAGAGAAGCTATCCTTCAAGACTCAATAGATAAGGATCTGGTGGCACATGATCAACTCACCTTTTCCCTTTCCTTAGAGACCCTCAACACTATGCCCAAAGAGTTTCTATCTCTACTCTGGGAGGTACCTAGTGATTAACTTCAGGCTTGATCCTAATCCTTGCACCACACTAAAAGACAACCAAAGGAATTAGGCTACTATTTACATGCTCACTAGGGAATCATCTATATGCCAAAAGGGCACATGAGGCCTAATCTATGAATTTGAAAGTGTAATAAATTCAAATAGTTAAGAGAAGATGGTAACCCACCCTTCTCCTTCACTTCCCCAAGGTATAAATTTCTTGGGGGCTTAGCCCAAATGAAAAATTCACAACTTCCAAGAGGCGTGTCTTTTGATTCACCCCCTGCTATTTATACTCCTTCAGGAAACTAGATTTGAGGTCATCCTCTGGGATGATGAAATCCCTAGACATGCCCCTTAAAAATAAGAAGTGTTTTTTATTCTCAAGATCACATAAATATGTGAGAGAAGAGTATACACATACCCCCTTCAAGATTAAAAGACAAATGTTATTTTATTAAGAAAAATGAACTATGAATTTATTTTTAATCTTTCATTGCAATTTTTTGAAAACAAATAAAAATACAAAGCAAACAAAAAGAGAAAAGGTCAATAAAACTTGTCTTCAAACAAACATCTTGTAACACAAATATGTTATAAGTTTAAAGTTTAGCACTTTGTCTTGCAAAAATGTTTGTTTTTATTTTTGGCCTTCAATAATAAAAAGGAAGATATATTCAATGGTTAAAAAGAAAAAAAGAAGCAAAAAATTATTTAAATGGAAAAATAACTCCTTGATTAGATAGCTTGCAAAATTTTGATAAACTTTAAAAAAATCATCAAAAATGATGAATATACATAGAAGTTATGCTTGTTTGAAGGATTAAAATGAAGCACTTAATTTGATTGATTATATCTGATTTCTAGTATCTAATTTGAAGGAATAGCCTGCAGTGACTGCATCATAGCCAACTCTGCAATGCCTACAAAAAATTGAAAATCTAGTAATTCTAGCAAAAGTTAACATTTTACTGTAGGTTGATCTTTTTGAAAATTGAAAAGGGAAGAGCAAGCAATTTGGCTAAGTGATTAAACCCCTGTTAATTTTTTTTTAATCAATAAATAATGAAATAAAATTAAATATTAACATAATCTCATATCTACAACAATTAAAAAACAAGACTTTACAAAGTAAACAAAGACTATGCCTGAAAAGTGTATTTTTTAGTCTAGAATGCTATCTTGCACCAAAATATGGACTATTATTTATGAAAATTCATTTCTCAGCCTTTCTGGACATAGCTATGATGTTTGCTTGTCTCCAAAATTATTCTATAAAATTTTATTCTCCAAACCACTTCAAAATCCCTATAGCCTATGAAACAAAAGAGGCACAAATAAACAAACAACAAGATTAGTAGAAATGGTTAGTGTTCATGTCATATTCCACAATATATAAACAACAAAAATCAAAGACTAGAAATGCATAAGGAACTTGAAAGCATAAAACAGTTGAATCCAAATTAAATTCCTAGTCTATGAAATGCATTACAAACCTCAATAAAAAGATTGTTATGTCACTTTTCCTTGGAATTTGGATGCAATCTAAGTAGAATAACACATTTTATGATTGAGTGATGGTTTCAACTAAGTGGATTTACTTAATTTATAATTGATTATGGGGTGATTTCGATAGAATTTGATTACTTGGACATGATTGAATGAATCAAATGATGAAGAAAGGATTGTATTTAAATACTTCTGAAATGAAGATAAGAATGATCACCTAATTTAATTAGAAAATTAATTGTGTCAACTCAACTAAAATAAGAAATTTTCCAATTTGAGGACTTGAGAAGATAATATTGGATTATTCATTTATTTTATGGATAAACGTGGACATAACTTTTCTACTTTTAGGTGGAGTTGTTTGAAGGAAGAGGAAGAAGTTTCTAAAATGGAAGAAGAGTTAACTTGATGGAAGAAAGAGTTAGATGAAGCAATGGATATATAAATTTTAAGTTTCCTAATGAAGAGTAAAGAGACGAAAATAGAATTTATGATTGGATAATTAACTCACTAATTTTGAGGTATTGCTTCAAGATCATGTTTCTAGATCTGAGGTTATGAGCTCACAAAATAATATACCTAGGTTCTCACAGGGAAAAAAGAATGAATAAATTCTAAATACTACTATTGAAGCTCCTCTTTGCACAAGTATTGAAAGTACTAATGAATCTTCTCATAGTGGGGCATGTCTTATCAAATGACAAGAAGAACACTTAGATTTAGTGAGAAAGGAAAGAAAGGAGCAAGAGTAGCTTGACATTCCTACAACTAGAGTTGGTTTTCATAGCAACACTTATAATACCAATAGAAAGGGTAATGGGATTTTAGGGATCATAAAAAATGTTGGAAGTCTTGAAAAATCACATCATTTTCCGTAATGGTTGGCTTGAAGTAGAAGATTGCATGGTACCCTATAGACTAGAAAGGGTGGATTAAATGTTATTAACAATGGAATTGTTGGTAATTCTACTTGCTTGACTACAAATATTAGAAATAAAGGGACTAGGATTTTTTATGATCATGTAGTCTGTGCTTGCAAAGGTATCAAAATCCCTTTGTGTTATAATTTTGAAAATTTAGGTGAACAATTGACAATAGGAGAGAATACAAATGATAAGAAAATTAGGGAGAAAAAAAAAACAATCTTTGCTTCTTCCTAGGGTAAGGGTAAGCGATAGAAGCATATAAGGAATGAATTACTTGTAGGTGAAAGAAAATTTTAGGATCATAATCAGACAGGTGAAAATGTAAATACTTCAAATAAGTTGATACATTATAATAATTTTAAGTTAAATATAATTTATATCCATTTATGAGGACCTCAACAATACCACTTGTGACAAGATCCAACTACCCATGACCCATTCTTGATAGGGGTGGAGGTCCTTAGCTTCATATTTTCCCCAAGTTATGGTGTCTAGAAAATAGAGAAATTAACTCTATTGAGGAGCATCAAAATTTTATGGGAAATACAGGACAATGGCGTGAACCACCAAAAAAACATTGTGAAATTCTTCCACAACATCACCCACAACTAAGTTGTTGGGTAATGTCTTTGGATATGGTATTGGCCTCAAATGATTATGACACAAGATTTCTCTTAAGGGTTGATTGTCTTTTGTTTCAAATGACTCATATTGGAAATTGATAATTGTACAACCATCACATGATAAATGAGAGGCACAACATCAATGAATACACCATTAAACCATGAACCTTATGTAACAAGTTTTATTGTTGTAACACTCCACCAAGCTTCCTCTTTGAAACTCCAATTTACCCCCACAACACTTTACCCAATATCCTCAACCCTAAGCCACATACCCTATACACTTAACCATGTACCCTCAACCCTATACTTAAACCCTAAACCCTAGACACTCAATGCTCAACCTATACCTTATACCCTCAACTCTATACCTTATGTACCCTACACCCTATACCCTCAACCTTATACCCTAATCCCTCAACCCTAAATAGATACCTTGTACCATCAATCGTAAACCCAATACCCTCGACCCTATACCCAATATCCCCAATCCTAATCCCCATACCATAAATACTTAGCCATATACCTTCAACCCTAAACATTATCCCTCAACCCTATACCCTCAACTTTGAACACTGCACCCTCAATCCTCAATCCTATAGACATGGAGGGATTGAGAGACCTAGGGAAGGATGAGATAGAGAGGTGATGAACTAGAGAGGGGAGGGAAAGAGAAGAGGATAGAGAGAAGAAAAAAGAGAAAGAGAGGGCTAAGGAGGGATGGATAGGTAGACAAGGAGTGACTAAGAGACCTAGAGAGGGGAGAAGTAGAGAGGTGAGGGGGAGGGAAATAAATAGAGAGGGAAAGAGGGGTAAGGAGGGAGGGAGAGAGGTGGAGAGGGAGGGAAATAACTAGAGAGGGGAGAGATATAAAGGTGAGAGAAATAGGGGAGAGATATAGGTGAGAGAGATAGAGGGGGGGAAGAGGTGGGTAATGAGAAAAGGAGGGAGATGTAGAGGTAAAAAGGGAAGGGTGAAGAGACCTAGAGATTGAGAGAGGGTGGGAGGTAGAGGTAGTGATTGAGAGAATGGAGAGATATGAGAGAAAAAATAATAGATAGAGAGAGGTAGGGAAGCCGTGATAGAGATATGGGTAAGGATGGAAGGAAAGGTAGAGAGGGAGAGAGGGTGGGAGAGACCTACAGAGGGGAGAGAGGAGAGAGAGAGAGAGAGAGAGAGAGAGAGAGAGAGAGGGAGAGACAAAGGGAAGTATTGGTAGAGAGGGAAAGAGGCAAATAGGGAATGAAAGGTAAAACCTCAAATATCCATCATCAATCATAAACCCTAAACTCTAAGCCTTAATCAAAGTGGGGGAGAGAGAAAGAGAAAGAAAATTTGGCTCTAGCATTATAAAAATGTATTTTCATTTGGCTAGTGCCAAATTTGGCACTTGCCAAAAGAAAATACAATTTGGCAAGCACCAAATGGTTTGTATTGAGAAGTACCAACCCTTTGGGTTAGATTTTCCTTGGGCATCCAACTCAAAGGGTTGGACAAAAATTTCATGCCAAAGACGTTTTTTTTGGAAAAGGAAAAAATTCACATTTTTGGTCGTGCTCTTCGTTAGGTTTGCACGTGTTTCAATAAAAATTTATAAAAATACCATGATGAAGTTAAGCTCTCTTAGCTATCTAACCATATACTTTTTTCACATTTTGATTATGTTAAGGTTTTCATCTTTAATTTCTTTTGTTAGTGTGTGCATTTTTTGTCAAAAACCAACATGTGGTATTTTGGACCGTATAATTTTTTACTCGATCATCAAATTTTAAAAAATTACATTTTTAGAAACTAGACTCCATTCTACACGTATTGAAAAAAAAATGTTTTTCAATTAGTTTTCAGGATGTGTCCACTTCAAAAAGAATTCAGGATGTGTCCACTACAAAAATTAGTAAAAATTCATATATTAATTAAAAAATTAGCCAAAAAAATTGGCATAAACTACATGGTCTTAGCTAATTTCTCAATGGAGCAATTTTTAAAATTCTAAAAAAAAATTAATATTTTTGGGGGAGCACACCAGACACTATGTTATGTTTTTTTGAAAAACCAGGACCACTTTATGTGCTGGACTCCTTTTTGAAACCCTTAATATTCACCATTTTTTAAAAAAAATAGTAGTTTAGAAAGTAGATTCAGAGCACTACAACCCTTGTTCTTGTTGCATATAATTTTTTTGAGTGTAACTATCTTCATTTTCTTGTCTAATATCAAACTTTTCTATTTTAAAAATAATGACATCTTAAGACCCCCTTTTTGTATCACATCTTAGTGCACTTACCCATAGCTTTGTTCATTAGATTTAGCTTTATTCTTTTATGTGACCTCTAGGGCTTGGGCTCATTTCATGTTTATCTTACTTTCTTGTGACACCTTTTCTTTATTGTGATGTGTTAAATTATTTCTATTTTCTTATGGTAAAATTGATTAGACTAACAACTTTTGTATGTACTTAATGATTTATAGGTAGGATATCTTCTAGACTCCTTATGAATGGTAAATCCTCTGACCCCTCATTTCACTAAGGATTTTTCCAATATTTACCTCAGTACTACATGTGAGTCTTTTTTTTGTCATTTCTAAGGGCTAGAGCAAGAGAACCACATGTATCTAGTATAGGTAGTATTTATTAGCCACACTAAAGCAATGATTTTATCCCTTTGTCCTATCATTAATTTTAAAATTTACTCACATTCCCATGTTGTAGCCATGATATCTTTTTAATTTATTTTTTAAGATGATACTAGGTCAAGAACTAATGTTTTAGAAAGAAAAAATTACTTATTTGTGTAACTTTCTATTTTGTAAGTGCTCAATTTTGCAATATTATATTCAGTTAAATTTGCATCCTAGAATGATTTATTCCTCCATAAAATCCATTTGTGTCACATACAAATAAAATTGGCCACTTATCAACTGTTGTATAAGTTTGAAAGGAAGTCGGGTGAGCGGAAACAACTTCCTATACTAATCTAAGTAGGGGAGAGTTACAAAAAAATCCTTTTAACACCTTATAAAGTTACAATAAGAAGAAACACATAAAAAGAATGAGATAGAACAATAAGAACACATAAACAACAAATACTAGATATACATGGGGAAAACCCTTTCGAGTAAAAAAATCCACCCTTCAAAAGCACAGTACTACTATATTAAATCAAATAGAAGTTACAATGCAATTCCAAGTACAAAGCTTCTTCAACAAGTGCTTTGAAACAAACAATTGTTCTAGAGTGAACCCAGCTGCACTTTGTTACCTACAAACAAACTATGCATTCTACAATGCAAGGCATATAATGTATAGAGAATACAGGCCAAGATAAGCATCTAGAAGAGGATGGGCACCCAAATACACATGGCACAATATCTCATGCCATAGACATGCATTTGGACACATGTAAAATATTCCCTTACACCCCTTACAACTATCATAACATGCAATATTCTCTCTCCAATCTTGGGCACCCAAAATGTTCTCACAATATCCTATGATAGATGCCTTACAACTATCATAAAATATGTCATAAATCTTCCATAAAATCTGCCACAAGATCCATCATAGAATCTGTAGGATTATCCATCATAATTGACCAAATTATTTGATTCTCTTACAACCTTTCATAACCCAACTTCGGCATCAACTTTCTCCATGCATAAATATTCCTTATGATGTGTCATAGAATCTATCATAAGTTAAAGATTCCAAAGTGGGACACCTATGTCCACTTGGGATGATGATGTGTCATTCAATCACTTCCAATGGGGATGCCACCCAACTGGTGGGTCTCAATTTATGACATGACACCATAGGAAATTAAATAATACAAATAAATAGAATAATACATCAAATTTATCAATATTAGGACTCTTTGGTTGAGACACTTTAATCCCAACATTCTCCCACTTGTCAAAGACCTGTCGAGAGTAATACAAAATCATCTGCTCAGGGCCCCAAGGCCCATGGAATTGGAACACCATCTGAACTTCTCTATGCGCACTGGTTTCATCAGTGCATCTACAACATTCACCAAAGTGTCAGCCTTTTCCAATTTTACCTTTCCATCTACCATATCATGGACAAAATGATATTGAACATTGATGTGCTTTGTTTTGGCATGGAAGGTAGGATTCTTTGCTAGGAAAATCACACTCTAACTATTGTAACAAACAATAATTTTTCCTACATCTAAACCAATATTAGAACAAAGTCTCTTAAGCCAAATGGCTTCCTTAAAAGAATGAGTTTCTTCCATGTACTCTGCTTCTATCATGGAAAACATGACGATATCCTACCGCTTACTCATCCAACTAATAGAACCACCAAACATCATAAACATGTAACCATTGGTGGATCTTTTGATGTCAATGTCACCTACCCAATCTAAATCCACACGAATACTTGGGAATGTTGAGGTCTAGTAGGATAACCATGAAAACACAAGGCATACTCAAAAGTACCTCGCAAATATTTGAACACTCTCTTAATTGCATCCCAATGCACATGTCAAGGATTAGCGATAAAACAACTAAGGACTCTCACTGCTTGGGCAATGTCTAGTCTTGTACACACCATCACATACATCAAACTGCCAACTGCACTCACATATGGTACTATTTCCATGTCCTCCATCTTAGTAGGAGATTTTGGAAAATCATTCACATAAAGCTTTGTCCCCTACATCACAGGAACAACTAATTGTATGTAATAAATTCCATGCTAAATCTCTCCAACACAGAGTTCACATATTTGTTCTATCTTAACCAAATATTTGTGTTCACACTGTCTCTTGTGATCTCCATTCCTAGAATGTACCTAGTTGCACCTAGGTCTTTCATCTCAAACTATGCTAACAACTAAATCTTCAAATCTGAAATCATATTTTTACCATTCCCAATAAACAACATACCATCTACATATAAAACAATAATGAGAATGTGACCATTATCAGATTTATAATACACACAATGGTCAGATTTAGATCTCTGAAATCCCAATGACAACACATAGGTATCAAACTTCTGGTACCACATTCTAGGAGACTGTTTCAAACCATAAAGAGACTTCTTCAATTTGCAAACCAAATTTTCTTTACCTTTCTCAACGAAATGCTCTAGCTATGACATGTAAATCTCTTCCTCCAAGTCACCATGAAGGAACATTGTCTTCACATCCATTCTTTCCACTTCTAAATCATACACTATTGCAAGCGATAATAGGAACCATATAGATGTCAACTTTACAACAAGAAAGAATATCTCCCCATAATCAATTCCCTCCACCTGTGAAAACCCCTTAGCGAACAACTATGCCTTATGCTTCTCAACACTACCATCAAGACCACACTTTTTCTTGAAAACCTATTTACAACCAATAATTTTACATCCAACAGGAAAAGGTACCAAATCCTAAGTCTTATTTTTCTTTAATGCAACCATCTCCTTGTCCATGGCTTTCATCCAAGAATCTACATCACTCATACCCATAGCCTCTCTAATAGTCCTAGGCTCATCAGTCTTAGTAATCAAAATAAAAAGGTAAATAGAATCCAATAATGAATAACCGAACCTTTTCGGTTGTCATGTAACTCGTGTAGACCTCCTCAACGGCTGAGGTTGAGGTCATTCTTCTTCTTTAGAACTTTCTAAGCTTCTTGAGCTCTCCTCATCATCAAGTTCAACAAGAGTGTGTAGTTCATCTTTCTTTGGAGTAGGTGGAATCTAAACTACCTCCTTATTCTATTTCTCCTCTTTCTCTATTTTTAGCTCAACAGTGGAATGTTTCATCTCTCTGAAAATCATACTTTTATTGTAGAAAACCTTTTGATCTTTTGAATCCCAAATTGTGTACCCTTTCACATTGACACCATAGCCGATAAAAATACTCTTAACTGCCTTGTTCCCCAACTTTGACCTCTTCTCAATTGGAACATGAGCATAAGCTTCACAACCAAATACTCTGAGATGTCTCATCGAAGGCCTTTTACTAAACCAAACCTCCATGGGTGTCTTTCCAACAAACATCGATGTAGGAGATTTGTTGATCAAATAACATGTAGCAGCTATTGCTTCAACCCAAAAATTCTGCTTAAGGCTAGCACCACTCAACATACTCCTAGCCCTCTCCATCAATGTTATGTTCATCCTCTCTACAACTCCATTTTGTTGTGGAGTGTAGAGATTTGTCTTATGTCTTTCAATCTTGTTCTCTTTATAGAACTTGTCAACTTTGTGAAACAAAACTCACTACCATTGTCAGTCCTCAAACACTTAATCTTTTTGCAAGTCTAATTTTCTACCAAGGCCTTAAAATCCTTAAACCAAATAAATACTTCATATTTACTTTTGAGAAAATAAACAAATGTTCTTTTATTATAATCATCTATCAAAGAAACAAAATATATAGATTTGATAATGAGGGAATATTCATAGGGCCGAACACATTTGAATGAACATAGTCCAAAACCCCAAAATACTTGTGATAATTATAGTAAAAAGAAACATGGAGTTGTTTTCCTTTAACAAAATATTTGCAAAAGTTGAACTCGAGATTACAATCATGAAGGCCTTCAAAAATGGTCTTATTTTTTTAGGGTTCTAAGACCCTTCTCACCAATGTGACCAATTCGTTGGTGCCATAACATTGTCTTCTCTGTAGGAAGCTTCATTTCCATGGAATGAGCACCCTTAGGTACACAAATGGCATGACCATTGGATGTAGTTGCAAGACACTTCTTCATTGTATGATCTGATGGTGGGGATGAAGAATCCAATGGTCTCTTCTTTCGTACATCAGAAGAACTATTGTATTGTACTATGGATGTATCCAACTTATACAGAGTGTCAACTCAAACACCCTTAGCCAACACCATAGCTCCTCTTGTCATCTTGCATCCTCCACCAAAGAAAACAACTTGCACTCCTGAATCATTCAATTTACTTACAAAAAGTAGGTTTCATTCCAAACCCAGGATATGTAAGACACCATCAATTCCCTTCACTCTTCCATCAGGAAATCTGATTTTGACTCTTCTACGACCAATTATCTTTAGGTGAGAGTCATCACCCAAGTACACCTTCCTGCCATCATACTCTTCATACTTTGAAAACAAACCTCTCTGAGAGGTCATGTGAAAGGATGCACCCAAATCTATCAACCACACATTTTCCAATGTATGGGTTTCCAAGGCTACAAAAAATTCTTTTGCTTCATCCCTAGATGATTTTTCAGATTTAGAATTGGTGAAAGACTTTTTTTTCTTCTTCTTCTCCCTCTTGTAATTTTTTTGAAAGTGACCACTTTCACCACAGTTCCAACATTTTTCCTTGGAATTCTTACCAAGATACTTAGATCTCCCCAAAGACTTTGACTTAGATTTCTTGTCCTTTGTTCCTTTCTCCTTTGATCTACCATGAACATCAAGGTCCTCCTTGACCATCTCGAAATACTTTCTTCGCATCTCTTCAGATAACAATAAAGAAACCATCTCATCCATATTGAAATTGGTTGGTGTGCTTCTAATAGCCATCACTAGGTGATCTTGTGAGTCTGGCGACAAACACAACAAGAACATGCAATGATCTTATTTATTAATCTTGTCTCCAACGAAACCCAATTGAGCAATTAACATGTTAAAAGAATTTATGTGGTATGTTATATATCCTCAATCTTTCATCTTCAAAGAATACATATTCTTTCTCAGGAATAGCTTTTTTACCAGGGATTTAACATGATAAACATCTCCATGTTTCTTCCAAAAAGAGGCATCAGTCTTCTCTTCATGAATATTCAAGAGGAATCAACCAAAAAAATCCTAATGAGACCCTTGGCTTTCTGATCCATGAGCTCCCATTCTTCTTGTTTCATGCCCGATGGTTTGGCTCTAGAAACTGCAACACATAGATCACGATCTACAAGCATATCTTCCATCTTGATATTCCAAAGCTCAAAGTTACTGACATTAAACCTCTCCATCTCAATCCTCCCAGATTTTCTTTCCATCTCTTTCCTACAACAAGGTTACGAAGTACACTTATGCAAAACTCCCACTAAAACAAAGATTAGCTCAAAAAACCCTTCTAACCCAACAAAGGAATCAAGGATGGTCAGGCTTTGATACTAACTGAAAGGAAGCCGAGTGAGCGGAAACAACTTCCTACACTGTTCTAAGTAGTGAAGAGTTACAAAAATTTCCTTTTAACACCTTATACAATTATAGTAAGGAGAAACACATAGAAAGTATGAGATAGAATAACAAAAACACATAAACAACAATCACCAAATATATGTGGTGAAAACCCTTTCGAGTAAAAAACCCCACACTCCAAAAGCACAATACTACTATATTAAATCAAATAGAAGTTACAATGTAGCTCCAAGTACAAAGCTTCTTCAACAAGTGCTTTGAACCAAACACCTGTTCTGGAGTGAATCTAACAACACTTCATTACTTGCAAACAAACTATGCATTTTATAATGCAAGGCATACAATATATAGAGAATACAATCCAATAGAAGCATTTAGAAGAGGATGGGCATCCAAATACACATGGCACAATATCCAACGCCCTAGACATGCATTTGGACACATGTGTGATATTCCCTTACACCCTTTACAACTGTCATAATGTGCACTATTCTCACTCCAAGCTTGGGTGCCCAAAATGTGCTCATAATAGCCTATGATAGATGCCTTACAAATATCATAAAATCTGTCATAAATCTTCCATAAAATCTGCAACAAGATCCATCATAGAATCCATGAGAGATTCTATCATAACTAACCAAAATATTTGATTCTCTTATAAATTTGTCATAACCCAACTTGGGCGCCAAATTTCTCCATGCATAAAGATGCCTTATGACACATCATAGAATCTATCATAAGTTAAATATTCTAAAGTGGGATTCCTATGTCCACTTGGGATGATGATGTGTCATCCAATCATTTCCAACAGGGATGCCACCCAGCCAGTGGGTCCTAATTTATGCCATGACACCATAGGCAATTAAATAATATAAATAAATAGAAAAATACATTAAATTAATCAATATAAGGACTCTAAGGTTAAGACACCTTAATCCCAACAAAGTTCATACCTCTAGGTCGTCCCTCGGTCTTCCTTAGTATCCCTCTAAAAACCTCAAGCCTACATGGCCCATTTTGTCTACTTTTCAAATGTAAAGTTTGTTAGTTTTTTATGTGTGCCAAAACTACCACTTTTATTAGGTGGTGATTGTAAAGTTTTTTGAATTCAAAACCACCAAGATGATCTTGTGACTACCTCTATGGTTTTTCTATTAACTCATCAATCTTGTGTTAGTCATGGAAATTTTGAAGAAAAATAAAAATGTGTCCCTTCAACTCCCCCATTCAATTTGTAACATATTTCCCACTTGAACCTACCTTGTAATAGCTGTTGGATGACCCCCAAACCTTCTTTGACTTAAGTTTTGATATTCAATTTGAATCCTACGTTCTCATTTAAGAAAAAATCTACACTTTTTCTCTACAATTCATTTTTTACCATTATACAATTGTGTAGCTACCTTCCTTTCCTTTAATTTGTTTATGTCTCTATTCAACCTAGATCATTGTCTTTAAAGGTTGTTTTTGTAGACCAAAGATTCAAAAAAATGAAGGAGATTAGATACTATTGAATGTTCTAAGGACCTATTTTTATTCATATTTTGTAGAAAAACAAAGCTTTGAATTTATATACATTCACTTTATGACTAGATAGGTAAATGTGTACTTTTTTGTTATGCTTTGTTAAATAAAATGTTGGACTACATGTATTTTAATTTAGCATTTTTATTGTATTTTATTAAGTTTTTTTTTGTGTATGTTTAGATTAATTTGATTTCTATTTTGTGTTTGTGTACATTTGGTTTGTTTTAAATTATGTGAGGTCTTACAAGCTCTCAAAAATCATTTCAAACCTCTCAAGAGTTCCAAATTTTAGAAAGGGAACTTTGTCCTTCCCCTCCTAAGCTAGGATTTGATATTTTATCTCTTACTTAGTATCTTGAGGAATTAATATTCCCCTTAAATATTACAATCTTGTATTCTAAATTCTTATAAAAATCTAGACCATCAAAGGTCTCTTGATTTTAAAATCAAGTTACCCTCTATTCTAGAACCATAAAAATTGTTGCAAATTCAAGTTTTATCTTTTGGCCGAGCTTCCAAGATCTCTTTAATATTGTGCCTATCTTGGACAACCAACTTTACCATATTGTGGGAATTTTTTTGAAGATATAACACTCATTCCAAGTTGTCAACAATATTTTTAAAATGCACCTACATTCTACATTGTATTTGTGAAAACTTCTACATTATTAAAACTATTGTTTCAGCCTACTAGATCATTGTACGAAGTTGTTGAACATTACATATTAGTTTACTTTCCTTGTTACAAATTTCTAAGGATCTTTTGTAAGCTACCTTGTGTTTACAACATCTCATTTGAATTACTATAAGTAATTAATCCTTTTTTGAGCTTGCTAAATCATTCTTGTCACTTTTGAGATATTGAATATTATTGAATACATATTTTTCTATAGCCTTCTAAAGATCTCTTAGTTTTCCATCTTCTTCTTGTAGGAACCATTGTATGATAGATTTATTATTAAATCATTCATTATCTTCATATACATATTATGTGTTTTACCTATCTATTATATAATTTATGTATTGATTCATGTTTTAGGACAACTAGTATAAATTACAATATTATTTATCTATTCCTTGTATTGAACAATCAATACTTACATATCATTTTGGGTTTAAAAGGAACACTTATCTAGTTGTTTTTGGAATTGAATCAATTATAATAGTTGCATATAGGTTCTATATTTAGTTTCCTTTGAAGCATTTAGTTTTGCAAATAATTATTTTTCATTAGAAAATTATGACTTCATCATTAGATTCCATTATGCATAATTGTTTACTCACTTTCCTATGTTCAAATTGAACAATTGGACTAGTAAACAAACAACTTAGGGAAGAGCCATATATGAAAAAACACATCTAGTAAAGTGCATACATTCTAGTTGCATATCATCTAGGTAAATTTTTTCCCCATTATATTTATTAGCTTAAAATATTATAAAATAAATAAATAATAAATAATAAAATATTATAAAAATAATAATAAAATATTATAAAATAAAAACACTTGAAATTATCACCATTGCATTGCACACATCCATGTTCCTAGGTGTATGGCTAAATATTATTGAATAACTTTGCAAAGGAGGCATTTTAACTCTTAAGATTGATCTCCTCGTATAATTTCTTATTGAAGGTGATGTATTCATTGTTGATCCTATTGCATATTTAGCATTGAGTCTTGATCCTTGTATTGGATTATTGACATGAGTGGTTTGCATTAGTGCTTTTAGTTATTCTTTCATTCTCTCTCAATAACATAAGCACACACATCTCCTTAGATATCCTAGATATGAACAATTCTTGGAAGCACCTTTCATGATTACCTTTTTATTACCTCCCAAGGATTCTAAGTTTTATTGATCCATCTTTCATCCCCACAATTAACTTTGACTTTCACATTGTATAGTGTGGTTGTAAAATTTACCTAGTGAACCTTCACCTTATTCATAAAATGAGATAGGTATTCTTCCATCATT
Organism: Sequoia sempervirens; assembly: GCA_007258455.2. NCBI lineage: Eukaryota > Viridiplantae > Streptophyta > Pinopsida > Cupressales > Cupressaceae > Sequoia > Sequoia sempervirens. The sequence continues at coordinate 616,083,795 of VDFB02047230.1, forward strand.
CCACCAAGCTAACTCATCTTAGTCATATAGGATTCACTCTTGAGATCTTCTTTTGGGGTCTCTTGGTGGATGATCCTAGATCCTTGGGTTTAGATCCTTAGTTGGATCTATATCAAGGATTTAATCACTTTATCTCACACAATCCAAAAAATTGAGTGATATGTGCAAGTACCAATAAAACCTAACCAAATTCTCTTAGAGATTTTAATTTATCATTGATTCATTAATGCCTAAACTAAATAATCCACCAAATTAACAAAATTATGTTCTTTATAATTCATATAAGTGTTTCAAGGATAAAAATGAAGAGTAAGGTTATATCAAACATGTATATCTCTAAGAGTTCATCCTAATGACAAATAAAAAAGCAAGGATATATGACTATGCCAAAATAGAATAATGTAGCAATTAAATAATGTGGTAATGAAAGACAAAAAGAAGCATGCATGGGTGTTAAACTAATATTAAAAAATGTTCATTTAGAACACATATTTGTTAAGGGACTACTTTACACCATGTTTTGGAGTCATCAAAATAGCAATCTCAATTGGTTAGTTTTGATTATTTTTTGGACGATGATTAGGAATATGGCAACTTATTAGATGATAATGGACACATTCATTATATAGGTTAATCATATTTTATATCATTATTATTTGATAAATTTTATATGTCTTACATTTTCTTTTCCTATCTTTTCACCCTTTTTGTTCCTTGTGTTAATGGCTAATATGTGGATGACACAAAGCTACCTCTTACTAATAAATAAAATAAGAGAAAGTCTTTATATTATTTCATCAACAATAAATTGTCTTGCGATTAGTCCATCTCAACACCTCAAAATCTATTATTATTATGTTTACTAATAAATGAAAATAGCCTACTTCAATTGTAGCATTGGAAACAAAAGAAAGCATATGTAAAAAACTGATAACATCAAAGAGAAAGCATGAAAATGACCAAGACAACACAAGTTTCCTTGGAGAAAACTTGAAAGAGGAAAAACTCTAACAAAACTAACCAATTTTCTCCTCAATGCACTAAAATACATTCATGCATACATTTTACTAAGTTGACAAGATGCCAACACAAGCTCTTCAATAATATGATGGAGCTTCAAACCCTACAATGTTTTCTACAACCTTAAAATACTACTCAATGGTCTACAAAACTTACCATCAGGGAAAACTTTAGTGGTGAATCTTCGCCAATTAGTGAATATTAGATATCAACCAAGTCAAAATTGGTGAATTAATCACACCCAATAGGGTGGCCAAATCACCCAGATTTTATGAATTATTGGTCTGATGCATGTCCATTCGCCATCAATTTATTTTATGAGGCATATTTAAGTAATCAATTCGCCATAAAAAACTACATGTTTTAAATGGATCAACTAATATTTTCACCTGGAATCTCAGAAGCATGTAATAAATCACCTACATATTCACCAATACTATTAAAACAACATTGTGTGTTAGGACCCATTTTGCCAATTAAAATTTACAAATAGTTTCTTGTGAGGACCCATTTTTCCAATTAAAATTTACAATAGTTGCTTATGAGGACCCATTTTTCCAATAACATTAAAAAATAATTACATTTCAGGACACATTTTTCCAATTGTCGTGACATCTCCATGCTAATCATAGGGCTATAATTGCCTTGAAAATTACAATGTATCGTTGTATAATCATGCGATATTCACCAAATTTTTAATATACCATTTAAAAATCCCATGGAATTTTCCAAATGTGGATTGATATAAATACAATCAAAATTGTCATTTATTCTTACACATTTTGTTCAGTTTTGAACTTGTGAGCTCTCGATTCAGAAGTTGGACTTGGAACCTTGAAGTTGATCATAGGCAAGTTACAAACTTACAACATAGGCATTCCTACATTAACGAATAGCAAGTCAATGAAAACCTAAACTTAAAGGTGAGTGATCATTTCTTCATAGTGTTATAAGATTTCTTTATCTCTTTTCCATTCTTGCTTCAATCTTAAAGATGATATTGAGTAGGGAATAAGATCTATATTCTCTATCCTTCTTAAACAAGAAGATATTTTTTCCAACTTTTATTCAAAGTGAGAGATGAATATTTTGAGCAGAAAGTGGAACAAGGGTAAGACTCCTCAGGGTGGTGAAGGGACTAGAAGGCCATCAAAATGCTCAAAACATAGAGTTACCATACAGTCTTACTTTGGAATTGGCAATGCTTCTAATCCATCAAATTAAGATGGAGCTACATCATCAACTCTTCCACCAAATATTAATGAAGAAGGCATCCATAATACCTCACTACCACCAGAAGGTCAAGGTGAGATTTTTATTGAGTTAAATAAGTCAAATGAGGATGGAAATACCGCATAAGATGTTCCAAGTGATACCCTAGTTAGCCAGAATGAGATAATTGACTTGGATGATGTTGGTAGCAAGAAAAGAAAAGGAAAATCAAAAGTGGGGCATGAGTGGGAAATGACAAGGAATATTCAGCTTGATTGGGTGTCAAAGTACCCATTCATTGTACCAATGGAGAAAGAAAACAAACATGAAACTCCAATAGAATGCAAGATTTTGATTTGTAGTTGGAAATGTAAAAGAGACAAGAAGTTGCAACTAAATCTTGACACTATAGAAAAGCATATTATTAAAGTTTATAAAAAAAAAACCATAGATGGAAAGGAACAATCAATAGTACAATGGAAATCAAAGGAAGAATGTCTTCATGTTAAGTATGTCATAGAAAAAAAATGTTGAAGCTTGCTGCATGTGGAGGTACAATTGAGGCTCAATTTGGAAAAGTAATGGAAGGAACACAACTGGCAAAAACTGTTTAGATGAGTGTAATTTTTCATATTTTTTCTAGAGGGTATCCTATGACAGACTACCCAAAATATTCTAACTTATTATCTCTTTTGGGTGTTCCTCACTTTCCTAGCACACATTGGTCAGTAAATGTTGGATGGGAGTGGGAAAACTGTCTTGCTGTAGTGGAAAAGCAAGATTTAAAGGAGAGAGTAAAAGAATCAAACTTCATTGTATTATCTTTAGATGAAGTTACTATGGTAGATAATACTTCTTGGGTCTATATGCATGTGTATACTATAAAACAACATGTCTTCCAAGCTCATATTCTCTATGTTCATAAAATGAAGGACAATTCAACATTGCAAAATCTATTTGGACTAGTCAAGAAATCTTTGAATGAAATTGTAGGCATGGATGACTTGACAAATTCCAAAAAGTTGGCGTGTGTAGGAGCTGATGGAGCTGCAATAATGCAAGCTCACAGGACCGGTGTTTGCACAATCACAAACTACTTGTGCATCATACATGCTTGGCATTCACTACATGGACCGTAGAATGAATTTAGCATTTAGATTGTAAGCAAGTTTCCTATAGTATCAAAAGTTGAAAATATAGTTCGCGAGCTCTACATATACTTCTGTCAAAGTCCCAAATGTTTCATGAAATTTCAAAATTTTGCTGAGGGAATAACAGTAGGAAAAAAGCTTCTCAAGGATGTTGATACTAGATGGATCTCCTTGCATTGACTAGTGCAATGATTTATTTTAGAATATCAATCCTTGATTGGAGTAATGTACAAGCATCGTAACACAGTAGACAAAGCTCCTAACCTCTTACATAGGTTAAGCGATATAAAGACACTCCTGACTTTAGCTAGTCTTCTCCCCATGCTAGATGAAATGAACAGTCTTGTGAAGAAATCCCAAGAAATAACTATGTATATTAATGAATATGCCAAACTACATAGAAATACATGCATGAACCTCAATCATCTATATCTAGAACTAACTTCTAAACTCCCTTTTTTTTAGTTGGCAGAAAATTACAGATTTGAATTAGCTTGATAATTATTTATAATTTAATGCAAGCAGGTACTTATGTATCTATGTATATGGATTTGAGATACCATTGTACCATTGTATGACAATCAGACGCTCTATCACAGAAGTACCTATTACAAAGGAATCTTTTAACAACATTGTTAAATCTGTTAGTGATAAATTGAAGGAAATTGTAAAATCTCTTTCCACAAAGATTTATAATAGATTCCCTCGAGAAGAAATACTTGAAGCCATGGGTATTGTGTATCCTCAATTTTGGATAAACCAAGATATCCCAACCTATTTTCATGATAAAGTAAAAATCTTGGTTGAACACTTTTCAAAAAGTGTAAAAAACAATGAGCAGGCAATATAAGGAATTATAAATGGAGATAAGCTTAGACAACAATGTAAGAATTTTGAAAGAAGTGTGATGGACTAGTTTTATTCCATGGAGAAGTGCTTTGAACTAGGATCAATAACAAAGGCTTAGACAAACTTAGGTCAGAGTGAAATATTGTGTAGTTCGATATCAGAATATTTCAAACTTGTTGATTTATGTCAAATAATTATATTGGGGTCGGTGGAGGATGAGAGAGTTTTTAGTTCATTGGTGTTTTTGAAATCATAGATAAGAAAAAAACTAGAAAATAATTTGGAAAATTGCTTGAGGTTGAAAGGAACTGCGCATAATGTCAAAACTTTTCCTTTTGAAAGGGAACTCACAATTTGGAGATCCATATGTGAAAGAAGAGGGTTGTGCAACACTCCAAACACTAGTACTGGTGGCACTAGTAGTGGGACAAATGATAGTGACACATTGAATGTTGACTTTGAGATGCAGGGTGAAGAAAATGAAGACCGAACTCATAATCAAGATGACTCTTTTACTTTATCTCAAGTTGAACGTCAGTTTCAGGACCTTGACTTGATTTGGGAAATGGAAGTGAATTAGAAACTTTTAGCTATTTATATTGCACTTCATGAATCATTTTCCAAACTATAGTTGATGATATTTTATATTGTATTCCATGGACCATGAAATTGTGAATCATTGCACTTCATGATATTTTATTTTATATTGCACTTCACAAATCATATTACAAACTACAATTGATGATATTTCATATTGTATTCCATGAAATTGTGATATTTTATATTTTATATTTAATTCCATGATATTAAATTTGATAGGTGATTTTGTATCATTTTTAAAGAACAACACTTACCACACTACTTAAATTCCCACTGCATTTCCATTCACACAATCTTTGATAAATAACTGAAAGGAATATTAATCCACTCCTTCAACAAAAGCTAATAGTTCAACATCCATAACGTAAACACATGATGTGATATGACAACTTATGAATAACCCTTGATTATTTTGAGTCAAAAGATAGTGAATACAATACTGGAGAGCAAGATAGGTCGATATTCAAAATTAAAGAAATACACTTAAGTATTTGAGTCATCTTTTGTTATTACAGAGAAAAATTATAACATTTCCTATATGTGCTATCAAATAGCTTAAATTATGCAAAAAGAGCTTATAGAGAATGAGATGAAAGATCAAAAAAAGGAAGCAACAAGCAAATAAGTGAAGAACCTCATCCCAAAAATTTCTAACAACCAAATTCTCAGATAGGAGGCATAGGAATAAAAGCTTACAGTATGGTCCCATGGGGGAGATTGGGCTTCTATTTTCATGGAGGAGGAGGTCTCATGGGAAAAAAAAAATGTGCTACAGGATTAATTGGAATCTTTTCTAGAAAAATAGCAGCCCCTACCTTTTAGGATTGAAGATTTAAGCGGGTGAAATTGAGGTGGGGCCAAAAATTGCTCCTATAGCTTAGGGATTTTTTATGCCACTTGTCAATCATTAAAATTTTAAATTATTACCAAAAAATTAAAAACGTGAGAAAATTATTTTTATTTATTATTTTTTTATAAAATATTGTAGTTCATTCCTTAAATTTTGGAGCTTAAATGTTTACTTTGAACTGCATTATTAAACTCATGGGACTACCAGCTTTAAAATATTCCTAAAAAATCTTAGCAACACCCATTGAATTTTTTTAGGAAGCCCCCCTCCATGGGACCTGATGGAATCCTCAAAATTTTTTATGTTCCATTTCCTTCAAAGTGTGTTTGGATGCCTCATTGATCTTGTTCTAGTTCGTTGGTTAGGGTTTTAGGTCTAGGGTTTAGGATTTATCTAGCGTTTATTCAAAGAAACGTAGACTTTACTTTATTTCTTATAATTTTGAGTTGACTTCTAGTCGCATTAGTTTGGACTTTTGTTGTCGAGCTCATCCATTTTACCGACCCCTTTACCTAGTCTTGTTAGTCATTCCATCGCTGGGAAATATTATACATCAAAGTTTAAATGGTTTTAATATTTTATCATTGGTCTAAAGTCTTGGCCATGGGTTTATGTCCCCCATCTCTCGTTGAACTAGTCGAGTCCCCTTTTTAAGTTCCTAACATTTTTCATGTGCAAATTTGAGTTTTAATAAGGTCGATTGGATTGTGTGATTACATCCTAACCATTCCTTTCTCCCTCGATGTATTTTAGTATTCATTAAAAAATACTAGCAAGGTGGCAGGTAGGTGGCACATGTCCCTTTCTAGGGCGGGGCCCATTATCCTTTGAGGGCAGCAAACAACAAGTCTTAGTAAAATCAATGATTATGATGAGATGTTGTGGGTTGATCCTGATCTTCCCTCATTATCCCATGGGGGACCCACCAACATCTCTCATCTCTCAGAGGGGAAGCAGGGAGGTGCCATGTGTTGTAATTTGGGCCATCAAGAAACTATAGTGGTTTATGAAATGTTTTGGAAATATTTTGACATAATGTTGAGGAATATTATCTCTTGGGCTACTAAAAGGTTATTTTGAGCACGTGGTAAATTGCAGGACAAGATGTTATAATCCTGGCCATTTTTTAGATCTAAAGGATATGCACATAGATAGATGGCTTGAAAAGTAATAGGCATGCAAGTTGAAGGTGTCAGATTCAATCTGGGCCACTCCCTACCACCCCACTGCCATAAGATGTACACTACTTAAACCCAATGGGAAAGTAGGGAAGTGACACGTAGCCATCTTCGAAGCTCATAGAAATGGTGGAGCCTATAGGGTGACATGGAAACAGATCCACATGGCATAACTTGACTAGTTAGCAACAATGGTCATCTATAGTCATATTTTCAAACTTGATTGACTCAATCTAGACCATTCATTTGGCCACTTCACTGCGAAATCAATGGTTGGAACTTGAAGTTCAAGATTGAGGCTAAGTGAGTCGTTTTGGTTCACAAGAGTGAACAGTAATGGAAGATGAGACATCAAACCACCAGATTGGTCTACTTTAATGCCACAAAAACCTATTTTAAAGCATACTTGTAATTCATTAAAACATTATACGTGACCAAGGATTTCTTCCTACTCATTTCAAGCTCGTTTGACATCCAAAAATTAGGGTTTTCAAAGCATCTATAAACAGTAAGTAGAATCGATACCTTGTACTTCAATTGCTTGCAAAATTACTGAAAAATTCTCATTCTCTTATTCTGACAATAGAAGTTCTAGCTTGCTTGAATTTATTTTAAGGTTTGACATTCCAGTCGAACGATACATTTTTCAAGTCTTGTTGTTTCTTTGCATCAAACCCATAACCTAGTAGTAAGCTTCTAGTTTTCTACAAGGTAAAACCCTAGTTTGTAAGAAACCCTATTTCCATGGCGTTACCTCGAGCCCAAACTTCAAAATCAGAGGAGAAGAAAAGACCCCTTTCCCAGGACTTTGCCGACCAATTAAAACCCTTCACATCTAATATGCCCAAGGGACAGTTGTTGTTCCAAGGCCCTCAAATTGTAGATGGTCTCATCGACAAACAATGCAATATCAAAGATGCCACATTACCCTATACTAGATGGGAACAATTCAACTATTGGTTTGGCAACATAAATTTTGGTATACCCATTGGTAGCCCTTGGAGATTAGACATGGGTAAATTGGTTGTGCCAAATGTATACATGGATTTTAACCTTATGAGATTAGTGATAGCTAATTACGACCCAATCTCTAGGGTTGTAAGGACATATGATGGTATTGAGAGGGTTAAGGTCACCATGGAAGAGATAGTTGAAGTCTTCAAACTAACTAAATGGAGTGAAGACATGGTCAAGATTGATGAGAAGGAATTGAGAGAAAAATATGAGAAAATATCAAGGTCTCAGTATTGCAACACTTTTTGGAATCTATGAAGGGACAAGGGAAAATCATCTTGGGCCCATTTGATAAGGAGCCTTTCCATATAGATTACTTTGTGACATATTTCCAAAGGAAATTCTATTCCTTATGCCAGAGCTTAGGGTTTGACCCATCTACAAGCATGCCCATCACAAAGATGTATATGGATGCCCACATTCAACATCCCACTTGCAACACACTTTATGACTTTGGATCATATTTGGTTGATAAGATACATGAGGGCTTGGTTGCATTGAAGAATGGCAAGGATGGGGTAAGATTCTGGTGGTACTTCTTGTTCATGCATATGTTTCTCAACAAGGTAGCTAGATTCTTTGGAAATGATATGACATTGGTTAGAACAGAGAGTGATATGGATTTACCTATCCAATGTTGGACTAGACTCCTTGATAGAAATGATCACAAGTCCATAATTTGTGGTGTTTGAAAATATTTTTGCTTCCAAACTAAGGAGGGCCCTAATTATGAATATGCCACAAATCCCTGAAGCATTACATGATTTCTTGAGGCCTAAAGATAGGAGGCCTAATTTGAATATTGAACATAATTTGGGAGATGTGATTCCATACCCTAGCTACACAATTCTTAGTCTACGGTAAAAGTGTGTCACCTCATATACTTCTAAGAGATGTGCCACTAAGAGTTGGTCTTCTTAAAGTGGGGTGGCAATTGGGAGATGTTGAGGACAATCACTTGAAAAATTAGATGAAGGGAACCCTTTTCCCTACTTACACCATCTTTTCTAAATTTTTTATGAATGAGGGAGGATGGAAAAAAATTTCTGATGTGCTCAAACCATTTAGGATGAAGAGGGTAAGTGCAAGAAATCATGATCCAGAAGGTTTCATGGTAGCTTTAAAGGCCAAAATCTGAAGCTCTAGGTTCATCCATAACTTCTACTTCCTTGAGGATGTAATCAGTAATATTTCTGATTTTCAAAAACAAGATGAGAGGAAGATGAAGTGGATTGCATTCAAAAAATTGGAGAAGGAAATGCAAGAAAATGATCCGCAATTTTTAGCTCTCAAGAATATCAATGATGAAATTCAAAGAGTTGAGTATGTATTTTAGAATTTTGAGTAGGTAGTTGGGAGTTTGAAAGAGGAAAGGTTAATTCAATACAATGGGAAAGTTGTGGTAGGAGAAAAACAAGGCAAGGGCAAGGCACCTGTGACAGAAGAAAGACCTACCTACCAACCCCCTAAAAGAGTACTAGTATTTACAAGGAGGAAGGATAAGGAAAAGGAAAAGAAAACAATAACCACCTCTTCTCAACAATAGGAGTCAAGAATGCCTTCACCTACACATGAAATGCCACCATTTTCTCCCCCAAGGTCTACTGCTCCTAAAATCATTGAATTAGATTCACCACCAAGGGAATCATCACCACCAAGATAGCCACCTCCAAAGAAACAAAATATAGAATCAAGTAGTTTGGTGGATTATCCAGAGGATTTTGAGGATGAGATTCTTGTTACTAAGGAAGAAATGTAGCAAGGTATTCCTTCTCCCCCTATGGAGATAGTGCCACAAGAAATGGGCCTCAGACTAAGCAAGGTGGATCTCACTGGTATGAATAATACTGGTGATGTGATAGAAGAGGCATGCAACAAATTTATGGATACTGATTCATTTTTCAAGACATCCTCTTTTTTGGAATTTGTAAGGAGAGAAAAAAAGGATAATAATGTTGCTAAGAAGAGAATCCTAAACCCCCAATTTCTTGATAAGGTTATTGAGGCTCAAGTTAGGAAGGAAATGAAGGAAATTTTTCAAGACATCACAACAAAAGAAGGTAGAGAGTTGGTAAGAAATAGTGGTCTCCTCTTGCTGCCAGAGTGGGATCTTTCCTCTACCATAGCTTTTGATATAGTGAGGAGATGTGACAGGGCACTCTACTCCATAGAAGAAGAGGCAAAAATTTCTTTGCAAGGGTCTATTTTTAGTGAGTAGTGGCATTGGAAATTTGGTCCCTAGCCCCAAATACAAAGAAACCTCCAGTTGTAGAACCATTTGCAGATTATAGGGGGGGCTAATCATTAAGAAGGTGATAGACACCCTTGCAATTGAAGCATCCACAATTTATATGAATGTTGCCTAATTTATAAAGGTAATCGTAGAGTTTGTAACTATAGAGAAAGAAAAGTTTAGGAAAATGTATAATGACTTGCTGGTTGAATACAAAAAAAGGTCAACAAAAGATTTTAGAGTTGCAAACAGAAATGGAACTTTTGAGGGAAAAAATGTAAAATATGAAAGCAAATGTGCCCATGCAAATAGACTCTGCTTCTCCTCCTTCACCTCAAGAGAAAGTTCCATCTACCCCTATGCTTCCACCAAAAAATTTCATTAGAAATTGTGTCATACAATATGGGAAATGTGCCTATATCAGTTGAAGGACCAAGTACTTCAAGTACACATCAAACTAAGGAGGTTAGTAGGGAAGACTTGGTTGAGAAGTTGAAGATATATGAAGAAAGATGAAAACAATAGGGTAGATTGATTCTTACAAACAATCTAAAGATTGTAACAACAGTGTTGGAACACATCAATAAAGGAATTGAGAAAAGACTGATTAGCATCCATGCTAATTACTCCTCCATGTTTGATGCGGTAAGATATTTTGATAGGGACAAGGAAGTGGTTATCCATCTCATGGAGAAATAGACTCCAAGATACCAAGATCTTAGGCTCATGGCTATTGGATCTAAGCATGATGTCAATAAGCTAGACAACATTCAACCTAACCTTAAGCTTGTAAGTGGGATCTAAGAATTTCAAGGAAAAATTGAGCCATTGGAGGCAAAAATAAGAGAACTGGTTAGGAGGTTTGATGAATTGAACTTTGGTCTTGTCCCTAACATCTTAAATGAAGATGGTGAGATGAAGTCCTTGTAGGATTGGAAAGATGAAGCAAATGAGATAATTGCATCTCAAGCAGCCCTAATTTGTGAAGGGACTAACATGTGATTGTTGAGGAGTAGCATGGATATGCTTACCCAAATAGGGACTTCCCTTGAAGACTTTGACAAGGAAGCTAGTCAGGTAGTGACCAAGTATGCACCATACAAGGAAAAGGCTAACAAGATTATTGAATTCAATTGGCCTTCTAAGGAGGAGTTTCAGATTTGGAAAGAAAAATATCTTGATGTATTGGATGATTAGGCTACTGTTGTGGTGGGGTGGTGATTGCAATTTTGGTTATAGGTCTACACAATAGGAATTATAGTAAGGAGAATACAATACATGGCTTGGATAAGAAGTTTTGGTTATAGGTTTGTATAAGATGTTTTGGCTTAGGATACAATGGTATGATGTTGTAATGCAAGATTGTCAAAGCTTTATGATGTTATGTATTGAACTGTTATCCAATTATACTTGTGTTGAAATTGACTCTATTTCCTAGGTTAAGGCACTGGTCTAGGTTTTTTATTTGTGATGTAGTTTCTTGGTCATTCAACAACAATATAAATTCATAATTGAACCTTGTATTGAGTTGTAATTGCTAATATTTCATGTCAAATTAATCATTCTCATGCTCTAAATGTTGCGTGTTGTGAAGGAGTAGCCATACTTTTGAAATATTCTATTTATTGAGCACTTACATGAGAATTCATATGTTAGTTACAATGTATCCAAATATTAAGTGCATGAATCCATAGGTACATTCTGGGATCACCCTCTTGGGTTTTGTAGAGCTTGAAGCATAGGAGTAAGCATTGAAGCTTTCACAGTTCATTCATTGGCCAATCCCTTCAGGGTGCTGAGAATTCGAAATGGAAATTCCATAGGTTCCTTTGAAGATCAGCTTGGTTCTTAAAAAACAACCAACATGACCTTACCCTTAGAAATTTCTAGGTCGTTGACTTAACAACCCTAATTTAAATAGTTGAGGATTACCAAGAATTTTACACTAGGGTTTTGGGATAATAGGGTTTTATAAATCCCTAGGTTGCAGACCTAACAACCCTAATTTAACCAATTTAGGATTACCAAGAATTTTATATTTCAAACTGTAGTTGATATTTTAGATTGTATTTGATATTTTATATTGTGCTCCTTGAAATTATGCATCAAATTGAATAAATTAATATATTATTAATAATTTCATATTTTAATTGTGTTAAACATGTACTTAGTGATTCATCACTCAACTCAATGCTTAATAACATACTAGCAATAGTAGCATATTCAACAATGAACATTAGTAATCGTTTAATGTGTATCTAGTAGTTGAAATCAGAATTTTTCTTCAAGTGATAAAATAAATAATATAGATAATTGAACATCAACACATTACTGAATTTGAGTCTTTTATTAATTTTCACATGAAGGAATACATAGAGGCAATGCAAAATCTTACTCAAAGACAACTCTGCATAGGGATGAGTTGGAACTTGGAAACTCATATTATCAATATCAAATCACTATATAACCTTTTCGAGCAACTTCCACTATTCAGGTGGTGGAATTTTCATTTGTTCTAACTAATGTTGTTTGAATTGATTTTTTTTTGAAAATTCATGATTGAAATTGGGACTTGACTTGAATGATTGACTCAAAATTGAATTCAAGGTTATCAGTGGTTTAATGGAATCCAAATAGTTCACCACATCTGGATTTTGAGGAAACTAGTCCAAATCAATCTTCCTTGCACCCTCCATCTTCTTTCTCAAATCATCCTTTCCAATTAATCGTTCATTTGTGTCAAAATCCTCTAGCGAACCAAGCTCTATGAAGTTCCTTACCTTTTCATCCAACTTTTTCATCTTGTTTGCAGCCAGATGCGCAAATTCCATTGTTTCATGCATTTTCAAACACTTTTGAATGATAGATGACAACATCATTGAAGCAACAAGGTGATTATTAATCCCTTTTGATTTCAATTCATTGTCACTAGCTTTGTAGATTTCTCTAATACCAACACATTTTTGTTGTCCACTAAATATTTTGGTGAGCTTCTTATAATGTAGTCTAATAGCATCAATCAATTAAAACAATTCACACAAATGATCAATCCTTTGCATTATTTCAACCCAGATCTTTTGTTTCATATGCCTCATTGTTTCTCCACAAAATGCAGTTAACTTATTTTGACAAGAGTTAATTTCATTTTTTGCTTCCATTAGCTATGTGGCCAATCTTTCATTTATTTTTCTCTCTTTCTCCAATTTTTGTTCCAACTGTTCATTTCCTTTCCCAATGCTTTGTCTTAATTTTTTGAAGTGGATTTTTCCTCATCATATTTCTTTTTTCTCTCATCTAACCTTTTCTTTAGTTCATTCACTTCTCTCTCATTTTGTTTATCCTCTTTGTTTGTTGATGTAGAGGCATATTTTTTAATTCCTTTTTCTAATTCATTGCTCTTGTTATCTGTTGATTTCCTCTTTGCTTTCTCATTTGCTAGGTCTGACTATAAATTTTCTATTTGATTCTAAAAACTTTTTTTCTCTCTCTTGCTTTAGTAATGATGTGTACACCAATTCATTTTTTTTCTTTGATACATTAATTGTCAATATTTTTGAGTCCAGAAAAATCCAATTGGAAAATGCTCACCTGAAATTTAGATCAATCCATCTAATTTGCTAGTTTATTTTTAATTGTAGGAACAACAATCATGTACTCCATGATTTATTTATTTGTGTCAAATGCGGGTAATACCATGGTTGTTGCAAGCTTTGAAGCTACAGTGGATGCACTCTCCATCAGTTGCTTCTTTTCCTTTTTATACAATTCTGATTTCTTTCTAAACTCTTCAATGTAATCAAAACTTGGGAACATAGGAAAAATGGAATGCTTGAATGGTGAAGGACTAGGAGTACTTTTAGTTGCTAATGTTGTTGCAGCCACACTAACTATGGGAGTGCCTAGAAATAACTCCTTTGTGGTGGAAATGGTAGTTGGACTTGGACTTGTCAAAATCCTTGCCCTCTTATGTATGCCTTGATCACTTTGTGTTTGTGTGGTATCTTGTATTGTTGTCCTCTTGCATGTAGTTTTTTGTTGTAGCACATTTTGATCACTACTAGTACTACTACCTATACCATCGCCACCAGTGGCAATGGAAGTTACACTAGGTTCTCCTCCATGGGCATGTCTTCGTTGTGATTGTGTCTAACCTTGAGGATTAGGATTTGAAGCTCTAACAAAATGAATTGTTTCAGCTGTACTTGTATGCCCTTGGCCTACTTTATCAACTCCAAAGCCAAATTTATCAAATAGTTTTCTATGCTCTAAATCTATTACCGTCTAAGGGCCTTGTCCTTGGGACCCCAAAGGACCACCTTCATAACCCATTTTTTCAACTATCCATGCTCTTGAAGTATATGCTTCTTTTGTGGCCTCACTTAAAGTAGCTTTGCCATAGCTTTGTTCTTCCCTATAATCATTAGATTCAACATCAATTTTTTGATCTTCACGTTCATTAGGATGCTCTATATTCCATAATTTGCTAAACTCACAATCTTCTTCGTTATCTCCAAATTCTGCAAGAGTTCTTGGTTCACTTAGTGCTTTCCTCATAGACCAAAAGGAAATAATTTTTTATCATGACCTATTTTTATCTGCAACTTCCTTATCTAGAGAATCTAGAATTTTTACTCTACTAGATGGTTTATCACTTTTTTTATAAAAATTGTTGTACCTCCTGATTTTCTTTTGGTGCAATGCCATAATTTCTCCTGACAATTATTTAAAAGAAATACCTTTCTTAGCAACACTTTTCTCCACTGCTATTTTGACCTCATCCCAAGAATCCTTGTTTCTCAAGTTTTCAAGCAAGGGTTTACTTCCATATTGAATTCTACTTGCAACATTCCTATTGGATACAATCATTGATTTAATGGTGTCACATGGATCATACTTCTAGTGACAGGCAACATCAAAATTAAAAAAATTAAAAAGATCATGTGCCACACTAAATGATTTTCTCTCGAATGTGAACCCTCCACATGAAAAAGGTAAAGAAGGAAATAAGTTCTTCTGCTAATTAACAAAGTGTAATTCATCAGTACTTTGCATCTATCTTACATATTACAATGCAAAAACCCTTTTTGTCACATGTATTGGAAGTTTGTATGGCTCTACTCCTAATCCATAAAATCTTAGCACAATATATTCTTCCATTAAGTACCAATTAACCAATTGTATTTCTTTTCCTAGCTGAATGTGCATGACATAAGCAATCTAGGCATTGGAGTATTTGTAATTTCTTGATGCAATGGATCCAAAAAGTAGTCTACAAAATGATTGTAGTTCCTTCGAGAATCATGCATCCTTATCTCAATGGTCCAATCATATATCAGAGCTATTTTATTTTCCTCAACATTCATATAGGGCTAAATATGAAGCTTGTTGGTCTAAAACATTCCAATAAATTTGAATAGAAAAGAATAACACATGTAGGTTGTGAACCTAAATGTCTTAGTGGACTTTGAGTGTGCACCTCCTTTAATCGTTAAAAATTGTTCATGCATGGATTCTACAATGTGCTCAATAAAGTTATATTTGATAGGTTGAGATGGAAAAGAAAAATGGATATTATATACCATTTCAAGGAGGCTTGCACCCACTTCCCAATTGCTATCCAGTCTAAGGAAAAATGCTAGCATGGAAATAGTATCCTGAACCCATGGTCTAAAAATATCAAAATTATAAGGATGCTTATGATTACCTTTCAATTTGTTTCTAACTTGTATGTTATCCTGAACTATTTTATTTATGAAAGAATTTTTCTTCCTTTCTTCCACTGCTTATAATCACTAGCAAGCTTTTCTAGGTCAATGCAGACATTTAAAAAAAAATTAGTTGTGAACCCCAACACTTTTCCAAGTTCTTCTGCATTAATGGATAACAATTCTTCTTTGCTATCTTTATTAACAATTTCTCTTTTGTTATCATTATAATTTTGGGCACAAACCATGATAAAGTATGGGCAAGGGAAAACCTCATGTAACATCATGCACCCTAATCCAATTACCCACAATGCACTGAAACAATTAACTTGCATTTGGTTTGAAACCTTAGTCTTACATGAAAATCTAAGTTTTGAGGTATGCCTACCATAGATTTTAGGATCATAAATATCATGGTATTCATTAGTGAAACTTGGGGTTTTAAACAATCCAACATAATGATTTTTTTAATCCAATTTTGCTCTACCTTTCCCAACAACTTTCTTTGGTCTTCTAGTGGTACTAGTGGTAGACATGCTTATATAATGTGAAATTGTGAATTCCCTCTTAGTCCTCCTTATTTTTTCTTAATTATTAAGTCTCTCAACCCTAAACCCAAACTTCAAAGTTTCACAAAATAATATTTTAAGAAACAATGAAACATAGCCATAGGAATTCTATCTTTCACTTACCCAAATTTTGATTCTTGAAAAGATTAATACTGATTGTCTTTTTTGGAAGCCAGAATCTACTTGGTGCACTACAATGAGCAATTTGAAATCTCCCTGTGTGTTGACTCTATCACTTAAAAATAAAATCACTTAGTAGTAGAAAGTTCACTTTTTTTTTCAAATATTAAAGTGAATGAAACATCAAAATGTTGCTGCTAGACTACAAAACTAGTACATTAAATTTCCGTAATGACACTTACAAATAAATTCTCAAACAAATTCTCAACCGTTGATCTTTGTAAATCTAACGATTATAGGGTGATTTCCAGAGGTTTTAGTTTGCAAGCCTAGCACTTTGTGCATTTCATTCTGGAATGTAACTACAACCATCCATCAAATGTTCATCACACGGTTGAGTAATTTATGATATAAACAATAAACGTGTGTTTTAAAACAAGAGTGACAACTTTTAGTGTTTTTTGTCAATTTAATGACAACTTTCTTTTTTCATTTGTATTGCTTTATTTTTTAAATCTGGATACAAATATTTCATAAATAGATAATACTTACTCTCTTAAAGGAAAAAACTTTGATTTTTCTAAGTTTACTAAATATTTTTCCATTATTTTATTCCATTTACATTACTTGTAAAATTTGAATAGACACTATAAACACAAAATAATTCTTTACTGTAAATGAATATCGAAGAATAACACAACCATTTATTTTATTACCACTAAATTACAATGTTACATTATTTCATAGCTTTTTAAAGATGAGTAAAGCATGCAATCTCTTATTTTGTATAAATGACACATGTCACTTTACATCATACAAAATTGATTCCAAGCTGCTAGGTCATTGGCTACTTCTGTTGGTGGGACAATACAAACCATATTCTCAAATATGGTTTCACATTTATAATATTCTCAATCTGATGCACCAAGACAACCCAAAATGACACAATTGATTCCAAATTGGTAGTGGATGGGATCCAAACCATATTACCCAAAAAATGACTTTGAGAATCCATAGGGCTTGCCTGGCCAACTATGCTAGGGAAATGGGAGCTGTGAAGATACAAAATGTACTTATCCTCTTTGATAACCAGAGTCATGCAGAAGATGAGGGCTAGTAAATCTGGTCCCACCTTCTGCACATAGCTTCCATGCACTAGGATAGCACACAATGAGTTTGAAAGTCCATAGTTCCTCTTCGAGGGCCTTTGTCAAAATGGAGTATGAGAAGTCGTTGTCTTTGAATGCAAACAAGATTAAAATAATTATTTGGGTGTACTCTTTGTGGAAGCACTTATATCCATCAGAGCTCCTTGTCCTTGTTCAAAACCTATCTCAGAAGTCAGGTGAACTAGATCAACTTCTTTTCAATTCCACCCATTCTGAACTTGAAGGAAATTGGTCTTTTACTTTGTAACTAAATAATTGGAGGCATGAGAATTTAGAGTATCCCCAATAATACCACATCATCTTCTTCCTTATTAACCTTAAAAAATGAAAACCCTTATGACAATTCAAAATATTGCACTCAATAGGAAATCCTTTATCCTTCTACGGATGATTTTAGTTGTGCTCACTATCCCTATTTATGGGCCAGCAATACCACTACCAACCTTATCCCTATTTACTTATGATTCGTGTGAGGTTGGGTATAATGATAATCGTGCAAACCAAAAAACCAACTTAATTGTGTAACTTAAGTCTTACATTTACAATTACAATGTTTATTTTGATTGATGTTTAGCTACATGCAAACTATACCTCAAGCTTACAAGCTATCAAAATCACCACTCAAATGATATGAAATCATTACAAATATTGTTTCAATAAATCATTGTATTAATGACATCATCATCTACAATACGTCGTGCAGTTTTCAATACCAAGCTATCCAATCAATCGCTTCAGATGTACATATGGCATTAATCTATGGTATTATAACTACACTTTCTTCAAAAAAAGATAATCTGGTGAATATGTAGAAATTGATAAAAATAGATGAAATCGATAAAAAGAAAGCACATGCCACATGCCCTAATTTTTGTCATTTTCAGTATCAAGTTATCAAATGAAACATTTCACTCACTTTGAATTAGAAATTTAGAAGAGAAACCTAATTTTGAATCTTTGATAACCATTGATTTTTTATGAACTTAGCACTGACCGTTGATTCCTTTTAGACCATTAACCATGAGTTGAATCTCGGTCCCACCAAGGATAGATGTCACAATCCTACATTACCACAGAAAATTGATGACATCACCTTCTCAACAATGTTGGTGCATGGGAGCTGCCATATCATTAATTGTCAATCTCAACCGTTGATTTTTGTGAGAAAATATTTGTCACCTGACTTTGATACTCCACATAACTGGTAATCACCTAAGGGGCTAATCATCACGATGACTCCAAAGGCTTAAGTCATAACTTAAGTGACCTTCAACTGTCGGTAGCCAATCAACGATAAAATATTATTTTGGTTGTTATGACTTTAAGTGATTTAATAAGTAATAAAATGTCAACCATTGATTTTTGGAAATCTAACTATTCTAGTCTTATTTCGGAGGTTTTGAATTCACAAGTCTAGTGCTTCAGACATTTTCTTCTAGAATGCAACTACAACTGTCCATCGAAAAATTCATCAAATGGTTGTGGGTTATATTGATTTGCTTTGGCATAAACATTACAATAAGCATTACACCAACACTCTTTCTTTTTAGAATAATCAAACCTTTATACTCTAGTCAACCCTTAAGCCAGGAGGGTAGCACTAAGTCTCATGAGTAAACAAAAAAGCTAAGTAAATGAAAATAAACATTACACCAACACAAAATAAACTGACACCTAAACTTCAACTTAATAAGTTTTACTTTTAGATGGACTTTTAGCTCCTTAAAGTAGGGAAGACATGACTTTTTCACTAAGGGTGAGGATATAATAGTTGAACATGGACCAATAGTTGAGAGTGCATTGAGATATTAAAAGATAATGTATTTTAATACTAGAACATTATTAGTTGCATGAATTCAAAGTTCTTAGTGAATTATTATTAATAATTAAATGAAATGAACTTATTAGAACAAATCACATCCAAAAAGTAATAAATCATGTGATGTAAAATATACGTACTAAAAAAATATTTTTTATTATTTGTATTTTATAACACTTAAATGAAAATAGACTGATGTGACATCATATTTGATAATATAGACTTAAAACATTAAATTTAAACAATACATTTACCTAATATATTATTATAAAAATTTAAGAATCATTAGAAATAACAATCTATAATAATTTTTAAAAAAAAAACAAAAATTAAACTACAAAACACTTATCCTCTTCCCTAACAATAAATGTGTTAAATGAGGAGGTCAATTCTTTCGCTTAAGTTCAAAAATGAAAAAAGAAGTCATCCTTAAAAAAAAACAAGAGAACTTTTCTTAAAATTTCATTTATATTTTTCATTCCTGAAATTTCATGAAAGTTGAATCTCACTTCTTTTTAGTGCTTGTGGTGTGTACATTGAAATTTATAATGGTGGTGAGGCAAAAGCGAGATTCAACTTTCATGAGGGAAGTGTGAGCTCAATAGTATCTATAAAGGCATCAAACTAAATTTTATCATTTTTTTTAGCTTGGTACCTTGCCTTCTATAATAAGTGTGCCCACTAAGGGAAGTCTAGAGTTCAGACAAAGTCCTTGAGGTCACATGCCTTCAAAATTTGTAGGTATGTTTAGAATTTTCCCTAATAAAAACTTAGTATGGAAACCTTTAATGAAACCTTATTATGGATACCTTTAATAAATACTTAGTACATGCACCTTCCATAAAGATGAATAGAACACATAGTAAAATAGAAAAAAAGAGTCATATGGAGTAAAATACATTATAAACCATATAAATGGGGACATAAAGATACAAATTTGAAAACACTATTGTGTAAGTAAGATCTAGGATGCAAAATGCAAACACAAATTAAAGTTACTATGACCTATTACTATGACCTAAGCTTGCAATGAATAGGAGAGGATGGAGAAAGGAAAATAATAGAAAAATGGATGTGGGGATTGATGTAATTGGATGGAAAATAATTAGGGAGGGATAAGGAGTGAGTGTATGTAGATTAGAAGATAAAATATACTTAAAAAAATAAACTATAATAACAATAAATCTAAAATAACTAGTGCAAAAATAAATAAATAGTATATCATAATTGATTGATTCAGCTATAGAGGCTACTACATGGTGTTCCAAAAAGCTTCTCCAAGACATGAAATGGAAGTTAAATCATGTATGAATGCTATAATCACTAACAATAGTTCATTTCTTTGGAAACTATTGCTCAAAAATTACTCTCAAGATAAAATTTTGTTGTTTCAATTATAAAATTGAGATTGGGAGGCTTGTTTTATAAATTTTAAAAATTTAAGCATAAAATTAGTTTTCCTTGTTTGTCATAATTAAATGATTTTTTTGTGAAAAATCAAGCATGATTAAAGGATGTGGATGCCACCTTAATCTTGCACTATCACAAGGCTTGAGGAAGCTCAATTTATTGGGATAAAGAAATAGTTTTGAAAAGTTAGATTTTAGGAGCTACAAGTTGGTCATTGAACATGTTTAAGGCATGGATCCCTGTGAGGCCCACCTTTATGCTACATCCAGTAAGTGAACTATTTTAAGTTTAATTATTGATTATGCCCGATGATACCATTGATGATAGGAGATTTAGACATTTGTGTTCAGTGATGATTTGATTATGACTATGCTACATCTAGTACTTGGATTATTTTGAGTTTGGTTATTGTCTATCCCTATTGATACCATTGATGACAGGATATTTGAACATTTAAGTTAATATGATTATTTTATTTTGATTATGTGACATGCTAGCTAACTATGATGATTGATCTAATTTTATGCTAGTTATTGAGTTTCTTTAATTTGAATCTAGAAACTTAATGATGAATGAATGAAAAAAGTGGTGTGAACCAATCATGTTGTAATTGGACGAGTATGAAAAATATGTTTAATGAAAATGGGATAAGATAGGTGGCTAATGATTTTACAATTATGTTATTGGATCTTTATGCTATATGTGAATTATGAAACTTGTGTGAATGCAATGGTTTGATTTTTATATGAATATGATTTACTTGGATGGATTAACATGTGCATCGAGTGTGCAGGTACATTTTCCATGGCCAGTGGAAATTGGAGGCAACTCTTGGGAACCCTAAGTAAATTAACCAGTGAAACCGAGCTAAAGCCCATATGGAGGGACTATAGTTCCATCATGTAATGTATTTTATTCTTGATGTTATTTGTGAATGTTTTTAATTTGGTTTTTATTGCCATGTCAATCCATCTAGGAGGTGAGTTGTCCATCCAAGTGGACAAACTCGGATTTGAACTTTTAGGCACTTTTGGGGATTGAAAAGTGATATTTTTTAAGTGTTTTTATGGGTTTAAGGTCACTAGGGCAGGTACCTATGGGTTAGGTACCTTTTTAGCTCAAAATCATGGATCAGCCTCAAGATTAGGCACTCTTTTTGAGGCCTTAAAGAGGTTTGACGAAAATAAGGTTTGAGAAGTGGGATGGGGACTAGTCTCTTTCCATCCCCACTTCTCCAAGTTGCCTTGAAAGGCCCCCAAGCCCTCACACATGTGTGAGAACACATGGGTGAGTGTTTCTGGGAGAGTGGATAGGAGGTTGACAAATGTCATCTCCCTATTCAAAGGAATTCAAATTTGATTTCCTATAAAGAAAACTCAAAACAAGGGTTAAGGGATTCTTTTTGCATTCTTGATTTTGGTTGAATTTTGGGGGTTGAGGAGATTGAAGAAAAAAAGATTGGAAGAAGAGGAGTTGTGTGGATCCTCAATCCATCCTTCCCTAAGCTTGGTTTTGAGGTAGATTCACCACTCTTTCTGTTTCTCTATTCTTTTTTGTTTAAAAGATTAAATGTGTATGTAAAAATTTGCTTGGCATTTTATCTCTTATGTTTGGTTGGTATGCTTATTTCAAAATGTTTTTGGTGCTTGTTTTCTTGAGTTGATGAATGTGGATTATGTGATGGGAAAAGGGTTGTATGGGGATAGGCTCACCCAAAATTTGGGAAGAGCCCTCATTGGGGATGGTATGGAGTAGGAACCTCCATGGGGAAGTATAATCCCTCCTTAAGAGGAGAGGCTCGAAAAGGGTATGAGTACCCATATGTAATTGTGATATGGTAGAAATGGTTTTTGCAGTATGGGTTTTGGAGAAAGAGGAGATATTAATGAAGGGTTGTATGTGAAATGATGGGAGTATGATATTGATTTGTTCTTGTTGCTATTATTATGAGTCCCCATATGGAGTGTGTAGTCCACCCCCCCATCCCCCACTTTGGATTCTTGAGGGAATCCTAAAGTTATGTGAAAATCCCTTTGGTGGGTGTGAAAATAATCTTTTGTGTAACATGTGTGTGTAAATATTGCTTTGCTTGGTTTTGTTTGTACCTGGTTCCCTCGGTTGCCTCCTAGCTCGGGGGTGGTTGTTTTTCCAACCAAAGGTTGGGAGGTGAGCACTACCTTGGCCATGGAAAAATATGTTTGAGCTTTGTGTAGGTTGGAGACAATATGAGGATCTTACAAGCTTTGGAAAAGTTACCTTTTTGTTATGTCATTATGTCTATGAGGTGAATATACCCTCATTAAAATGTAACTACCTTTACGGTAAGGGTGAGAGGAAAAGTGTATATGTGTGAAAGTGGTGTATATTTGCATGATGTAAATGATGGTGCATTATAAAGATTCCATTAGATTATTTTTGGAATTTTACAAGTATTACAAAATATGGGAGAAATATTTTATGTAGTAAGCATTGTAGTTTACATGAAAAGCTTTCAAGAATATTGGGTTACTATGCCTCTTAAAATATAAGGAATGATAGAGTCTTAACTTCTATTCTTAAAGTAAAAAGATTCATTCTACTAGGGATACGTTACATTCCTTGGATATCTTGTGATCTAGTGTATTTTCCTTGAATATTATAAAGGAAAGAAAAATCTGCTTCCAATTAATTACTAATTTTAACATTTGTGTAATGTGCTATCTTGTTATAAGGAAATAATAAGAAAATGAAAGTAAAGTCTACATTTAGATTGTATTGAGCATTGCATCATTATCCTTGCACCCCAGTTCTGCTGCTAAAATCAAATGTAAAAGAAAAATTGTACTTATCTACTAGGATTAGACATTTTTAAAATATGTAGATTTTATTCCTACAAACCTATTACATACTCTTAATATCATGGTTTAAAGGAGAAATTTTAAGTATTCCATAAGCTTGACAAATAATAAAGTTGTAAATTTATACACAATGGTGTTTTTGAAAGACATACTATATTTATGTGTGTGCACTCTTACGTAAAAGAATTACAGGAAAGAGTAT
This sequence comes from Sequoia sempervirens, assembly GCA_007258455.2. NCBI lineage: Eukaryota > Viridiplantae > Streptophyta > Pinopsida > Cupressales > Cupressaceae > Sequoia > Sequoia sempervirens. The sequence continues at coordinate 616,107,733 of VDFB02047230.1, forward strand.
ATCACACTGTTAGTACAACATCTATAGTTTTCTTATGTCTGAAAGCATACGTTTATATTCCATATGCAACATTGACGTATAATCACTTCAATCAACTATTTTTATTTAGTTTTAAAAAAAAAAACATTCTTTCCTTATAGAAATTCATACACTTCTCAAACTCTAAGGATCAACAAGGAAACCTTTGAATATCTAACGCTTGATCTGTCATTATTTTACTCTGTGTAGAGTAAATGTTAAGACATGTTATTTAAAAATATATATATATGAAGAATTGTTTCTGGAAATGGAATCTGCATAGATTTAAAAGAGGGAGGATATGCTCGTGTAAGTTATATTAATATGCATGGATATGATTGAAATGATGAAATCTTTCTTGTAGATGATTCTTCAAGCAGAATAATCAGGATGATAAAATCATGCAAAAAGAGGTAGTTTATTCAAACTAAAAAAAAAAGAGAGAGTATGACTCGTCTCATCAAATGAACTCTGGGCAGAGGTTGCAGCATACTCCAGCAGTTGGTGCCCCTATCTTCTCTTTCATCATATCCTCATTTCACCAGTTTCATGTCACTACCATAGATCTTCCTACACGACTTTAGCTGGTCACAAATCCTTGTTGTGGAAGGCATACCCCATGGTGTTCCCCTAGAATACTTCTCTTTTGTAAACTGGTAAAACCAATGAACATATCGAGAAAGCAATCCCGTAGAGGTCTGTGAGTTGCCTTCTCACTCCAAATTTTACCGCAGCCATACTATTCCTCCACCTAGCCTCTAGCTAAATTTGCTCAGTATAATGGGTTGGGATGAAAATTTGCGCAGATATATAAAAGAGAGCTTGAACAGTAAGTCTTTAATAAATCTTGAACCTGTTGATGGACCGACCCCATCTCCTACTAGACTAGGACCCATAAGTCCCTGGGTTCGTCCTCAATTGCTTTGTACAAAGAAGACGCATACAATAGTATTCATGGAGGGAGCTTTTTCGCTTACTGTACAGGCTGCTCATTGCACAAGAAACACCTTAACACAGGTAGCAGTAGCACCTGATTGCACCTCTGTCATGTTTCTGATCGGTGCCCCTCCCCCTTTCATCTGAAAATGGCAGCACTATCCCTATGCCTTAAGCTTGTGCAAGAAATCATATCATTCCCGAAGGAGAAACTTGAACGACGTCCTTTTCCTCCTATTTGCACACTCATCTAAATGTTCCACTAATGGAAATGTACCTTGCTTTCCCATTTAGGTTTCGGTCATACGCCTAGTGGAGTGTTTGCTACTGCAAAGCCCAAATTAATGCTGCCACCAGTTTCATTGAACCTAGTCGTTGGCACGCTGCACTCTCTCAAAAAACTAGGAAAGAATAGGGGCTAAATCCCTTGAACAAAACAAAATTTATATAGTTATATAATCTCCATTCTACTTTTGAATGAAGCAACCAGATCGATTGGGTTGCCCTGGCAGTTGAAATGTCATTTCACGCTCAGGAGAAGGAAATGTCTTATGGTTGTTGCAACATCCTCCTTTTCGGTGATTGGTCAGACTTGTTAATACGTGAATTTCTAGTTTCTGTAGTGTGTCTCGTGCTCGATGCAAAGCTTATCAAAGGCAATGTGAGAAAAACGGGATTTGGGATCACCATTAAGTTTGGCATGTCACACACTCAACTTAGCACACGGGTCCATTGACAAAATCCCTTTACACTGTAACCAATGCAATTTAAAATCTTTGGTGGCAACTCTAACTAGATTCGTGGCTTTGAGAATTTAGAGTAATGTGGAAAAAAATAAGATAGGGCAAGCTGATATTAGTTGATATCTTGGGCTGGCATTGATCATAAGTCTGGCAATGTTATTAAAATAAAATAAAAAAAACAACCGTAGCCTGTAATTCTGCTGGGATAGAAATATAGATGGCATTCGACTTGATTATCTCTATATTACATTAATAGATTTGGGGTATTAGTGCCTATGTCATGCGAAGTTAAATTATGTTCATGCATGTTTGATTTAAAAATAAAACTAAAATAAAATTCGAGATGTATTTTACTATGATCTGTAGAAAGCGAAAAATAAATGATACCGTGGTAAAACAAATAAGGCAGTAAGTGAGTAAACGAAACAATGAATAAGAAAATGAAATAAAATGAGTCTTTTGATTTGGAAGAAAATCCATGTTATAGTCATACGCATTCATTATAATGCTCAGTAAAAAAAAAATAGTGCTCTTCACATTTTAATGATTTTGATTATGTCTATACTCATGAGGGCGGAGCTCACTAAATTACCTTGTAACCTTACTTTTAATTCATCCCCATATGTACGTTAGTGTTCACATTATTCCTCCAACATAAGAGATGTCTATTCTTTACATCACCTTATATCCTATGTTTAGTTGCTCTTAAAAATAAAGAGGGGGGAATGTATTTCCATCCCTTTAGGAAAGATTCCTTTAATCTAAATAAGAAAATAAGGAGGTATTTTAAACACCAAATATTAGGGGTTCTTTAAAAAAATATATAATAATAATAATCTCTCTACTTATATTCATCCTTCCTTCCTTTTTAGGGAAATTAATAATATGTGAATGTAAAGGAATTTTAAATGTATCTATTTGTATTTAATCTTATAACTTTTAAATTCATATATATATAATAATTAAATTAGTAATAATTTAATAGAAGATAATAATAAATAAATTAGAAATGGGAATATAATAATTAACATGTAAATTATAAATATTTTAATTATTTTTATATTTAAAGTTTGTGGTGAATTGTTCTAAATGGTTTCCAACAATATCGTCAAAATGGCTAAAATGGGTAGGGCTATCAAGTTAAATGATGTTCCATCAATTAACCCTTGGGATTAATAGTAAATCAATTTGATGATATTTATATGTTTTTCTTCACATTAGAACCCATACCATGAAGGTCTTTCAAGCGACGTGTCTATGACAATGTTGTACATACGTCACCCGATGTGCATTGCATGTACCATACACATGTATGGTTGTTAAATGTTAGTATGTTGTATTATTGTTTGAAAAAGAAAAATAGTTGTGTTTTTTTTCCCTAGTGTAAATAATGGGCATTACAATCCCATTAAATAATTTAATTAAAATTATAAAAAGGGTGGTAAGGAAAGAGGGATGAGGGAAGAAAGGAAAAACACCAAGAAGGAAACAAAAGAGAATCAAAAGGACACACACATAAAAGTTGGCAAGGTGACATAGGAAAGCTAGGACAAGGATAGGTAAAGTGATGAGTAAGGTAAAAAAAGAGGTCAAAACACACACACAAGATTACTCAAATGTGTGAAAAACACAATAAAGGAAATTATAAAGTACACAAATTTTGATCTTAGATTTTACCCACTTTAGTAAACTTATGACTCGCTAAGGAAGAATTTTGCTAAAGTAGAGTACAACAAAGTATAAAATATGAAGGATAAGTTACACCAAAGGAGAGATACCAGTCTTCAACTTGGGATTGATCTTTACATTTGTGCATATACTTATCCTTGCAAAATAATCCATAGAGAGTAGTCAATATATAATAATAATAGTAAACACATACGAAGGGAAGCACACACATTAAATACAAATATAAAATGCAACACATGTATAATATGTCTTTTTATACTATGCTAGTGGAATAGTTAAAGGAGCCACACAAAAAATAACTATTTTCTTTGGGGTAGAGATATAAGTATCCACTCTATAGAAATAAGGATAGAAAGCATGAAATTAACTAAAATTAGAAATATGATTAGGACCTTGGCTAAAGGTAAAGGATAATTAGAAGTAGGTATTGAAAATCAGATAATGATGAAAAGGGTTATAAAGTAGTTGCTACCCATGAAAGAGGTCAAGTTAAAGAAATGACAAAGGTTCTAATGTAAATAAAGAAAAACTATAAATAGCATCTTTCAAGTGATCACTTGTGGTTATTTGGTGGTTGCCACACAATAAATTTTTTTAAAATGGCTTTGAGTAAATCACTCTTAGTTATTTAGTAGTTAACACCTTGGCTATGTATTGCCACCCAAAGTATTGGCTACTTGGTAGATACCACCTTGGATATTAATTATTGCCACCCAAAAAAGGAAATTAGAAAGAAATGATTCCATTAATAGTTATAACGTGATCACTCAATTGGATAAAAGATTAGGCTAGGCCCAAAGCAATAGAACTAGGCTAGTCATCATCAATGTTAAGGGTAAAGGATACAAATATATGATGAAATGTGAGAAAGTGATGAAGGTTATATGCTCCATTAATGCAATTGGTGAAGGAAGATGTCAAGAAAGAGAGTTAGTCACTTTAAGGATAATCATTAAGGGGAAGAGGAGAAAGAGAAGAGTTGCTAAACATTTTAATGATAAAAGACGAAAATAGTGATGAAGAAGGGAACTATCTAACACATGCTCCTTGGAGATAAAAAAAAAAAATCAATCATGAGGAATTGAAAATAAGAAACCAAAAGGAAAAAGAGAAATGAAAATAGGAAAAAAAGAAAAAAGAAAAAGTGACAAGTGTATAGTTAGGATAACAACCAAATCAATGGGTTCTAATAGTATGGTCATAAGCTTATGCATCAAGGAAAATAATAGCTTTAATTACTTCCATATTTAGTATATAGTTTTTCATGTCAAATGGAAAAGATGAATAATATTGTAAGGTATACAAAAGAGTATAACTAGAGGTGTGAGTTTTTTCGATGATTTTTTTCAATATTTTATCGTGTGGACCTTTTTGAAAGGAAGTCAGGTGAGAGAAAAAAGCTTCCTACACTAATCTAATCAGGAGAGAGTTACAAGAAATTTCTTTTTAACACCTTTAACAGTTGCAACTAGAGAAGCACATAGAGAATAATGGAAATAGAATAGTAACAATGCATAAAAATAGTGACACCAAATATACCGTGGGGAAAACCCTTTCAAGTAAAAAACTCCACCCTCCAAAAAGAAAAGTACTTCTCTTTAATATAAAATAGGAGTTACAACATATCACCAAGTACAAATATTCTTCAACAAGTGCTTCAACACGAACACCTGTTCTAGAGTAATACCGGCAACACTTTGTTACCAGCAAAAAAACTATGCATTCTACAACTCAAGGCACTCAATAAATAGAGTGACACAAGCTTCAAGAAGCATCTAGAAGGTGAGGGGCATCCAAATCCAAAAGGAACAATATTCAATGCCTTAGACATGCATTTGGACACATGTACAATATTCCCTTACACCCGTTACACTTTTCAAACATGCATATAGTCTTCTTCCAAGCTTGGAAACCTAGAATATGCTAAAAATAGGCTATGATAGATGCCTTACACATCTTACAACTGTCATAGAATCTGTCATAGCTGACAACACTTATAGCTATAAGAGAATTTGTCATGACTAACTAAAACTAGCTAATTCTCTTACATCTTGTCATAAGCCAACTTGGGCACCAACTTTCACCCATGCAATCAAAGATGCCTTATGACACATCATAGAATATGTCATATGTCATAGATTCCAAAATGGGACACCTATGTCCACTTGGGATGATGATGTGTCATATAGCCACCTCCAATCAGGATGCCACCTAGCCGGTGGATCCCAATTAGTGACATGACACAATAGGCAATTAAATAATACAAATAAATACATTAAATTACAATAATTAAATCAATGTTAGGACTCTAAGGTTGAGACACCTTAATCCCAACATTCTCCCACTTGTTGAAGACATGCCAAGAGTCATGCAGAATCATCTGCTCAGGGCCCCAAGGCCCATGGAATCGAAAAACCATTTGAATTTCTCCATGCTCAATGGTTTTTTCAATGCATCTACAACATTCACCAAAGTGTCAACCTTCTCTAGGTTCACCTTTCCATCTTCTACCATATCACGAACAAAATGATACTGAACATCGATGTGCTTTGTTTTATCTTGGAAAGTAGGATTCTTTGCTAAATAAATTGCACTTTGACTATCACAACAAACAATAATCTATCATGCATCTAAACCAATATCAGAACACAATATCTTAAGCCAAATGGATTCCTTATAAGCATGAGTGGCTTCCATATACTCTGCCTCTATTGTGGACAAAGTGACTACATCCTATCGCTTACTCATCCAACCAATAGCACCACCAAACATCATAAACACATAACCACTAGTGGATCTTCTGCTATCAATGTCAACTACCCAACATATCCTCAAATGCTCATAGAATGTTGAGGTCTAGTAGGATAACCATGAAAACACAAGGCATACTCAGAAGTGCCCCATAAATATCTGAACACCCTCTTAATCACATCCTAATGCACCCATCCAGGATTATCCATAAAATGGCTAAGGACTCCCATTGCTTGGGCAATGTTTAGTCTCGTACAAAACATTGCATACATCAGACTGCCAACTGTACTTGCATATGGTACTTTGGTCATGTCCTCCATCTCAATAGGACATTTTGGACAATCATTCACAGAAAGCTTTGTTCCTTGCATAATAGGAACAACTAACTATCTGCAATATACCATGTTGAATCTCTTCAACACAAAGTTCACATACTTACTTTGGGTTAACCAAAGCTTTCTATTAGTTCTATCTCTCATGATTTCCATACCCAAAATGTACCTAGGTCTTTCATCTCAAACTGTGTTGACAACTGAAACTTCAAATCTGAAATCATACTTTTACCATTCCCAATAAACAACATACCATCTACATATAGAACAATAATGAGAATGTGACCATTATTAGTTTTAAAGTATACACAATGGTCAGATTTAGATCTCCGAAATCCCAATGACAACACATAGGTATTGAACTTCTAATACCACATTCTAGGAGATTGTTTCAAACCATAAAGAGACTTCTTTGGTTTGCAAAAAAAAAATCTTTACCTTTTTCAATGAAATGCTTTGGTCGTGACATGTATATCTCTTCCTCCAAATCACCATGAAGAAATGTTCTCTTCACATCCATCTGTTCCACTTCTAAGTCATACATTGCTGCAAGTGACGACAAAATCCAGATAGATGTTAGCTTCACTACAGGAGAGAATATCTCCCCATAATCAATTCCCTCCACTTGGGAATATCCCTTAGCAACCAACCGTGCATACTTCTCAACACTGACATCAAGACCACACTTTTTCTTGAACATCCATTTACAACCAATAGGTTTACGTCCAACAGGAAAAGGTACCAAATCCCAAGTCTTATTTTTTTAATGAAGCCATCTCCTCTTCCATGGCTTGCATCCAAGAATCTGAATCATTCATACCCAATGCCTCTCTAACAGTCCTAGGCTCATCAGTATTAGTAATCAAGGAAAATATGCAACTAGAATCTAATAATGAATAACCAAACCTTTATGTTTGTTGCCTAACTCATGTAGACCTCCTCAGAGGATGAGGTTGAGGTTATTGTTCTTCTTCAGAACTTTCAAAACTATTTGAGCTCTCCTCATCATCAGGTCCAAGAGTACTTGGTTCTTCTTTCTTCGAAGTTGGTGGAATCTGAACTACCTCCTTTTTCTATTTCTCCTCTTTCTTTGGTTGTAGCTCAACAGAGGAGGGTTTCATCTCTCTAAAAATCAAAATTCTACTATAGAGAACCTTCTAAGCTTTTGGATCCCAAAGCTTGTACCCTTTCACACCAACACCATAGCCAATAAAGATGCACATAACAACCTTGTTTTCTAACTTTGACATCTTTTCAATTGGAACATGAGCATAAGATATTGGAAGCTCGATGCTTCCACCCTACAATCAATGTTCACCACGTGATTTGTGACATGGTTTAACAGCCTCCCGTGGATCCTTGATCTGGGATAGTGGCAGTTTCTTGACAGCTACAACTTTTATGAAATACGGCTAGCTCAACACTCATAAATGTGGTATTAGAGCCTAGGTTGCGGGTTCAAATCATGTGCTCACACTAGGGGGGATTATTGGAAGCTTGATGATTCCACCCTTTGGTTAGCATTGACCATGTGATTCATGACATGGTTTAACAACCTCCCATGGATCCTTGATTTAGGATAGTGGTGGTTTCCTGATAGCTAAGGCTTTTGGGAAATATGGCTAGCTCAACACTCATAAACGATCATCCACCTAATATACTACCTTCATTTTCATCATGCTTAGACATCATCCATATTGTCTATCTATCAAAGGGACATCAAATCACCTCCCATCGATATGGCATTGTCACACCAATTCCATGTGTCGTCCTTCCATTTGTTCTCATGTGACAACATTACCTTATCGCTCCATCATTGGGACATCCATCAATGTCCTACCGATACACCACTGTAATGCTGATAAAGTACATACACTCACCCATCGCTCCATCATTGGGACATGCATCAAGGTCCTGGCGATACCATTCAGTCACACTGATGCCATTCACAACAAGGACTTGAATTTCCAGATAGATTAATCGTTTATCGCCAGGTCGCTTGCACCAACCTATGTCACTGTCCACATCTTGCATTAGCTAGTCCCACAGTTAGAATCCATTCCCCCATCGCCTTATTAGAGGAACTAGCTCCATAGTCCTAGCAATATGCCAATGTCTCACTAATAAGAGGGTCATTGGTTTGTCAGAGAGACTAAGGTCTATGTCCTGGCAATACTCAACCTTCACACTGATGAAGCATCTTATCACTAGCATTGTCCAATCAACCTTCTTCATCCTGCACCATTGATCGTTGTTGACTTTCACCATTAGATCACACATATATAATCAGTGATTTGCAACAGCGATGCAAAATCAACCACTAGACATTTTCCACATGTCACCATATCAATCACCTTCTGAATACCTTCGTTACTATCAAGTCCCACAATCATCATCACACTCTCCTACTGATGCACCTTTGTCTTGTTGATAAAGCTTATCACTTCATCGAGGGACATCCATCACAGTCCTACCGATGTGCCTATGTCACACCGATATCCTTCATTGTTGTATGGTCCCCATGCCATCGTGTCATCACATGTCATGTTTCACTTGTCATTTTCTACCACGTGTCATCCTGCCATTCGATCTATGTTTGTACCCTCGATGCAAGTCATCTCACCTAGCCAAGTCCCATTTTCGATGTCCATTCTTCCATCACCTTGTCAAAGATCGAAAGATTGGGTGATTGACAATTTTGAAGGATGGAACCATTTAGGTGTGCGCAATATTATCCTAAAAGTGTGATCGATCGATATTATGGACTTGTGAGGAACCCCTTTGATGGACTCCAAAGGACTGACTAGTATTAGAGGTTGGATTATCGGGTGATCAGGGAATCGGGTTAAAATTAGTTTTGGATCCCGCAAGATATTATAGGATAAAAATATGACTAAGGCGACTTTCTGATAACACAAAGGATGGGGCCCTTTCTATGCAACAAATACTTTGACACTAAAAACAATCACACACTGTTCCACTGATACACCTTAAGAACACCGCCAACCTAGATGATGGGAGTCACTAACATGACTTCAATGACATAGGTGTTAACTTATGTGACCAGTTACCACTGTTGACAATCAACACTGAAATAGGAATTTTGTGAATTCCATAACTGTAATTTCTACACATGTAGGGTTTAACTGATAAACCCTAGACTGAGAGCATGAACAAATGAACGCTGACATCTCTATTGGCATCAGGACCTACAAAATACCTTTCTAGAAAGCTCTTGAGAAACCCAGATCAAATTTTCCATTAGATCCACTACTCTCACAGTCATACTTTGTCATCATGCCAATGATCTCCTTTCTAGATTTTCCTTTTTGATATCAATGACAACTATATACTTCTACACAAGATCAACACACTTCTCCTCTGGTCCCCTTTTGACATCAATGACAACATACTCCAACATAAGCTTCACAATCAAATACTGTGAGATGTCTCATCGAAGGATTTTTACTAGACAATGCCTCCATGGGTGTCTTTCCAATGAGCACTGATGTAGGAGATCTAATGATCAAATAACATGCAGTGGCAACTACTTCAACCCAAAATTTATGTTCAAGACTAGCACCACTCAACATACTCCTAGCCCTCTCCATCAACGTTCTATTCATCCTCTCCGCAACTCCATTTTTTTGTGGAGTGTAGGGAGTTGTCTTATGTCTCTCAATCATGTGCTTCTTATAGAACTTTTCAAACTCTATGGAACAAAACTCACCACCATTATCAATTCTCAAACACTTAATCTTTTTTCTCCTCTAATTTTCTACCAAGGCCTTAAACTCCTTAAACCGACTAAAGACTTCAACTTTACTTTTGAGGAAATAAAAAAAATTCCTTCTACTGTAATCATCTATGAAAGAAACAAAATATACATATTTTGATAACGAAGGAACATTTATAGGACCAAAAACATCTGAATGTACATAATCGAAAACCATAGAAGACTTGTGAGAACTAGAGTAAAAAGAAACACGGTGTTGTTTCCATATACACAATGTTCACAAAATTCAAACTCGAGATTACAATCATCAAGGCCTTCAACAAGGATCTTATTTTTCAGGGTTCTAAGACCCTTTTCACCAATGTGACCAAGTTGTTGGTGCCATAACATTGTCTTCTCTACAAGAAGCTTCATTTCCATGGAATGAGCACCCTTAAGTAACCAAAATGCATGACCATCGGATGTAGCTGCAACATGCTTCTTCTCTACACAATCAGATTGTGAGGATGAAGAATTCAAAGGTATCTTCTTCTTTAGTACATCAAAAGAACTATTGTATTTTACAGTACATGCATCAAGTTGAAACATAGTGCCAATACGAACTCCCTTAGTGAACACCATATCTCCTCTTGTCATCTTGCATCCTCCACCAGAGAAAACAACTTGCACTCCCAAATCATTCAGTTTACTTACATAAATTAGGTTTTGTGCCAAACTCGGGATATGCATGACACCATTAATCCCCTTCACTCTTCATCGGAAAATCTGATTTTGACTCTTCCACGGCCAACAATCTTCAGGTGAGAGTCATCACCCAGGTATACCTCTCCACCATCAAAATCTTCATACTTTGAGAACCAATCTCTATGAGAAGTCATGTGAAAGGATGCACCCAAATCTATAAACCACACATCATCTGATGCATGAGCTACCAAAGCTGCAATAAATGCTTCTCCATCATCTTGGGATGATTTCTCAAATTCAAAATCAGAGAAAGACTTGTTTTTCTTCTTCTTCTCCTTCTTGCAATCTTTCTGAATGTGACCAGTTTCACCACAATTCCAACATTTTTCCTTGCACTTCTTACCAGGAGACTTTGATCTCCCTAGAGACTTTGACTTAGATTTCGTGTCTTTCTTTTTTCTTATCTCTTTCGGTCTACCACGAAATGCAAGGGCCTCCTTGGCCATCTCAAAAGGCTTCCTTCACATCTCCTCAGATAGTAATGAGGCAACAACCTCATCCATCGTGAAGGTGGAAGTAGTGCTTCCAATAGCCATTACCAGGTGATTCCAAGAGTCTGGAAATAAACACAAAAGGAGCATGCAATGGTCTTGTTCATCTATTTTATCTCCAACAGAACCCAATTGTACAACCAACATATTAAAATAATTCAGGTGATCTGCAATGGATCCTCCATCTTCCATTTTCAAAGAATACATCTTCTTTCTTAGTAAAATCTTGTTTTCTAGGGATTTAGCCTTATAGACATCACCAAGCTTCTTCCATAGAGAAGTAGAAGCTTTCTCTTCATGGACATTCAAGAGAACAGAATCAGCTAAACAAACTCTAAGAAGACCCTTGGCTTTCCTATCCATGAGATCCCAATCTTCTTGTTTCATGCTTGACGTTTTGGTTCCATAAATTGCAAGCCATAAGTCTCGATCTACTAACATGTCTTCCATTTTGAGCTTCCACAACTCAAAACTACCACTGTTAAATTTTTCCATTTCAATCCTCCCAGATGTGCTTACCAATCTCTTTCCTGCAACAAGGTTACAAAATATACACTTTCCGCAAAACTCCCACTAAAACAGAGATTAGCTCAAAAAACCTTTCTACCCAACAAAGGAACCAAGGCTGGCCAGGCTCTGATACCAATTGAAAGGAAGTCAGGTGAGTGGAAACAGCTTCCTACACTAATATAATTAGGAGAGAGTTATAGGAAATTTCTTTTTAACGCCTTTAACGGTTGCAACTAGAGAAGCACATAGAAAATAATGGAAATAGAATAGGTACAATGCATAAAAATAGGAACACCAAATATACCGTGGGGAAAACCATTTCGGGTAAAAAACCCCACCCTCCAAAAAGAATGGTACTTCTCTATTATATCAAATAGGAGTTACAACATATCACAAAGTACAAAGCTTCTTCAACAAGTGCTTCAATACAAACACCTATTCTGGAGTAATACTAGCAACACTTCATTACCTGCAAACAAATTATACATTTTACAACTCAAGGCATTCAATAGATAGAGTGACACAAGCTTCAAGAAGCATCTAGAAGGTGAGGGGCGTCCAAATCCAAAAGGCACAATACTCAATGCCTTAAACAAGCATTTGGACACGTTCAATATTCCCTTACACCCCTTACACTTTTCAAACATGCATATAGTCTTCTTCCAAGCTTGGATGCTTAGAATATGCTTAAAATAGGCTATGATAGATGTCTTACACATCTTACAACTATCATAGAATCTATCCTAGCATTCAAAGATTCCTTATGGCGCGTCATAGATTCCAAAGTGGGATGCCTATGTCCACTTGGGATGATGATGTGTCATCCAGTCACCTCCAATGGGGATGCCACCTAGCCGTTGAGTCCCAATTAGTGACATGACACCATAGGCAATTAAATAATACAAATAAATACATTAAATTACAACAATTAAATCAATGTTAGGACTCTAAGGTTGAGACACCTTAATCCCAACATTTGTGATGGATTATAGGAAAATATATTCATGTAAGAATTGATAAATGGAGAAGGTAGAAAGCGTATGTTCAAATATATTCTCATACCTGGGCCATGGATACTATAAGAAAGGTAATAGAAGGAATCCTAGCTCAATACTAATACTATAATGACATGAGACATATTTAAATAAAAAGGGATGGATAAGAAGTGGGACGTATTAAGTCTAGAAGAGTATTTTTATTTTACTTAGAATTTGAGTTTCTTTAATTTGGACTTTAAGTTTCTCTTAATCTTGTATTATTTGGATGGAATGTATGTAGTTTAGGTTGGGCCACTATTCAATAGTCTAGTCATATTATATATATGAAAATGGAGCCAAGAAAATTGAGCAAAATACAAATTTTGAAAAAACAAAATAGAAGGGACTATGGACTGAATTGATTGATTGTATTCATAAAATAATATGTATATAAAGGATTTTTGAGCAAACTAAATTCCAAAAAATGGAGGGAAAGGTTTGTTCAAAATTTATAACAAATTGAGAGATAACTACCTCTCTAACTACCAACTCGCCACCTAAGCAAGTGGTTAACCTGCAAAGTAAAATAAATTACATAAATAAAGGTGAAAATGAATTTTACACCAACACCCCCACTTAAGCATTGCTTAGGTGGGAAAAAATATTGGGTCCCAAAAATAAGGCTTGATAAGGCACCCAAGTACAATGCATCATTTAAAGAAGAGGAGAAAACCGTGTAGGAAAAATACCCCCAAATAAGAGTAAATGAAGAGGACTACAAGGCCCCCCCAAGGATGATGTATGGATGAAGTGGACCGCACCCCAAAAAGAGATTGTAGATGAATGAATTTTCTCTCAATGAAATATTTGGTGAAGATGCCAAAAAAATGTTCTAAAGACTGGCAGAAGACTCAGTCAATGGTTTGACCATGAATGACCTCTCAAATGAAATGCATATGAATCTTAATGTGGTTTGTCTATTGTTGTTGGACTAGATTCTTGCATATTTAGATAGTACTCTAATTGTAACAATAAATGAATGTGGGTTGTCCCAAGGAAATACCAAACTCAATTAAAACACCTTGAATCCAAATAGCCTTAGTGGCTACATTGGCAACTCCTCGATAATCGACCTTGATGGATGATAAAGAAATAACATGCTTATTTTTGCTAGACCAATTAATATGACCAAAACCAACTGAGAAATAATAACCTGAAGTGGACTTGTGATTCTGATATCACCAACCCAATTTGAATTTGTATAGCCAACCAAATCATCCTCTATGCTAACTCTCTAATGAATCCCAAATCTAATAGTGCCTTGAAGATAGTGGAGGATCCTCTTAGTTGATTTACAATCTGGATCATGAGGCTCCTACATAAATCTTAAATCCATGTTGACAAGATATGAAATGGTAGGCTTGGTATTATGAGTCAAATAAATGAGACTACCAACAAGTTGGCAATACAAGGTAGCATCAACAATTGGTGTAGTACTGTCAACCTCAATCTTGAATCCAAAGAGAAAAGGAGTCAAAAATAGATTGCAATCAACCATGTGAAAATCAAGAAAGAAGATCAATGATGTACTTGGGTTGAGCAAGAGTGATCCCTGTATCAGATTGTGAAATCTCAATGACTAGGGAGTAATGCAGTAAACCTATTTTGGATATCTGACTCCACTAATGCAATAGGAAATGAGGAACTCCTAGTGATTAGTAACTCATCAACATAAATTACCAATATCAATAATGAATCATCCTATCACAAGAAGTACATATTATGAGTTGAATGACATCGACTAAAAATTAAAAGTTATAAGAAAGGAATATATATTAGCATACCAAGCCCTAGGGGCTTGTTTGTGTCCATAAATGTATTTTATAAGTCTACATGCTAAGGATGAATCTTGAACAAACCCGAATGATCGCTCCATGTAGATCTCCTCCTCAAGGCCACTATGAAGAAAACTCTTCACATCCATCTAATGCACATCACAACCATATGTAGCAAAAATAGCCAATGTGAGTCGAATAGAATTCATCTTGGCCACATATGCAAAGGTTTCAGTGTAGTCAAGTACAACCACCTATAAAAAACCTGACAATAAATTGTTCCTTGTACTTATCAACTAACCCATCTACTACAAACTTGGTCCAATAGACCCACTTACATCAAACCATCTTTCTTCCCTTAGGAAGTGAAGTCAAATCCCAAGTGTAATTTATGAGTAAGGAATCATATTCCTCTTGCATAGCACCATACCACTTGGGTATGCATGATGCCTCTCAAAATGTTTATGGATTGGAGGTAGAGGATAAGAAAGCATGTGACCCATTCTAATAATCTAACCATGTATGCCTATAATATGCTAGATTCCCTACCCAAGTGCTTGCACTATCAAGTTTTTTTCTAACCCAAAGAGGGTGAGAAGTGGGTGAGTTAGGTGCTAGACCATCATCCTCTAAACCATGTGATGAATCAAATGAATATGGCTCCTATCACTATTCTCACTATCAAAATAAGAAGAATGCTTTACCTCAATAACCTGTTGTGGATAATCAAAATCATTAGAAGAACCATCAAAACCAAGTGAGCCCTTAATAAAAGGAGAAATTTCAAGTGTAAAATTTATTGAATACACCTGAAAACTAAGAGGGGGGGTGATTCAATCTACTCAAACTATTAAACACTTAACCAAATCAAAACTCTTAAACAAAATAGTAGCAAAGAAGGATATAATATTATAAAGCTTCAACAACTTCAACAATCAAAGATATAGCAATTCTAACTCTAATTAGATCAACATAAATGATAAAAGAGACAAAACACACATTCACAAGATGACACCAGATTTACGTGGAAAACCAAATGAGGGTAAAACCATGGTGAGAGTTAACTCACAATATAATAGCTCACTACCAAAAAAGAGACTTGCAAACCGAAATGAACTACCTTAGTGCAAGATACAAAAGGACTTGTTGAGCTAAAGCTAGCACAACTTCAGGCCTTGTTAGCTAGATATCCACAAATAACCTTGAAGTCCAACTCAAGACACAATTCAAGACCAAAGAGGCCAATCAACACCATGTGGATCACATGGAGATGTTCCATGAACATCCAAAAACACTTCCAGAAACTTCTTCATACTGTCATGCCACTAGCAACCACCACAAACCAAATAGGAATATAATACTTCATCCTAGAAACACAAAATGCTCAATCATGAGATATAACATTAACAAATCAACTTGTGGATCACTTCAACACATGAAATTGGAACTAAGACACTGTACAGATGTTGAGAACACATTCACCAAGTTGCGAGAGCAGAGACATCAATGCAAAGACATGTGGAGCATTTCTCAGACCAGTCAAGACAACCAACAACACTGCCATCCTTCTACAATTCATAGAAATATCCTCGGCAACACTAGTGACATGAAAAGATAGGAGTGCAACATCCAAAGAAAATTGAATTTGAATACCAAATCGCAAGACCATACCTTCAATAGCAGAGGAATGCAAAACATTCTCCCAAGAAGACTTTAAACAACTTCTTGAACTAGGAACACTTAACCAACTTGTAGAGGCGAGAACTTTCTTTCAGCAACACATGCTACATTACGAACATATTGATTAATTGTATATATAAAAATGGAGCTAAGAAAATTGAGCAGAATACAAATTTTGAAAAAACCAAATAGAAGGGATTGTGGACTGAATTGATTAATTATATTCATAAAATAATATGTATATAAAGTATTTTTGAGCAAACTAAATTCCAAAAAATGGAGGGAAAGGTTTGTTCAAAATTTATAACAAATTAAGAGATAACTACCTCTCTAACTACCAAATCGCCACTTAAGCAAGTTGTTAACCTACAAAGTAAAATAAATTACATAAATAAAGGTGAAAATGAATTTTACACCAAAACCCCCACTTAAGCATTGCTTAGGTGGGAAAGTATATTGGGTCCCAAAAATAAGGCTTGATAAGGCACCCAAGTACAATGCATCATTTAAAGAAGAGGAGAAAACCGTGTAGGAAAAATCCCCCCAAATAAGAATAAATGAAGAGGACTAGAAGGCCCCCCCAAGGATGATGTATAGATGAAGTGGACCGCATCCCAAAAAAATATTGTAGATGAATGAAATTTCTCTCAATGAAATATTTGGTAAAGATTCCAACAACTTGCTCTAAAGACTGGCAGAAGACTAATTCAATGGTTTGACCATGAATGACCTCTTGAATGAAATGCATATGAATCTTAATGTGGTTTGTCTATTGGTGTTGGACTAGATTCTTGCATATTTAGATAGTACTCTAATTGTAACAATAAATGAATGTGGGTTGTCCCAAGGAAATTCCAAACTCAATGAGAACACCTTGAATCCAAATAGCCTTAGTGGCTACATTGGCACCTCCTCGATAATCGACCTTGATGGATGATAAAGAAATAACATGTTTATTTTTGCTAGACCAATTAATATGACCAAAACCAACAAAGAAATAATAACCTGAAGTGGACTTGTGATTCTGATATCACCAACCCAATCTGAATTTGTATAGCCAACCAAATCATCCTCTATGCTAACTCTCTAATGAATCCCAAATCTAATAGTTCCTTGAAGATAGTGGAGGATCCTCTTAGTTGATTTACAATCCGGATCATGAGGCTTCTACATAAATCTTAAATCCACGTTGACAAGATATGAAATGGTAGGCTTGGTATTATGAGTCAAATAAATGAGACTACCAACAAGTTGGCAATACAAAGTAGCATCAACCAATGGTGCAGTACTGTCAACCTCAATCTTGAACCCAAAGAGAAAAGGAGTCAAAAATGGATTGCAATCAACCATGTGAAAATAAAGAAAGAAGATCAATGATGTACTTGGGTTGAGCAAGAGTGATCCATGTATCACATTGTGAAATCTCAATGACTAGGAAGTAATGCAATAAACCTATTTTGGATATTTGACTCCACTAATGCAATAGGAAATGAGGAACTCCCAGTGATTAGTAAATCATCGACATAAATTACCAGTATCAATAATGAATCATCCTATCACAAGAAGTACATATTATGAGTTGAATGACACCAATTAAAAATTAAAATTTATAAGAAAGGAATATATATTAGCATACCAAGCCCTAGGGGCTTGTTTGTGTCCATAAATGTATTTTATAAGTCTACATGCTAAGGATGAATCTTGAACAAACCCAAATGATCGCTCCATGTAGATCTCCTCCTCAAGGTCACTATGAAGAAAACTCTCTTCACATCCATCTAATGCACATCACAACCATATGTAGCAAAAATAGCCAATGTGAGTCGAATAGAATTCATCTTGGCCACATATGCAAAGGTTTCAGTTTAGTCAAGTACAACCACCTATAAAAAACCTGACAATAAATTGTTCCTTGTACTTATCAACTAACCCATCAACTACAAACTTGGTCCGATAGACCCACTTACATCAAACCATCTGTCTTCCCTTAGGAAGTGTGTTGATGTGTTTGTGATGTACTTCTCAACACATGTAGTGCATAGGTGCACTACCTCTCTTGAAAGACAATCTTCCACAATCAAATTGCAGAACACTATCCCAAGGTCTCTAATGTCAGGTCTTGATAGTGCTTGGAATATCTCAGTTGTTTGATGTGATTTGTTGGAATCACAAGGCGGTCTTACTGATGAGTTACAAAGTGTGGGAAGTTGGGTTTGCAAATGCAGTTTCAAAGTGCTGGAAGTGAATGAACAGTGGTTGTGCACTCAAAACAGCAAGTTGAAACTCATCAAGTTCATCTGATTTAGCTTCATGGTGATGCTTTGGATCCTACTCTAACCAAGGATTAAAAGAAATAGCAAAAGGAGAAGGGTTAACAAAGTTGTTCTAATCCTAAACTGAGAATGAATAGTAACAATGGTGGCTGCTACAATAGACAAACTCCCTAAACTGGGTTTTGCTTGGCCAAGAGAAACCTACTGTTGCATTGCACAAAACCAGTGCAATCTTCTAAAGACTACATATTTTCATATTACATGCACACATCATGTACATGCAATCGAACTAAGTTGTAACAATAAAGGAAGGAGGCTCAGACTAGCTTTGCAAAGTGATCTATCATCAATGAACCACAAAAAGCATGAGCTGGAAATTCATCAAATACTGAAACAACAAACACCATCACCACTCCATTCAAGAAACTTAGACCTAAACTAATAGGGAAGTTGAACCATGCATACATAAAGAGAAAAATAAAAAAGAAAACACCCATAAATCATGCAATGCTACTTTCTATTGCTGCAGAATGTCTTTACATCAGTTCTCCAACCCTTACAAATGAGGGGCAAGCCCCTATTTATAGTTTTCCAAAGCCCAAATGAATGGCTAGGATTGAATTACATTGAATGGCCTATATTTGATTACATTAGGGTTTCACCTACCCCCCATTATCCAACAATTTAAAATACATCATTGTCTTTTCCATGTTTTGTCATCTAGTGCTCAGGTGCTGTAGCAGTTTTGTCATTTAGTTGATTGCCCTTTTACTGTAGTTGAAACTGCCTGAAAGTTGCCTTCTTACTTGATGTGTTTGGAGTGTTCTTCCTTGGATCAAACAAGTCCGTCGATGATTGGCATCAATAGATTGGTTGCCCCTGATTTAGGCAGACAACTCCCTTATGCTTTCTTCAAGGCCACCCCCTTGCATTTTTGTCCTCGACTTCCTTGGCACAGGCCTTCTTCTAACGGGGACCCTATTGGTGGGTGCTAGGGGGAGAGGCGAACATGAAACAAATGGTGACAGGAGCTATGCGCATTCCTTGTTCAACTTTCTCAATGGGTCTCTTCGACGGACCCTCGGTAGGCTCCTTGAATCTTGCGTACATGAAACGTCGTAAGTTCTTTCATACATAAATCAAGGAAAACGCTAGTCAAATCTTGAAAAATCTTTGTTAGATCCATCCATGCATCATCAAAAGTTCATAATATTCATATTTGGAGCTCATTTGGACCATAAACATTAATGCATGCCCAAGGGTGCAGGTGCCACAAGGCGGACCGAACGAGGGACAGCATTCCCCAAGAGAAGTTCCCAGACTCGCGAGCGATGAACGACGTACGAGGGACAACGGACGGCAAAGCGACGACAGACGACGGAGGGCGGACGGATGGAAGAATAATGACGAGTGACGGACGGCGGATAGAAGGAAAACGGCCAACGGCGGACAGCGTTCTGGAGGGGTGGACCCGGAAGCGACAGACGGTGAACAATGGGTGATGGGTGACGGACGGCGGCGGATGACGGACAGCGGACGAAGGATGACGATGGACGACAAACAATGGAGAGCGGATGACGAACGACGACGGATGACGGATGACGAACAAGGGACGACGGACAATAGACGACGAGCAACAGACGATAAACAGATAGCAGACGACAGACAACCTTCCGGAGGGGCGGACTTGGGAGGCCAGAAGGACGGCAGGCGGCAGACGGAAGGCAAATGGCCAACGACGGACATCATTCCAGAGGGGTGGACCCGGAAGCGACGGATGACGACAGACGATGGACAACAGACGACGGACGGCAGCAGACGACGGACGACGGATGACAGACAAGGGATGACGATGGACGGTGAAGTGACGACGGAATGATAGTGGGCGGCGAACGACGGACGACGAATGACAGACAACCTTCCAGAGGGGCAGACCCGGGAGGCCGAAAGGACGGTGGGCAGTTGATGGAAGGAAAACGGCCAATGGCAGACAACATTCCAGAGGTGCGGACCCGGAAGGCCAGAAGGACGTCGAGCAGCAAACGGAAGGAAAATGGCCAACGACGGATAGCATTCAGGAGGGGCGGACCCAAGAGGCTGAAAGGACGGCGGGCAGCCGACGAAAGGAAAACAGCCAACGGCAGACAACATTCCAGAGGGGCAGACCCGGAAGCGACGGACGGACGATGACGGGCAACGGACGACGACGGATGATGGACGACAGACAGCAGATGACGATGACGATGGACGACGGACGACGGACAAGGGACGATGATGGAAGGCGAAGCGATGATGGACAGACAGCGGGCAATGGACGACAGACGATGGACGATAGACGACAGCAAACGATGGACGACTGACAGTGGATAGCAGACAACGGATGACGGAAGGACAACGGACGACGGACGACAACAAACGACGGACGACGACGGACGATGGACGACGGACAGCAGATGATGAAGACGACGGACAGCAGACGATGAAGACGACGGACGATGGACGATAGACAAGGGACGACGACGGACAGTGAAGCGACGACGGACGGACAGCGGGCGACGGACGACGGACAGCGGTGGACGACAGACGACGGACAGCGGGCGACAGAGGACAGACAACGTATGAACGACGGACGACAAAGCAATGACAGACGACAGACAACAGACAACCTCAAAAATTAGGGGAAACGACAGTCCAAGGGGCTAGTCCCAGGCCTTGGAAGGACGAGGTCCTCTGGTCGTATGGACATGGCAAATGCCATAGGGAAACCTGCCAAGGGAAACCCAAGGGGGCAGACCCGGAGGGTCCGAAGGACACCAGCAGAAACAAACTGCCAAGGGATCTCTGCAAAGGCAAAAGACTTAGCGAAAATTAGGTAGGTGAAATTGGTCAGGGGAATTTTATCATTTGAAGGCGCATGACCAATTTAGGCTCCAGGAAAGGGGCATGCGAAACAAGACAGGAGCAAAGCAGCCCGTTGGGAGCAAAAAGAGGGTCCCTGCCTACAGTGGGGCATGTGTGCAAAACATGCACAACAAAGTGAAGTCAAATCCCAAGTGTAATTTATGAGTAAGGAATCATATTCCTCTTGCATAGCACCATCCCACTTGGGTATGCAGGATGCCTCTCAAAATGTTTATGGATTGGAGGTAGAGGATAAGAAAGCATGTGACCCATTCTAATAATCTAACCATGTATGCCTATAATATGCTAGATTCCCTACCCAAGTGCTTGCATTATCAAGTTTTTTTCTAACCCAAAGAGGGTGAGAAGTGGGTGAGTTAGGTGCTAGACCATCATCCTCTAAACCATGTGATGAATCAAATGAATATGGCTCCTATCACTATTCTCACTATCAAAATAAGAAGAATGATTTACCTCAATAACTTGCTGTGGATAATCAAAATCATTAGAAGAACCATCAAAACCAAGTGAGTCCTTAATAAAAGGAGAAATTGCAAGTGTAAAATCTATTGAATACACCCGAAAACTAAGAGGGGGGGGGGGGTGAGTCAATCTACTCAAAAAGTTAAACCCTTTCGAAACTCAAACTATTCAACACTTAACCAAATCAAAACTCTTAAACAAAATAGTAGCAAAGAAGGATATAATAGTATAAATCTTCAACAACTTCAACAATAAAAGATATAGCAATTCTAACTCTAATTAGATCAACATAAATGATAAAAGAGACAACAACACACATTCACAAGATGACACTAGATTTACGTGGAAAACCCAATGAGGGTAAAACCATGGTGAGAGTTAACTCACAATATAATAGCTCACTACCAAAAAGAGACTTGCAAACCGAAGTGAACTACCTTAGTGCAAGATACAAAAGGACTTGTTGAGCTAAAGCTAGCACAACTTCAGGCCTTATCAACTAGATATCCACAAATAACCTTGAAATCGAAACTCAAGACACAATTCAGGACTAAAGAGGCCAATCAACACCATGTGGATCACATGGAGATGTTCCATGAACATCCAAAAACACTTCCAGAAACTTCTTCATACTGTCATGCCACTAGCAACCACCACAAATCAAACAAGAATATAATACTTCATCCCAAAAACATAAAATGCTCAATCATGAGATATAACATTAACAAATCAACTTGTGGATCACTTCAACACATGAAATTGGAACTAAGACACTGTACAGATGTTGAGAACACATTCACCAAGTTGCGGGAGCAAACACATCAATGCAGAGACATGTGGAGCATTTCTTAGACCAGTCAAGATAACCAACAACACTGCCATCCTTCTACAATTCATAGAAATATCCTCAGCAACACTGGTGACATGAAAGATAGGAGTGCAAAATCCAAAGAACATTGAATTTGAATACCAAATCGCAAGACCATACCTTCAATAGCAGATGAATGCAAAGCATTCTCCCAAGAAGACTTCAAACAACTTCTTGAACTAGGAACACTTAACCAACTTGTAGAGGCGAGAACTTTCTTTCAGCAACACATGCTACATTAGGAACATCAGGAGAGAGCATAAGACATATTGTAGACCTTCAACAACATCTCTCCATTATCAGTAATACTTCTAATGCTTATAATCCTCATCTTAATATGTCATTATGGAACCAACTCGGATGACATCAGATAAGGCATGACAACCAACCATGAACTTTGGCAAGGCATGACATCCAATCATGAACTTCAACAAGTAGCACCATACATCAATGTTAACCCAACTTGAATGTTATCAACAATGACAACCAATGCTAAGCAACAAACACTGCAACAACCTCTCACCAAGTACTTGACATCAGGGACATCAAATACCAACAATCTCCCTTACTTCTCAAGTGCTAACAACAATGTCAACAAAAAACAATTCACCAAGTGTTTTCATCAGCCACTGACAACAAGCTCATCAACCATGCCAAACATATAACAATATTCATCAAGTGTTGACACCAATGAAAACAACTGTCAACAATCTCATAGACATATGACAACCAATAATTAGTGTTGACATCAATGACAACCACTGCCAACCATCTTACATGATTCACCTCAAGTGTTAACATTAATGACAACAACAACCAACAAAATCAATTGAACTTTCCTGAAACTTAACACTTCTCTCAATTAACAAATCATGTGTGGTTGGGTGGAGAAGCCGATATCCTTTTACCCCATCTGGATAACCTACAAATATGCAAGGTTTGGATTGAGGATCCATATCCTTGCAATGTTGCTAAGATATTTGTGCCATAGTTGGAGATCCCAAGACCCTAAAGCACTCAACAAATGGTTTTCTTATACAAGCTTCAAAGGGAGTGATACCTTTCAGAGCTTTGTGAGGAACTCTATTTTGTATATAACAAGCACAAGTGATTGCTTCTACCTAGTACTATGTTGTAATACCTTTGGAGCATATCATACAATTAGCCATCTCTTTCAAGGAACTATTCTTATGTTCTACCACACCTTTTTGTTGAGGATTATAAGGAACTATTTTTTGTGTGTCTATCCTCTCTGTCATTTAAAACTATTCAAACTTAATGTTGACATAATCCCCTAAGTATCAATTCAAAGAATTTTGATGATATTCCCTTATTGTTTCTCAACTAGTACCTTGAAATATCAAAACTTGTTAAAGAATTTAGATTTTTGTCTAAGAAAGTAAGACACATTTATATCTGAAAAATCGTCTATGAAGGTGAGAACATATCTTGCCTTAGTAAAGGATGGATGGGGGAATTCCCCTGATACATCACTTTGAAGTAGCTCCAAAGATTGTGTTGCCCTCCAAGATTTACCTTTGTTAATTTTTCTTCAAGATGCTTACCAAGGGTACAACCCTCATAAAGACCCTTAGAGAATGTGGCTCTTGACAATCCTATGACCATGCCTTGTTGACTAAGTTGCTCAAGATAATAGTAATTAAGGTGGCCAAACTTTTCATGCCATAATTTACTAAACTCATTTGAATGAGTAAGCAAGGTTGTGGGAGAAATATTAGAAGAAAAATGTGAGAAGGGATATAACCTAGAAATATCAGTATTTTTACAGTAAGCATACTTAACTCTTTATTTCTTAGGTTTCCCTTGATTTCAAGGGTTTTCAGTATTAGGCTTTGAGGACTCAATTTTTTTCTTTCATACTCCTTAATCTCCTTGTCCTTTTTTTGTGACTTCTTCTTCCTTGGTTTGGAAGCCTTTTGTTTCCCATTCCCAACAATAAGGGATTGAGTTTTATAGACTTTAATGTCCCTAGCTAAATTAACTTATCTTTCTCCCTAGTTAGGTTGGAAATAAATTTAATTAAGGAGGGAATTTTCCAAGTGGAAACCATAACTCTCTTGGTGGAGTAGAAGGTGGAAACAAAAACCAAGTAATTAGGACCTAGTTTGAATAAAATAAAACAAACTCATTTTTTTCTCTATTCCACATTCCTTAAGCTATAACCTTACTGATTGAAATTTGGTGAAGAAGTATTCTAAGGTATCAAAATAATTGGGGCTAAAACTAATGAGCTCATTCTCTGATTCATGGCTTCTCATGTCATCTTGCTTCCCAAAGAGTTTTTCTAAAGCTATCCAAACTTCATTAGGTGTATTTAAAGCTTTAACATGGAGGAGAAGTTCTAGAGGGACAGTTAGATACAAGAATCCAAAAGCTTGATCACATTTATTGAACCACTTAGCTTTATCACTCTCATAAAATGGTTCTTTTTCAATTGCCATTGTCACTCTATATAACCCCTTATTCTTTATATTATGATTTGAACCTTAGTTTCCAATCAAGGGTAATTAAATGAGTTAGAGGAGTAATAAGTAAATTTCCATCCATGATTTGAGTTGGTTTGTTGCAAAAAAAATGGAAGTGCAAAATTGAAAATGTAGGATGAAGTGCATAGAACACAAGAACACCCCCCCTTGATTCAATAGTGCCTCCCAGTCATTTCCAATCGATTGGACATTAAAAAAATTAATCACTTTAAAATAAATGACACTCAAGTTCATTTTTCCAATCAAAACTTACATCAATTTTATAATTTTCCTGATTTGCCTAAATTTGCTTTACCAAAACAACACCTTAAAAAATGTATTTGCAAATTTGTGAGGGAAATATTCGAGAGAATGAACGAAATTTAAGCCCCCTTTGGCTAGTTGGGACCAAGGGCTTAACTCCTTTGGAGGCATTGTCACACTCCTCCAAAATCAAACCGCAAAAAATCCACTTTTATGCGTAGGTCTGCAACTCAATTCAAATAAGAAATAGATGCAAAAATTTGACACAGACACTTTTGCACATAGATATACACAAATTTTAGATGCCTTTGCACAAATTTAAAAGCCCTTCCAATTTTCTGCATGAAAAATGAGATGCCTACTGTAAATTCACAGTGAATATACAAATTTAAAGAAAAAATTGAGCCCCTTTGCAAATCTCTAAGCTAGATTAAGACGCCTAAATGAAATTTGAATTCAAAGTGCCTAATCAAAGAAAATTCAGAGCGAAGATGCAGATTCAAAACACCTAGGCAGATCCATTTCAAAGTAAATACCGAATTTGCAAACACTTCACAAAATTGCACTACAAATTTCCAAACTGACACTACAAATGCAAATTTATACTGCAAATACACACACAAAATGAACCACAATTTTAGAATTCAAACTAGAACATACCTGAATCGATCGACTCTATAGTGCAATAAAACTTTGGCTACTTCCAGGTCATTCTAGAAAACCTCCATGAAGCTAGAGATGCGATTTATGCTTCAACACTCAGGCGCACTCAACAAAGGTATTCAAACTAGTATTCTGACTCAACAGGCTCTAATACCATGAAAATGGAGCCAGAAAAACTGAACAGAATAAGAATATTGAAACAACCCTGGGTAGAAGAGATTGCAGGCGGAATTGACTGATAGTATTCATCAGATAATGTGTATATAAAGGAATTTTCAAACCAAATTTCAAAAAATGGAGGGAAAGGTTTGTTAAAAAATAATAACAAACTGGGAGATAACTACCTCTCTAACTACCAATTCGCCCTCTAAAAAAAATAGTTAACCTACAAAGTAGAAAAATAACATAAATAAAATATAAAATAAATTCACACATATCTCCATGCAAATAGAAATATACAAAGGTTCATCACCAAATATTAGACCAAGTGGTGATGGACATTTCTTTTTTGAATTTGGATGTCACCCCCAATCCCCATATTTTAAGTCAAAACTTCCACTTGAGATATAAACATCTACATGCTTCATGGTACTCATGTCTAGATGAGGAAAGGAGGGGGGATTTATCCACTCATTAAGTTCTGTACTTTGTGACTAAATTTATATATTAGGAATATAGAGGGTAGAGAAGTCATTCATGTTCCTAAGTTTGTTTATTTATCATATGTAGCATGGATAAAAGGATAATGGTAGTTGTAAAAATACAAGGTGAATTTGGGAAGGGATCATATATAAAAAATAACACATGGAAAATGACTACAAAATTATGATAGAAAAAGGCGGTGTGAGTGGGTATGCAATTAGGTCAAAAATTGTAGTGTATGTGTATCAAAAGGGGTAAAGTGTGAAGGGTAGTCGGTGAAAAGTTAAGTGTCTATGATATGATGGTTTTGGGAAAGGTCTTGTTTTCCATTATTGCATAAGTGAAATATGGTGTGCTAAAGAACCTACCAATAAAAAATAATATTATATGCACTAGAGGATGAAACATGGAAAGAAAAAAGAAAATTATCAAACGGTAGAAAAATGGATAAAGGAGAAAATAAGAAAGAAGTTGAGACAAAATAAAAATGAAGAGGATAGGGTTACATCATAGGGTCAAGAGAAAAATTATGCAAACATCCTAATAGAACACCACATAGACATGGATGAGAAGAGACAAACTTGGGTCAACATTGAAAGGAATGTGAATTTACTATCGCTTTGGATTATCCTCAAATTCTATATAGACATAGAGACAAAAGGAATACATGTAGGAAAATAACACAAAGAACAATAATACATGGTGACAAAACCATCATAAGGAAGAAGTACACATGGAAAAGAAGAAAACAATATAACATGACATAACATGCCAAGAAATGTTGGTGCCCCAATAGTGTGTGGAATAATAGTTGATCACATGGTACACGATAGTAAACACTCATCACAAGCTGCCCCTAGTACATGGCATGATATCCCATCACATGACAAGGTATATCAAACATAGAAAAGTCTATAGGTATGAGGTAGAGTAAGATAGTATGAGACACAAAATGAGTAAGGTAGAAGCTTATCAATAATAAGTTCATTATTTATAATTTTGTGAGGTCTTTAAAATGATGATACATTTCAATATTTATGCACTTGTCTTTTGGGCTATCAATATTAGGTGCTATGTTGCCTTGTGTAGAGGTAACATTATTTACTTGTTGAAAATTGTTACTATATGATGTTTCATCAATGAGCATGTAATCATTATGAACAAGATTTGAAATTCTATTATTTAACATTTAACATTTCTTAGTTAAATTGCCTAATTCATTATGATATAAGTAAGACAACAAATTTGAACAACTTTGGTTCTTTTTCTTCTAAATGGACTATGGGGTTAAGTGACTACTTTGTAATTGGAGAGAAATGGTAAAATATGTTATAGAGGATTATGAGTTGATGTGAAAGTATTATGATTTAGTCTAAGAAAATGAGTATCACTATATTATTGGTGCAAAATATAGGTGTTTTACCTAGATCTAGGTCCTATTTACATGTTAAATCCATTTAGGTCCTAGGAGGGAAGCTTTCTAGTTAGTGTTAGTTGTCACTAGATCTTATCTTATCTTTTGGTATTTAATGCTTGTGTCCTAAGTCATTTAATATTTGTTGAGGTAGTTTGACATCTCATTATACAGGATTAAGACACATGTCATGATCTTGTCTAGTCCTATCTCACAACTTACCTTTATCGTAAAACCATCATATGTACATTAGATATTCAATCTGGTAATCTTGTATCCATAATCATAGTATGATATTTTTTCCATTTCTCTCTTGTGGAAGTTATTGTTGTCTTGCAAGTGATCCAGGGTGTTGATGAGTTCACCATAAACTCGTACATGGTATTAGAGCTTCGGTGTTGTAGATTTCTTCTTAGATCTAAGCAACCAATCTTGGTGTGAAGAATTTTTTGGATGTGGGTAGAGGTTTCAAGGATCTCACCATTGAGTCTAGGGCATCAAAGAAAATCAAGTTTTCCTTTCATTTCCTCAAATTTCATCATATTTTGTCTGATTTACAAGGGTTTCAAGTTAGAAAAGGGTTACCAGATCCAAGAGGTAGCTGAATTTTCAGAGCACTTTGAGCCGAAATTTCCCCTACCATCACATCTGGAAGGCCCAAAAACCCCAAGATCAACTGTCAATTCACTGAAATCGAAGCACTTGCCACAGGCCTCAGAGATTTTTTTTCCAATTCAGTCATATTACCGATCGTATGGTCATATGATCTTTGTTGCAGTAGAAAAGGGCAAGTCGACAAAAAAAATTTCCATCACAAGTTTATTTTTTTATTATTTTAGTTTTTAAAAAATCAAGAATTTTTTTAAAACAAAAAAAAATCAAAGAATTTTAAAACAAAAAAAAATCAAAGAATTTTTTTGTTTTGTCTACAATTTTTAAGTACTATAGAGTACCTATGCTCTGCAAGTACCTGCATAGTACCAACCTAAGGGGTAGGTGCCACATGGCGAGGCTCCTGCTCACCACGCCATCACTCATCCCCCATCAACAGTTATTGCTCAGGAGCATAAATTGACACCATAATTGAATATTCTATCCAATTCTACACAAGATTCCAAACACTGTCGTCAAACATAATATTCTTTAGAATATTTCGATTGGGAGAATATTTGGTTGTATTCCACATGGCGAGATGACGACCATCAAATTTAATCATGTTAATTTCTAACATCAACATTGCGTCAGCATGACGTTAACACTCCTTAAAGATTTTTTCCCCCCTCACCATTTGCATTTTGGTTTTGAAGAGCAATTTTTAAACAACCATAACTTGGTCATATGAACTCCTTTTCTTGACGATTTTTTTTATTTGGGGTAGAATTTTGTACCCTTCGTAGTGGTATAATTCATTTTTTTTTAATTTTCGTGCTTTTTGTTTCCAAATTCTAGATTTTCACATGTGTTGTTGAGTTGTTCTTGTTTTGGGAACTTCCGAGGCTCTGTTCTTGCACCTATGGTAATAGTTTTGGGTAAATTTTTTTAAAGTGCATATTTTTCATGTACTTTCTATTGGTGTAATCAGATTGATCTCATATTATGTAGAATGTTTACTTTGAGCTTGTAGCCAAATTTAGCATATGTATGCACTAAGATCAAGTCCACTTCATTATTTTTGGAAAGTGGTACCTATAATCACACTAAACATAAAGTGCCAACCTCATATATTTCTTGGGGGGTTTCTTCATTGAGTAATTTGGAGGGGCGAGGGGGGGGGGAGGGGGGGGTGGGGTGGGTGGGTAATCTTGTGTTGTTGGTTTTAATCATGTCTTTAATGCATGGAGAGTAAAATGTGATTATTGTGGGAAGAAAAAGCATACAATTAATAAATGCTTGCTCAAAGAACTTGATGATTTGAAACTTCTTTATGAACTTCATTAGTTGTAGTATCTTTGCATTGCCAATGGCATCAGTTTTCTTCCTCTAAACTGACATCAACTTAATCATCTAGTGTTCTTACTTCATTATATGTTGAGGACACAATGGGGGATGATAATTGTATGTGAATGACATGCACTAAGATCCCATCTCCTTCATCTACTATTGTACCTACTGATTCTTGTGATTACATAGTTTTGGCTCCTTATGATTTAGTATAGCAGGCCATTCATAATCTTTGAGAGATGGCTACATGGGGTGAGTACTTGACAAACATTGTTGGTTTTTCTGCAAGTCCC
>VDFB02047230.1:616138502-616206150 GCA_007258455.2 Sequoia sempervirens
AGCAAGGTTGTGGGAGAAATATTAGAAGAAAAATGTGAGAAGGGATATAACCTAGAAATATCAGTATTTTTACAGTAAGCATACTTAACTCTTTATTTCTTAGGTTTCCCTTGATTTCAAGGGTTTTCAGTATTAGGCTTTGAGGACTCAATTTTTTTCTTTCATACTCCTTAATCTCCTTGTCCTTTTTTTGTGACTTCTTCTTCCTTGGTTTGGAAGCCTTTTGTTTCCCATTCCCAACAATAAGGGATTGAGTTTTATAGACTTTAATGTCCCTAGCTAAATTAACTTATCTTTCTCCCTAGTTAGGTTGGAAATAAATTTAATTAAGGAGGGAATTTTCCAAGTGGAAACCATAACTCTCTTGGTGGAGTAGAAGGTGGAAACAAAAACCAAGTAATTAGGACCTAGTTTGAATAAAATAAAACAAACTCATTTTTTTCTCTATTCCACATTCCTTAAGCTATAACCTTACTGATTGAAATTTGGTGAAGAAGTATTCTAAGGTATCAAAATAATTGGGGCTAAAACTAATGAGCTCATTCTCTGATTCATGGCTTCTCATGTCATCTTGCTTCCCAAAGAGTTTTTCTAAAGCTATCCAAACTTCATTAGGTGTATTTAAAGCTTTAACATGGAGGAGAAGTTCTAGAGGGACAGTTAGATACAAGAATCCAAAAGCTTGATCACATTTATTGAACCACTTAGCTTTATCACTCTCATAAAATGGTTCTTTTTCAATTGCCATTGTCACTCTATATAACCCCTTATTCTTTATATTATGATTTGAACCTTAGTTTCCAATCAAGGGTAATTAAATGAGTTAGAGGAGTAATAAGTAAATTTCCATCCATGATTTGAGTTGGTTTGTTGCAAAAAAAATGGAAGTGCAAAATTGAAAATGTAGGATGAAGTGCATAGAACACAAGAACACCCCCCCTTGATTCAATAGTGCCTCCCAGTCATTTCCAATCGATTGGACATTAAAAAAATTAATCACTTTAAAATAAATGACACTCAAGTTCATTTTTCCAATCAAAACTTACATCAATTTTATAATTTTCCTGATTTGCCTAAATTTGCTTTACCAAAACAACACCTTAAAAAATGTATTTGCAAATTTGTGAGGGAAATATTCGAGAGAATGAACGAAATTTAAGCCCCCTTTGGCTAGTTGGGACCAAGGGCTTAACTCCTTTGGAGGCATTGTCACACTCCTCCAAAATCAAACCGCAAAAAATCCACTTTTATGCGTAGGTCTGCAACTCAATTCAAATAAGAAATAGATGCAAAAATTTGACACAGACACTTTTGCACATAGATATACACAAATTTTAGATGCCTTTGCACAAATTTAAAAGCCCTTCCAATTTTCTGCATGAAAAATGAGATGCCTACTGTAAATTCACAGTGAATATACAAATTTAAAGAAAAAATTGAGCCCCTTTGCAAATCTCTAAGCTAGATTAAGACGCCTAAATGAAATTTGAATTCAAAGTGCCTAATCAAAGAAAATTCAGAGCGAAGATGCAGATTCAAAACACCTAGGCAGATCCATTTCAAAGTAAATACCGAATTTGCAAACACTTCACAAAATTGCACTACAAATTTCCAAACTGACACTACAAATGCAAATTTATACTGCAAATACACACACAAAATGAACCACAATTTTAGAATTCAAACTAGAACATACCTGAATCGATCGACTCTATAGTGCAATAAAACTTTGGCTACTTCCAGGTCATTCTAGAAAACCTCCATGAAGCTAGAGATGCGATTTATGCTTCAACACTCAGGCGCACTCAACAAAGGTATTCAAACTAGTATTCTGACTCAACAGGCTCTAATACCATGAAAATGGAGCCAGAAAAACTGAACAGAATAAGAATATTGAAACAACCCTGGGTAGAAGAGATTGCAGGCGGAATTGACTGATAGTATTCATCAGATAATGTGTATATAAAGGAATTTTCAAACCAAATTTCAAAAAATGGAGGGAAAGGTTTGTTAAAAAATAATAACAAACTGGGAGATAACTACCTCTCTAACTACCAATTCGCCCTCTAAAAAAAATAGTTAACCTACAAAGTAGAAAAATAACATAAATAAAATATAAAATAAATTCACACATATCTCCATGCAAATAGAAATATACAAAGGTTCATCACCAAATATTAGACCAAGTGGTGATGGACATTTCTTTTTTGAATTTGGATGTCACCCCCAATCCCCATATTTTAAGTCAAAACTTCCACTTGAGATATAAACATCTACATGCTTCATGGTACTCATGTCTAGATGAGGAAAGGAGGGGGGATTTATCCACTCATTAAGTTCTGTACTTTGTGACTAAATTTATATATTAGGAATATAGAGGGTAGAGAAGTCATTCATGTTCCTAAGTTTGTTTATTTATCATATGTAGCATGGATAAAAGGATAATGGTAGTTGTAAAAATACAAGGTGAATTTGGGAAGGGATCATATATAAAAAATAACACATGGAAAATGACTACAAAATTATGATAGAAAAAGGCGGTGTGAGTGGGTATGCAATTAGGTCAAAAATTGTAGTGTATGTGTATCAAAAGGGGTAAAGTGTGAAGGGTAGTCGGTGAAAAGTTAAGTGTCTATGATATGATGGTTTTGGGAAAGGTCTTGTTTTCCATTATTGCATAAGTGAAATATGGTGTGCTAAAGAACCTACCAATAAAAAATAATATTATATGCACTAGAGGATGAAACATGGAAAGAAAAAAGAAAATTATCAAACGGTAGAAAAATGGATAAAGGAGAAAATAAGAAAGAAGTTGAGACAAAATAAAAATGAAGAGGATAGGGTTACATCATAGGGTCAAGAGAAAAATTATGCAAACATCCTAATAGAACACCACATAGACATGGATGAGAAGAGACAAACTTGGGTCAACATTGAAAGGAATGTGAATTTACTATCGCTTTGGATTATCCTCAAATTCTATATAGACATAGAGACAAAAGGAATACATGTAGGAAAATAACACAAAGAACAATAATACATGGTGACAAAACCATCATAAGGAAGAAGTACACATGGAAAAGAAGAAAACAATATAACATGACATAACATGCCAAGAAATGTTGGTGCCCCAATAGTGTGTGGAATAATAGTTGATCACATGGTACACGATAGTAAACACTCATCACAAGCTGCCCCTAGTACATGGCATGATATCCCATCACATGACAAGGTATATCAAACATAGAAAAGTCTATAGGTATGAGGTAGAGTAAGATAGTATGAGACACAAAATGAGTAAGGTAGAAGCTTATCAATAATAAGTTCATTATTTATAATTTTGTGAGGTCTTTAAAATGATGATACATTTCAATATTTATGCACTTGTCTTTTGGGCTATCAATATTAGGTGCTATGTTGCCTTGTGTAGAGGTAACATTATTTACTTGTTGAAAATTGTTACTATATGATGTTTCATCAATGAGCATGTAATCATTATGAACAAGATTTGAAATTCTATTATTTAACATTTAACATTTCTTAGTTAAATTGCCTAATTCATTATGATATAAGTAAGACAACAAATTTGAACAACTTTGGTTCTTTTTCTTCTAAATGGACTATGGGGTTAAGTGACTACTTTGTAATTGGAGAGAAATGGTAAAATATGTTATAGAGGATTATGAGTTGATGTGAAAGTATTATGATTTAGTCTAAGAAAATGAGTATCACTATATTATTGGTGCAAAATATAGGTGTTTTACCTAGATCTAGGTCCTATTTACATGTTAAATCCATTTAGGTCCTAGGAGGGAAGCTTTCTAGTTAGTGTTAGTTGTCACTAGATCTTATCTTATCTTTTGGTATTTAATGCTTGTGTCCTAAGTCATTTAATATTTGTTGAGGTAGTTTGACATCTCATTATACAGGATTAAGACACATGTCATGATCTTGTCTAGTCCTATCTCACAACTTACCTTTATCGTAAAACCATCATATGTACATTAGATATTCAATCTGGTAATCTTGTATCCATAATCATAGTATGATATTTTTTCCATTTCTCTCTTGTGGAAGTTATTGTTGTCTTGCAAGTGATCCAGGGTGTTGATGAGTTCACCATAAACTCGTACATGGTATTAGAGCTTCGGTGTTGTAGATTTCTTCTTAGATCTAAGCAACCAATCTTGGTGTGAAGAATTTTTTGGATGTGGGTAGAGGTTTCAAGGATCTCACCATTGAGTCTAGGGCATCAAAGAAAATCAAGTTTTCCTTTCATTTCCTCAAATTTCATCATATTTTGTCTGATTTACAAGGGTTTCAAGTTAGAAAAGGGTTACCAGATCCAAGAGGTAGCTGAATTTTCAGAGCACTTTGAGCCGAAATTTCCCCTACCATCACATCTGGAAGGCCCAAAAACCCCAAGATCAACTGTCAATTCACTGAAATCGAAGCACTTGCCACAGGCCTCAGAGATTTTTTTTCCAATTCAGTCATATTACCGATCGTATGGTCATATGATCTTTGTTGCAGTAGAAAAGGGCAAGTCGACAAAAAAAATTTCCATCACAAGTTTATTTTTTTATTATTTTAGTTTTTAAAAAATCAAGAATTTTTTTAAAACAAAAAAAAATCAAAGAATTTTTTTAAAACAAAAAAAAATCAAAGAATTTTTTTGTTTTGTCTACAATTTTTAAGTACTATAGAGTACCTATGCTCTGCAAGTACCTGCATAGTACCAACCTAAGGGGTAGGTGCCACATGGCGAGGCTCCTGCTCACCACGCCATCACTCATCCCCCATCAACAGTTATTGCTCAGGAGCATAAATTGACACCATAATTGAATATTCTATCCAATTCTACACAAGATTCCAAACACTGTCGTCAAACATAATATTCTTTAGAATATTTCGATTGGGAGAATATTTGGTTGTATTCCACATGGCGAGATGACGACCATCAAATTTAATCATGTTAATTTCTAACATCAACATTGCGTCAGCATGACGTTAACACTCCTTAAAGATTTTTTCCCCCCTCACCATTTGCATTTTGGTTTTGAAGAGCAATTTTTAAACAACCATAACTTGGTCATATGAACTCCTTTTCTTGACGATTTTTTTTATTTGGGGTAGAATTTTGTACCCTTCGTAGTGGTATAATTCATTTTTTTTTAATTTTCGTGCTTTTTGTTTCCAAATTCTAGATTTTCACATGTGTTGTTGAGTTGTTCTTGTTTTGGGAACTTCCGAGGCTCTGTTCTTGCACCTATGGTAATAGTTTTGGGTAAATTTTTTTAAAGTGCATATTTTTCATGTACTTTCTATTGGTGTAATCAGATTGATCTCATATTATGTAGAATGTTTACTTTGAGCTTGTAGCCAAATTTAGCATATGTATGCACTAAGATCAAGTCCACTTCATTATTTTTGGAAAGTGGTACCTATAATCACACTAAACATAAAGTGCCAACCTCATATATTTCTTGGGGGGTTTCTTCATTGAGTAATTTGGAGGGGCGAGGGGGGGGGGAGGGGGGGGTGGGGTGGGTGGGTAATCTTGTGTTGTTGGTTTTAATCATGTCTTTAATGCATGGAGAGTAAAATGTGATTATTGTGGGAAGAAAAAGCATACAATTAATAAATGCTTGCTCAAAGAACTTGATGATTTGAAACTTCTTTATGAACTTCATTAGTTGTAGTATCTTTGCATTGCCAATGGCATCAGTTTTCTTCCTCTAAACTGACATCAACTTAATCATCTAGTGTTCTTACTTCATTATATGTTGAGGACACAATGGGGGATGATAATTGTATGTGAATGACATGCACTAAGATCCCATCTCCTTCATCTACTATTGTACCTACTGATTCTTGTGATTACATAGTTTTGGCTCCTTATGATTTAGTATAGCAGGCCATTCATAATCTTTGAGAGATGGCTACATGGGGTGAGTACTTGACAAACATTGTTGGTTTTTCTGCAAGTCCCATATTTTAGATTTGGGAGATACCATTGATTGCATTTATCTTCTCTTTGATGGAGATGATCATTCTTCAATTGTTGCGAGGGAACACTTTAACCCTCTTGTTCATTCTCTACATGACCATCCTTTATAGTTTGACATGAGTGTGGATGATTTCAGACAACATTTGGAGGAGGCTTATTTGTCTTCATAGGAGGTATCTTTGTCTTTGGATTATGTTCTACAATCGTTTCTAGGTCTTGGTTTGTCACCCTCTTCTTTGCTTGGGCATGCACTTTATTTGATTGTGACATCTTCATCTACATTGGACATGCAGAAACTTGAGCATTCTTCAAATATATCACTTATCACCCTTCTTCCCACATCTTCCTAATCAAAATGGGAAGCATTTTTACATTTTCACTTCCAATATATCTTCTTCCCAAGGGGAGAAACATTTTTCATAGGCATTGAATCATGTTTTGTCTTCAAACACTTACTATTTTTGCATGATAGTACACATTGAGGGGGTTTTGCATGGCCTCTCTTCTTCTCCCTTATGGGGGGTCTTTTTTCCTTGAATGGGGTTTTATAATTCTCATGCATCATTGAGAGCATTTTGTATTTAATCTCTCTTTCAGGGAGGTTTTTTGTCCCACAAGGTTTTCAGCTTTTCTCCGTTTGCGAGAGATTACATTTGTATATGTACATGGGCACCTAACATGACCTTGTAGCCATGATCCATATTTGTTTCATTTACATAATATTAATCCTTAATTTTTACTTAAGGGGGGTATTGGTGTAAATAAGTGTTTTACTTATCTAAGTCCTATTTACATGTTAAGTCCACTTAGGTCATAGGAGGGAATCTTTCTAGTTAGTGTTAGTTGTCACTAGATCTTATCTTATATTTTAGTATTCAATGCTTGAGTCCTAAGTCATTTAATATTTGTTGAGGTAGTTGTCTCATTATACAAGATTAAGACATGTGTCATGATCTTTTCTAATTCTATCTCACAACTTGCATTTATAAGCAAGGCATCATATGTACATCAAATATTTGATCTAACAATATTGCATCCATAATCGTAACATGATATTTTTTCCATTTCTCTCTTGTGGAAGTTATTGTTGTCTTGTAGGTGATCTTGGGGTGTTGAGGAGTTCACCATAAACTCCTACATATATTATACAAATAGACAATCAATTTCAATGTATCTTAAGGATAATTTGAAAAAGGATGTGCAAGCAGTGAAAAATTGTATCTTCTAAATGTGTGGTAAAATATTTTCAAAAAATAGGTTATATGATTGAATCATAGGTTAGAACTCCTAATGGATAATAAATGAAAAAAATTGAGTAGTTATTTCATGCACCATATCATTAGAATTTTTTCTACAATAAGCAAGTTGTATTAGGGATGCCTTAGGTTAAATTGGTAATGTAGCATGGAGACTTGGGGAAGAAGCCTGATGTATAAATTTAGGGTAAAATATATAGAACTACTCAAATGGATCATCTATCAATGTAGTAGGAAATAATTTAGTTGGGATACAATCATTACAAGCTATTTTTATAGAAAGTACATAAATTTAATTCTAATGCCTAATGGGGTCCCTATGGCCATTATATCTATCAAAGTCTAAGGATATCATCCCACTAGGGAAGGGATTAGTAAGTTTAGTGGATGAAGGAGGTTATTTTATCCATGAAGGCATGGAATGAGATGAGGGTGAAGAAATAATGGATTCCAACTATAATTGTATTTCTTGTATTTTTACTTGTATGTAAGTCCAATTTGGTATGGGGGAAGGATAAATATTATTAGAAAAAGGTGATATTTCACGATGAGTGAAGTGGTTGTGGAATATATGTTAATAAATGGAACAAGAATATTTTATGGTTGTTGAGAGGTAAAGGGTATGGGTTTGGGGGATTATATTAATAGGAGAAGGTGGTTGTGGAGGTGAGATGAGAAAATAGGGAATTGAGATGTTGGAGTTAGAGGACATGTGACAATTAATAATATATAATGTGCATGGTAGAAGTGTGAAATGATAATATTTTATATTTAAGACATTATGGGGGGGGGTGATATAGGGGATTGAATGGGGTTAATGGGGAATAAAAAAAGTAGAAAATGGAAGGGGTGATGTAATGTGCCAATAGGTGGAGGTCTAGGGAAAGTAGAATTATGTAGAAAATTTGGTGAGATATTTGGTGGAGAGATGAAGGTAAGCTTGTCATCAATAGGAGAATGTTGAAAATATGTGAGGAAGGGAAGAGCTCATTAGTTGGTGTTTGGGTTATATTTTTGTTATAAGATATGCAATTAAGAGTGTCACAAGATATGATATCATGAGGAACAATAATAATAGGAGGAAATATTATAGTATTCTGTGGAGTTGGATAAATGAAGGGAAGAATAGATTATAGTAGAGAGAAGAATTTAAAATATTATTAAAATATAGGGTAATGTTTTGTTGAGAAGTGTGAAGGTGTGAGAAAGGGCCAAGAGAAAACAAGGTAAAACACTACAAGTGTTATCCCTTCAAAATTATGTGATCAATTTTTTTTTATCAATGTAGCTGTTACCCAATTTTCACCTATGGGCTCAATCAGGGGAAATTATGTTTCAATTTCGCACATGGATAAAATGTGGCTCCCATAAGGGTTGAGCCCAGCGTGCAGGTGCTCAGATTTCATTGGGAAGGTCCTTATCAAATAGGGAAGTCTATTCGAAAGCCTCGCCTCAGTCATCTTTGGTATCAAACTCATCAGAGCAGAAAGTCGGCAAGACCCTCCTGTTGTCTTGCCGACTAGTAGTGTGTTCTATTTATTTGAATACACCCGTCGCCAAGACATTCGGGTCACCATGAGTCTTCATATGTCTCTCCAACTGCATGTGGTCTCGGCAAATGGAGGCATCATCGCTATATGGTCTTACCGACATGGTGTGGTCTTGGCGAAGGGTTGTGCTCTCACTGGGATGTCTCGACGACCAAGCAAAGTCTCCCCGAAATGGTCTAAGCTCGCTGAAAGATTGTGACCTCGCTGGGAGGTCTTGCTGGCTAAGCAGGGTCTCGCCAAAACAAAAAGATCTCGCCGAAATGTCTCGCCGACAAGTGGTGGTCTTGCCGAGGTGCAACGGTCAGAGAAGGATTTGAGCTCGATGTAATGTCTCACCAACAAGGCAAGGTCTCATCGAAACGAAGTGCCCTCGGTGTGATGTCTTGGCGAACGAAGGTGGTCTCCCCGACTCTAAAATTTCTCGCCGAAAGGATAAGGAGTTCACCATAATGTCTCAGCGACCAAATAGAGTCTCGCTGAGAGGGATTAATATCGGCATGAGGTCTTCCCGACTTGCCAAACTCTTGCCAAAAGGGATTGTTATTAGGGAAGGGAGCCCTTCTTTTCCATGAGGTCCTGCCGACAGATGAAAGTCACATCGAAGGCTATTCACAAGATTGGTGTCAGGGAGATGTCTCGGCTACTAATGAAGGTCTTGCCGAGATGAAGTGAGCTCGCTGAGAGAGTTCAACATCGGTATATCATCTAGCCGACAGGGTGAGGTCATGCGGAAGTGAGGTGAGCTCGGGGAAAAAGAAAGGAGATTCGCCATGATGTCTCGGCAAAAGCATGAGGTCCTACCGAAGAATGAAGGGTCTCGGTGTAGTGTTTTTCCTTTAGTAAGAGGTCTCACCGATACACGAGTGTCTTGTCAATGGAGGAGCACAGCAATATGACTCCTGAAGGCTTGCCATGAGGTCTTCCCGAAAGTGAAAAGTCTTACCGATGGTTTCATGGATGTTGATATGACTTTTGAACTTGCTATATGGTATTGTCGATCGTCATGAGCTATGTCGATAATAGCTGAAGAGCATAATCACATTGAGGAGACATGATTAGTGTCTCACCGACATGCGATTCTGCAGGAAGAACTTTTGATTGCCCAAAGAACCTACGTGGCACGAGTTCAACCAATTTAAGGTAGCTAAGCACGCACCATGAGCTGTTTGACTATTTGACTCCCCTCTTGAAAGGAAGATCGATGGAATGCAGCGATATGAATCTGTGCGGAGATCAAGGACGATGGAGCAGCTCGGCGAACAATGGTGTGAAGATCTAATGGGAAATTCTAAGGCTGCTTATAGAGGAAGTCAACCTACAAACAGAAGAGGCCACGAGTCTCTGTAATAGCTAGGATCTCTGTTGGCAGAAGAGGGGGGATCGACATTAATGATAATGCTTTAGAGCATTCAAAGCAACTCGATAGGGAGGTTAGAAGGTGGACACGGAGGCCATGAAGTTAATACTATGGTTGTAAAAGATCTGAAGGCTTCTCCTGGGAATGACTCTTCACCGACATGGACATGGGGATGCAATCAGACGCAACATTAACTTCCTTCAAAAGATCTAAGGGCAGATCTTTCTAAAGACAGATATTTTGTAAGCTCTAAGGGGCCGACACTCTTTTTGTATATAGGGCATTTTTTTGCCTCTTTGAAAAGGAGTTCTCCGGATGCTTTTCTGAAGTTTGTGACTTTTACAGTCCTTTCTCAGATTAGCAAACTTTTGTAACTCATTTTGGAGCATGTTATATAAAATTTTCCCTTGGTACCATTGATGGTTCAATTTGCCTTCTGGTTCTTGCAAAATATTGTGCATTTTCAGGTGATCCATTAAGCTACTTCGTGAAATGTTTCTCTTTCCTTATAGCTTTTGTTTCATGTTAGCATGCCTTTCTTTGCAAAAGTAGTACTATGTAAGTTACAAACTGTGTTTATTCAATTGCACATGAGATTTTAATTTGTGAAAATCTGCTTTTCCTTCTTGAAAGTGTGTGCATGTCAAACTTGTTTGTATGCATAATCTACAGAATCTTGTTGTGCAGTTCCATATCCATCATCGGTATTCAAGTGTAACTTGAGTGTCTCATTGTTCTTGTCATTTAGGTGCATCACCATAGTGTTTAGTTTTAATTTTAAAGCATTCTCCTTCTCCCTTTTCCTTTCAAAATCAATATTTTTAGGTGATAGCACAAAGGAAGTCGACCTTCTCCAGAGGTTGACTTCTGTTTACAAGAAACCCACATCTTTGGAGGTCTTCCCATGTTACACTGAGGTGTTGGACATCAGGTTCAACAAGGGTGCAACTTCAAGTGATAACAGTTTTTGGCACCCCCTGTGGGACTTGTTCAAATCATAACAATTTAAGGAGTACATATTACTGCTAGTTTTTTGATATGCATCTAGTAAGTTTCAGGCCTTTTAGAGGTTAACATCAGCATATCATGGCGACTCCGTATACAAGTGTATCATTGAGGAATTTAAAATATTGAGAAAATTTTGTGTTTTTCTCAATAAGTTCAGCCTTTGGAGGCAGTTTAAACAACACCTAGTGACTCTGAGCAAATCTACTAGTTTCAACAAGTTTAGTGCTGGTATGTTTCAATTACAAGCTTAATATTCTGATTTTTAGCATTCATATGAGTAGAGATGACAAATTTTCGTACTCACCATGTATACCCACTTCTGTTTCATGAAAATCCTGTCAACCAATCACCCTATCAACCATATCAGGCCAATCATGTTGTTGGTTTAATCCCAAACAACCATGCAACAACAGCCTATCAACATGCTCAACATGCTTACCTCCCACCCACCCTGCTCAATCTTCGGATCCACATTTGGACATCCAAAGTCAGCTCCAAGAGGTTAATTATATAAAGAATAACATGAAGGACATGAAGGACATACTGTTGGACATCGCAAGGTAGATAGAAGAGTTTAGGAGGCAGCAGGAGTACGATCAACAACAAGAAGAGATGGCCTATCAAGCCTACCTTCATGAGCAATAATTACTGATAGAAAGGAGACAGTTTGAGAATAGGCTCGAGAGAGAGTTAGTTGCAAAAGAGGAGAAAATGAAGCTTTTTCTTGCTCAAACATAGAGGCATGAGGTCCAAGTAGCTCCTTATATTCCACATCATCATGTTCAGGAGAAGGTTCATAACTTTAAATTTCCAAGTTTCAAGCAAAACTTGCAGCAAGAGGTGAACAAACATGATCGATTAGGACAACACATGGAGGAGTTTCAAAAGAGGCAACTTGGGGGGAGTTTCAAAGAGCAGAGTGTTGCAACTAAAGAGGAGTAGACCCTTGATCAAACTAACTCAAGCTCATTCACCATGGAGGAGACTAGAATTCCAAATCTGTTACATCTAACTATGGAGAAATATAGAAGGCAACAACAACAAATGATTGAACAACAAGAAAGAATTGGTGAGTCGCTAATTGGTGGCAACCAACAACACAATGGAGGCTTAATTTAGGAGGAAAAGCCTGAAGTTGAACCTAATTCTATCCTCTAGGAATTAGAAGAAGTTGAGGGTTATGATGATCTTGAGCAGCAACTTGCAGAATTGCCAAAACAATAGGATGAGCCTCATAAACCTGTTCTTCAAGATTATAACTGGTCGGAGGAGCTTTCATTCCATCGTATAGAAGAACTTGAGACTTCATCACCACTTGAATTGTTGTCTTCTTTCGTTGAAAAAGACAAGCCTGAATCAGAGTGTGATTCTTTGAGTGATGATGAAAATTATAAGAAGCTTCCTTTCTAATGTGTAAAGG
Organism: Sequoia sempervirens; assembly: GCA_007258455.2. Taxonomy (NCBI): domain Eukaryota; kingdom Viridiplantae; phylum Streptophyta; class Pinopsida; order Cupressales; family Cupressaceae; genus Sequoia; species Sequoia sempervirens. The sequence continues at coordinate 616,151,104 of VDFB02047230.1, forward strand.
AACCAGAGATAGATGAATTGATTGAAAATGTGTTGGAGGAAGCCATCTCATTATTCTCCATTGAAGGAACGAATATTCATTTTGGCAAGCATGAGCATGCTGAGGAGGTTTCTATTTTCTCGCCAAGTCTGCTACAAGGACTCCACCTTTCTAGCTAGCAAGGTGATAGAATGGTAGCTCATAAGCAAAATATTAGCAATGAAAGTGCAAGCTTTTCCATTACTAGAGGCTGCCCTATCAGGTATTTAACCAACACAGAGTCCAAACAAGCACAGATAATCAAGCATGAAGGTATGACTGAGAATGTCATTAAGGATGCACTTGCAAATGAACACGAGTATGTCCAAATCACTTATCCTCTTTTAAGTAACATTAAATGTGATCTATTTAAGGAGGGTAGTGAATCTCTTTATCTTTTTCAAGAAACGATGCATCAACTTGTTGAACATTTCTCAGTATATTGTCTTCTTTTACCTACCATCATGCATGCAAGTTGCTGCATATTGAGGAGAAAAGGCAGCTATTTCAACCATCCTATAAATGGTTTTTTTTTACCAATTTCTCACTGATTAGTGTAGGGTAGGTTTAGATGCAATTTACATCCCCTAAGTGTTGTCCCAGCATAGTAAATAGTGTTACTTCTGTAGTTTTCTTGTTTTCAATAAGTTTCCAAGTGTTCTAATAAGTTACAAATGAGTTACAGCCATGTGCAGGACTGCTCCAGGTCTACTTCTGAGTTTTCCTAATGACTACATGCCCAATGGATAGGCCTAGGCTACTAGTTTACATGTTTAGTAAGCAAACATCCAGTTGAGGTCGCTAGAAATGTTACCCAATTTTCACCTACAGGCTCAATCGGGGGAAATTATGTTTCAATTTCGCATGTGGATTAAATGTGGCTCCCATAAGGGTTGAGCCCAGCGTGCAGGTGCTTGGATTTCATTGGGAAGGTCCTTATCTAACATGGAAGTCTATTGGAAATCCTTGCCTCAGTCATTTTTGGTATCAAACTCATCAGAGCAGAAAGTCGGCAAGACCCTCCTGTTGTCTTGTCGACTAGTAGTGTGTTCTATTTATTTGAATACACCCATCACCAGGACATTCAAGTCGCCATGAGTCTTCATATGTCTCTCTGACTGCATGTGGTCTTAGCAAAGGGAGGCATCATCGTTATATGGTCTTGTCGACATGGTGTGGTCTTGGCAAAGGGTTGTGCTCTCACTAGGATGTCTCAGTGACCAAGCAAAGTCTCCCTGAAATGGTCTAAGCTCGCTGAAAGATTGTGACCTCGCTGGGAGGTCTTGCTGACTAAGCAGGGTCTCGCCGAAACAAAAAGAGCTTGCGAAAATTTCTCGCTGACAAGTGGTGGTCTTGCTGAAGTGCAACGGTGTCAGAGAAGGATTTGAGCTCGGCATAATGTCTCACCGATAGGGCAAGGTCTCGCCGAAATGAAGCACCCTTGATGTGATGTCTTGGTGAACGAAGGTGGTCTCCCCGACTCTAAAAGCTCTCACCGAAAGGATAAGGAGTTCGCCGTAATGTCTCGGTGACCAAATAGAGTCTTGCTGAGAGGGATTAATATCGGCATGAGGTTTTCCTGACTTTCCAAAGTCTTTCCGAAAGGGATTGTTATCAGGGAAGGGAGCCCTTCTTCGCCATGAGGTCCTGCCGACAGACGAAAGTCACACCGAAGGCTATTCACATGATTGGTGTCGGGGAGATGTCTCAACTACTAATGAAGGTCTTGCCGAGATGAAGTGAGCTTGTTGAGAGAGTTCGACATCAGTATATCATCTGGACAATAGGGCGAGGTCTTGCGGAAGTGGGGTGAGCTTGGTGCAAAAGAAAGGAGATTCACCATGATGTCTCGGCGAAAGAATGAGGTCCTGCCGAAGAATGAAGGGTCTTGGTGTAGTGTTTTTCCTTCGGTAAGAGGTCTCACTGACACATGAGTGTCTCGCCAATGGAGGAGCACAGCGGTATGACTCCTGAAGGCTCGCCATGAGGTCTTCCCAAAAGCAAAAAGTCTTGCCGATGGTTTCATGCATGTTGATATGACTTTTGAACTCACTATATGGTCTTGCCAATCGTCATGAGCTATGTCGATAATAGCTAAAGAGCATAATCCTATCGGGGAGACATGATTAGTGTCTCACCGACATGTAATTCTATAGGAAGAACTTTTGATCACCCAAAGAATCTACGTGGCACGAGTTCGACCAATCGGAGGGAGCTAAGCACACACCATGAGCCGTTTGACTGTTTGAGTCCCCCCCTAAAAGGAAGATTGACAGAATGCAGTGATATGAGTCTGTGCTGAGATCAAAGACAATGGAGCAGCTCAGAAAACAATGGCGTGAAGATCTAATGGGAAAGTCTAAGGTTGCTTACAGAGGAAGTCAACCTACAAACAGAAGAGGCCACAAGTCTCTGTAACAGCTAGGATCTCTGCTGGCAGAAGAGGGGGGATCGACATTAATGATAATGCTTTAGAGCATTCAAAGCAGCTCGACAGGGAGGTTAGAAGGTGGACACAAAGGCCATGAAGTTAATACTATGGTTGCAAAAGATCTGAAGGCTTTTCCTGGGAATGACTCTTCATCGACATGGACACGGGGATGCAATCGGACGCAGCATTAACTTCCTTCAAAAGATCTAAGGGCAGATCTTTCTGAAGGCTGATATTTTGTAAGCCCTAAGGGGCCGACACTCTTTTTGTATATAGGGCATTTTTTTGCCTCTTTGCAAAGGAGTTCTTCGGATGCTTTTCTGAAGTCTGTGACTTTTGCAATCCTTTCTCAAATTAGCAAACTTTTGTAACTCATTTTGGAGCATGTTATATAAAATTTTCCTTGGTTACCATTGATGGTTCAATTTTCCTTCTGGTTCTTGCAAAATATTGTGCATTTTCAGGTGATCCATTAAGCTACTCCGTGAAATTTTTCTCTTTCCTTATAGCTTTTGTTTCATGTTAGTATGCCTTTCTTTGGAAAAGTAGTACTATGTAAGTTACAAACTATGTTTATTCAATTGCACATGAGCTTTTAATTTGTGAAAATCTTCTTTTCCTTCTTGAAAGTGTGTGCATGTCAAACCTGTTTGTATGCATAATCTATAGAATCTTGTTGTGTAGTCCCATATCCATCATCGGTATTCAAGTGTAACTTGAGTGTCTCATTGTTCTTGTCATTTAGGTGCATCACCATAGGGTTTAGTTTTAATTTTAAAGCATTCTCCTTCTCCCTTTTCCTTTCAAAATCAGTAGTTTTAGGTGATAGCACAAAGGAATTCGGCCTTCTCCAGAGGTTGACCTCTTTTTACAAGAAACCCACATCTTTGGAGGTCTTCCCATGTTACACTAAGGTGTTGGACATCAGGTTCAACAAGGGTGTAACTTTAGGTGATAACAGTAGCATTTTCTTACTCACTAATAGATTTAAATGGAAGAAAATAGAAATAAAAAAATCATGATAAATAAACACATAATATCAGATGTACATAGAGAAACCCCTATAATAAAAAGCATCACCATTTAAAAGAGAGGCATAGTGTGTTTTAATCTTCAACAATGGAGTGCATATGTATTATACTTTCTGCCTCTAATATTTTTGTAGCCCTTGTATGAATATGAAATCTCAAATCCCTCAATGCCACCTTCAAGTATGCTATCCAACCTATGGCTATGGTGTGCAGGCTTTGGCTACACTTATTGAATCATTTGACTCTAGTTAGGGTGTGAACCTAGGGTAAATCCCTTAAGGCCAATTAATCACATTCATGTGATTGAAATTAAATATCACAAAATTCTAACATAGGTTTTGATGGAAAAGAATTGATGGAAAAATTAAGGACTTGTACTTATGGAACAAGCTACAAAGGAAACCAATAAGGCAATTGATATAGATGTTCACATTGAAAAATCTGTAGGTCAACAAATGAAAAATATGTTTCTTGAACAAACGCAAGAACATATGAAATTTATCAAGAGACAACAACCAAAGGGTAAAGTGGAACACAACACTCATGTATGGCTAACTAACAAAATCAAAAGAGCAAAGAAAATGGAAGTTGTTGCCCTGGACCTAAAGAGTCTAATGCAAAAAATTGACACACGAAAACCTAGAAGAAATGATAGGGTTTTATCTTCCATCACAAGGGATAAAACTAAGTTTAAAATTGCTCAAATTTTCACCCCAATTATAGCTAAAGATCAAAGTGATATGACCCCTATCAATTACCAAATTGCTACTATTAATTTGGGGTATTCCATTAGAGAGAAGGAGATTGCTAAGCTTAAGAAAAATGTGGAGGTTGTTGTAGCAAGGATGGAGAAGGATGAGAAGAAGAATCAAGAGTTAAAAGGACATGTCCTTGAACTTCATAATTACATTAATAAAAATATAGGTCTAGTATAATAAATGGATCAACTCTCAATAACACTAGTGCTTCTCTCTCAAGATGAAGTTTCTTCACTCTATAGGATGAAACATGTAAGTACCAAAATTGTAGATGGATAAAATTTGTGGTTGAAAAGGGAGAAGAAACAATTAGATCTTCTATTGAAGGATGAAAAGAATCATTGGATTGGATCGGGAAAATAAATAAAATAATTGAGTGTTGCAAAGGCTATCTAGAACAAAACTAGATTGAGCTACCTAGATTGAAGGAAATTGAGCAATTAAGTGATATGTTACTCTTAAGGGAACATATTGCTATTAAAGAGATAATTCCCAAGATGACAACCTAGATCGAGCAATTGAAGTGGGAAGAGAAGTTAATAAAATAATGCATGCATGAAATGGATGAACTCAATAAGGCTACCATAGACCTTAAGTTTAAGGAAATTGAAATTATTGAAAGAATATTAGAAAGGAGCTTTAATATCCATAAATCTAGGATGTGGACATATGTGGATTGCCAACCTATGAGAAATGTTTAGCAGTATATTGGAGAATCAGGTAGAGACTTTTAATAAAGAAATGGTGACAAACGAATCTAACACTATGGCATTGATACATAAATACAAGAGTAAAACAAAGGCTAGATTTGTGAAATATGCTCACATCTCCATGACATATTGATCCTACAAGCACAAATGGAAATTCATGATAGATTAAATATGATGGAACACAAATGAATAAGGCTCTCATCGCAATTATTTTATGATAAGGGAAAACCTAAACGATGGTGAATATATTGTGGAAATGGATAGCAAAGAAGATACCAAAGGCTTCCTTTTTGGCCACTTTTGACATCCTTGATTTTGTGGAATTTTGAGTGCCAACCAATGTTACAAAATTTGATGGCTTATTAGATCTATAAGGTTTTACCTCCAACTTCCTCTATTTTGCAATATTTCTCAAAGAATTTTCAAAGATACTTATGCTTATGGAATATTATATATTCTAAGCTCAAAGATATCAATGCCTTTAGCATATTCCCAAGTCATTTAAAATAGTCTGTCATCCCAATCAAATCTTCACCATTGCTTTGTAACTAACTTTGATGTCTTTTTTTTTATAAAGGACCATTTTAATTCTTTCAAAAGGATTATAAATTAATGATAAATGTGGGAAAATTATTGAAAATTTATTAATAGTTTTCTTTCATTCAGATCATTAGTATTATTTTTTTGCACTTGTAAGATTTATAAATGTTATATTAGCCGAGTCATGAATATTGTAGATAATAAGTTATTGTAAATTCCTTTTCAATGTTTTAAAATATCAAAGTGTTGTGTCATTGTTTGGGTGTATTCTGGCCTCTTTCTTGAATTGATGAGTTTTCCTTGGAAGATTAGCACTGTTTATGTGTAGTTGTGAATGCTTCTAATGAAACATAAAATAGTTACAGTGTCTATTTATGAATATGAATTATAAAAATAATTCATGTCATGGAGGGAACTTCATGGGGGATTATTCCAACTGCAACATCTTGAGCATTTGGACCTTAGTTGGTAAGCATCTTGATTTGTATTATAATTATTTGAATGGCACCATCCCAACATCTTTGGGTAAGCTATCAAAGCTCACATATCTTGATATGAGGGTAAACCCTTTGAGTGGCACCATCCCAACATCTTTGGGTAAGCTTTCAAAGCTCACATATCTTGATATGAGTTTTAACTCTTTCAATGGCACCATCCCAACATAAGTTGTCAAAGCTCACATATCTTAATATGAATTCTAACTCATTAAGTGGCACCATCCCAACATCTTTGGGTAAGCTATCAAAACTCACATATCTTGAAATGAGTTCTAACTCATTGAGTGGCACCATCCCAAAATCTTTGCGTAAGTTGTCAAAGCTCACAAAACTTAACCTCTATGCTAACTGTTTGAGTGGCACCATCCCAACATCTTTGGGTAAGCTGTCAAAGGTCACATTTCTTGATATTAGTTATAACCATTTGAATGGCACCATCCCAACATCTTTGGGTAAGTTGTCAAAGCTCACAAAACTTAACCTCTATGCTAACTCTTTGAGTGGCACCATCCCAACATCTTTGGGTAAGCTATCAAAGCTCACATATCTTGATATGAGTTCTAACTATTTGAATGGCACCATTCCAACATCTTTGGGTAAGCTCTCAAACCTCACATATCTTTCTATGAGTTCTAACTCTTTGAGTGGCACCATCCCAACATCTTTGGGTAAGTTTTAAAAGTTCACATATCTTGATATGAGTTCTAACTATTTGAATGGCACCATTCCAACATCTTTGGGTAAGCTATCAAAGCTCACATATCTTTCTATGAGTTCTAACTGTTTGAGTGGCACCATCCCAACATCTTTGGGTAAGTTGTCAAAGCTCACATATCTTAAGTTGAATTTTAACTCTTTGAGTGGCACGATCCCAACATCTTTAGGTGAGTTGTCAAAACTCACACATCTTGACTTGTGTTTTAACTCTTTGAGTGGCACCATCCCAACATCTTTGGGTGAGTTGTTAAATCTCTCATATCTTGACTTGAGTCCCAAATTTTTGAAAGGTACTATCCCCTTCTTGGATAACCTCACCAAACTCACAAAACTCGATCTTAGCAACAACCAACTACGTGGAACTTACACACTTTCATTTATTGATAAAATTCCCAATATTCAAAATTTGTATCTTTCAAGGAATATGTTGACTATAAAAGTCAATGACACTTATATTCCCAATTTTCAACTTGAAGCCATAGATTTGGGATCTTGTAATATACAAGGGGATTTTCCAAATTTCATTTCAACTCAATACTTCTTGAATTCACTAGATTTGTCTCAAAACTCGCTTAGTGGAAATATTCCTAATTGGTTGTGGGATTCTATGTCCCTTCAATATCTTAACCTATCTTCTAATTAGTTTGTAGGTAATTTACCCTTCAAGCTGCTTGGATTTGGACACAATTCTTATGATGACTTAATTATTGATTTGCATAATAATAAGTTGCAAGGAAATATTCCCCCTTCTTTACAAAATGTGCATTTCTTGGATCTTTCAGAGAATCTATTTGATGGACCCATTCCACATACTATTTGTGAGTCAAATAATTTGCATTTTTTAGAGTTGTCAAATAATTGGCTAAGTGGTAAGATTCCCTTGAGTTTAGACCAGTGCTCTAAGTTGTCCATGTTAGATCTAGAAAACAATAATCTCAAGGGCACAATTCCAAATATATTTGGGAACATGACCTCTCTAGAAACATTGAAACTAGGTCTCAATGGGCTAAAAGGGAACATGCCATCATCCCTTGCAAATTGCAGTTCTTTGGAAATCCTAGATCTAAGGAATAAAAATATTAATGGGGAAATTTCTAGTTGGATTGGAAGCTTGAAAATTCTTCGCATCTTAATACTAAAATCTAACAATTTTATTGGCACATTACCCTCAAAATTATCAAAATTGCAAAATCTTCAAATATTGGATATGTCAAGCAACCAATTTTCAGGTATTATTCCAAGTGGCTTTATGAACTTGAGTGCAATGGAAAATCAGACAAAAAACACATAAACTCTTGAATTAAGTTACGAGGATGATGGAAGGATTTATATATATAGCATAATTATTAAGAACAAAGAACAAGATATGAAGTATTCGAGAATTTTGAGATTAGTAAAGTGTCTTGATCTATCAGACAATAATTTATCAAGTAAAATACCTTGGAATATTAAATCTCTCAAAGGATTAATAATTCTCAATGTTTCAAGTAATTATTTCAGTGGTGAGATTCCAAAATCCTTGGGAAGCATGGTGCAACTACAATCACTTGATCTTTCCTTAGATTAATTGTCTGAGATGTTTCCTATTGAGCTACAATATCTCACATATTTGAGCTACTTCGATGTGTCTCATAATAACCTATCAGGAATGATACCACAAGGAGGACAAATGATGACATTTGATTCCTTGTCATTTTCCAACAATTTAAATCTATGTGGCCTACAAATCAATGTCTCATGCTTGGGAAATCATCTTGCTTCTCCCAATGATGACAGAAAAAATAAAGAAGTGTTGGAGGATGATATATGGTGGGGTGTGGGAATGGGAATGGGCTATGCATTTGGGTTTTCAATTCTAATTTGGGTGTTATGTTTCAACAAAGCTTGGAGTGAAAAATGTATCAGAGTTATGGATGGTATTATTGATTCTCTTTTTCAAACATTGAGAGAAAAATATGTGCGCAGATTCAACTACATCATACTTCAATCACATTTTTAATAAGATTAATCAAACTACTTTAATATTTTCTAATCAAATGAATAAGAAGGAACAAGAATCAACAACACAAGAATGAAGAAAATGATTTTATCTCTAAGAATTCAAATTTTGGGAGATAACTTAAGACAAAATAATTGCTTGCAACATGTTGATGGTTTTACAGTTACCTTAGTAGCTCTATAATCAACCTTATTAAAATTGGAAATTTCACATAGATGACCAAAACTCAAATTTTCCTAACATTCCTTGATCAAAAATTGTGACTCACTTTTTCATGCATCCATAGAGCAACAAACACATTTTTAATATTTTTATAGATCACACCTTCCCAATATGAAGTATTTTGGTTCCCAAAAGCTATGAAGTCTCACAAAATGAGCGCTGACCTTGTAGTGGTTCCCAATAGCTTGAAAATATTTATCTCCAACTATCTAAAGATGCCTAAATTGTCAAAGTGCTTGAGAGTTTTTGCATCAACACTCTTTCTCCTCCACTCAAGGGGAATGATCCTAGTGCTTCCATTGAGTATTTTCCTTTCTTTAAGATTAAGGACCCAAAATATCTTGCATTATTCATTGTGGGCATGCAAAATGAAGTAGAAACCTTCCTTGACTAAGTGGTACTTATTTCCCTATCTATAGAAAACATTGTTTCTCTTAAACATGTAAGGGATGCCAAAAACAAATCCTTGATGCCAAAAAAAAATCCTTGACACCAAACTCCAATTTAGTTGAAATATTTGCAAACTTGAAATAAAATTATAGTTGACCTAAAGACATTACCTTCTAGGTTTTATTAATAAATTTTAATTATTTTCCATAAATCAAATATTCTAATTTGTTCAATTGATTAATTAATAAATTAAATAGATTATTCATGAAGGAAGAAATAACTAACTAAGATATTGTTATCTATTCCAATTTAATAAATAATATATTGTGAAAAAAAAATGAAGATAATAAAGAATGAATTAAACAATAGCTCTGTAAATATAGTCATATTTATAAATTTCTCATTTCTTAATAAAATTTAAAATTTGTGTATTAATAGTAGTTTGTCAACAAATATTACAACTTACTACAGAGGCAACATTTAGAACATAGCTATCACCGAATCACATACTACACAAGATTTAGGAGCTTATACATAACTGTCTCTACAAAAAAGTATCAGTGAATTACATAACTGTTTATACAAAAAGTACTTCAAAGCCATAATATTTTCTATCATATCTGAGGCAAAGATAGGCGGAGTCATGGTCCTATTAAGAGGTTTAGATGATGTGGAACTAGACAAATTAGCAAACACTTCATCTAGTCGAGGATAAGTATTAAGGGGGTTGGTGATCATTTGTTGTGGATGTTAAAATAATAGATTTTGGAAGGTTGATGGTGAAGTTGCTTTTTCTAGGTTGGTTGACATTAGAGACAACTATGGTTACATTTTGAGCATGGCATACAAGGGATTTTTAAAATTGGACGTAACTACGATTTTGTTTGTAATAAGCTTACTCAACTTGGATTGGTCAAAGCTAGGGGAGAGAGTGGCACACTCATCTATAAGTTGCTTTAAGAAGTGTGTTTTATTCAAACCTACAATATGATCCAAATAGGTTTGGGTAATCTCATCATTCATAAATTCAACAAACCCAGGAGATCATTTAGTTTGGTCTACCAAGTCTTCTTCATCAACTCTAGGGTGAACTTGTAAACCCTCAATTTGATTGTACTGGCTATTGAAAATGGGTTTGTACTACTCTTTTCCATGTTTTCCTTTTCTTGTGATCTATTCAAGGGTGACATGAACCTATTGACACTAATTTTTTGGATTTTTTGGTTTTTCAAATGTTTTTGGATTTTTGGAGTTTTGAAAGCTTATACTAAGAAAAAGACAAATGATTAAAAAATATAAATCTTAAAAAAGATAAGGTCCCTATTGGATTTTAGATGGGGAAGTTTTAATCTACCAATAATGGACATAGAAAACACATGAACAAGATTATAATTAATCAAATAGGAGCAACTCTTAGTGTGGACCCACATGATAAAATATCTCAAGATAGTGCAAAGAAGCTATCCTTCAAGAGTCAATAGATAAGGATCCAATGACACATGATCAACTCACACTTTCCCTTTCTTTAGATTTCCTCAACACTATGCCCAAATAATTTCTATCTCTACTTAGGGAGGTACATAGTGATTAACTTCAGGCTTGATACTAATCCTTGTACCACACTAAAAGACAGCCAAAGGACTTAGGCTTCTATTTACATTCTCACTAGGGAAGCATCTATATGCCAAAAATGCACGTGAGGCCTAATCTATGAATTTGAAAGTGTAATAAATTCAAATAGGATAAGATGGTAACCCACCCTTCTCCTTCACTTCCCCAAGGTATCAAGTTCTTGGGGGCTTAGCCCAATTGAAAATATTCACAACTTCCAAGAGGCATGTATTTTGATTCACCCCCTGCTATTTATACTCCTCCAAGAAACTAGATTTGAGGTCATCCTCTAGGATGATGGAATCCCTAGACATGCCCCCTAAGAATAAGAAGTATTTTTTATTCTCAAGATCACATAAATATGTGTGAGAGAAGAGCATACACACACACGCCCTTCGAGATTAAAAGAAAAATGTTCTTTTATTAACGAAAATGAACTGTGAATTTATTTTTAATCCCTTGTTGCAATTGTTTGAAAATAAATAAAAATACAAAGAAAAAAAAGAGAAAAGGTCAATAAAACTTGACTTCAAACAACCATCTTGTAACACAAATATGTTAGAAGTTTAAAGTTTTAGCACTTTTTCTTGTGAAAATATTTGTTTTTATTTTTGGCCTTCAATAATAAAAAAGGAAGATATATTCAATGGTTAAAAATAAAAAAGAACCAATAAAATATTTTAAATGGAAAAATAACAACATGATTAGATAGCTTACAAAATTTTGATAAACTTTTAAAAATTCATCAAAAAATGATAAAATATGTAGAATTTATGCTTGTTTGAAAGATTAAAATGAAGCACTTAATTTGATTGATTATAACTAATATCTATAGTATCTGATTTGAAGGAATGGTCTGTAGTGACTACATAACCAACTTTACAATGCCTACAAAAATTTAAAAATTTGGTAATTCTAGAAAAAGTTAACATTTTATTGTAGGTTGATATTTTTGAAAATTATAAAGGGAAGAGCAATCAATTTGATTGAGTGATTAAACCTCTATTAATTAATTTTTTAATCAAAAAATGAAATAAAATTAAATATTAACATAATTTCATATCTACAACAATTAAAACACAGTCTACAAAGTAAACAATGACTATGCCTGAAAAGTGTATTTTTTTATTCTAGAATGTTATCTTGCACCAAAATATGGAATATTATTTATGAAAATTCATTTCTTGACCCTTCTGGAAAAAGCTTGTGATGTTTTCTTGTCTCTAAAATTATTATATAAAGTTTTATTCTCCAAACCACTTCAAAATCCCTATAACCTATGAGACAAAAAAGACACAAACAAACTCGCAAACAACAAGATTAGTAGAAAAGGTTAGTGTTCATGTCAGATTCCCCAAAATATAAACAATAAAAATCAAAGACTAGAAATTCATAAAGAACTTGAAAGCATAAAATAGATGAATTCAAATTAAATTCCTAGTCTATGAAATGCATTACAAACCCCAATAAAAAGATTGTTGTCACTTTTCCTTGGAATGCAAATGCAATCTAAGTAGAATAACACATTTTATGATTGAGTGATGGATTCGACTGAGTGGATTTACTTAATGTATAATTGATTATGGGGTGATTTTGATAGAATTTGATTACTTAGATGTGATTGAATGAATCAAATGATGAATACATAATTGTATTTAAATACTTTTGAAATGAAGATAAGAATGATCACCTGATTTAATTAGAGAATTAGTTGTGTTAACTCAACTAAAATAAGTAATTTTCCATTTTGAGGACTTGAGAAGATAATATTTGATTATCCATTTATTTGATGGATAAATGTACACATAACCTTTCCACTTTTAGGTTGAGTTGACTGAAGGAATACGAATAATTTTCTAAAATGGAAGAAGAGTTAACTTGATGGAATAAAGAGTTAACTGAAGCAGTGGATATATAAATTTTAAGTTTCCTAATTTTGAGGTATTGCTTCAAGATCGTGTTTCTAGATCTGAGGTTATGAGCTCACAAAATAATATACCTAGGTTCTCACAAGGAAAAAAGAACAAAAATAATTCTAAATACTACTGTTGAAGCTCCTCTTTGCACAAGTATTGAAAGTACTGATGAATCTCCTCATAGTGGGGCATGTCTTATCAAACAACAAGAAGAACACTTAGATTCAATGAGAAAGGAAAGAAAGGGAAAAAAAATAGCTTGGATCTTAACTCAAGAGTTGAATTGGAGCAAGAGTAGCTTGACATTCCTACAACTAGAGTTGGTTTTCATAGCACTGCTTATAATACCAACGGAAAGGATAATGGGTTTTTAGGGATCATAAAAAATGTTGGAAGTCCTAAAAAATAGTAGCCTTTTCCATAGTCATTGTCTTGGAGCAAAAGATTGCATGGTACCCTAACGACTGGAAAGGGTGTATTAAATTTTATTAACAATGAAATTGTTGGTAATTCTACTTGCTTGACTATATATATTAGAAATAAAAGGATTGGGAATTTTGATGATCATGTAATTTGTGCTTGCAGAGCTATCAAAATACCTTTGTGTTATAATTTTGAAAATGTAGGTGAACAAGTGACAATAGGAGAGAATACAAATGATAAAAAATTTAGGGAGAAAAAAAATAGTCCTTGCTTCTTTCTAGGGTAAGGGTAAGTGGTAGAAGCATATAAGCAATGAATTATTTGTTGCTGAAAGAAAATTTTAGGATCATAATTAGACAGGTGAATATTTAAATACTTCAAATAAGTTGATACGTTATAATAATTTAAGTTAAATAAATTTTTTATCCATTTATGAGGACCTCAACAATACCACTTATGGCAAGATCCAACTACCCATGACCCATTCTTGACAAGGGTGGAGGTCCTTACATTCATATTTTCCCCAAGTTATGGTGTCTAGAAAATAGATAAATTAACTCTACTGAGGAGCATCAAAATTTTATGGGAAATACAAGACAATGGTGTGTGCCACCAAAAAACATTGTGAAATTCTTCCACAACATCACCCACAACTAAATTATTGGGTAATGTCATTAGAGATGGTATTGACCTCAAATGATTATGACACAAGCTTTCTCTTAAGGGTTGATTGTCTTATGTCTCAAATGCCTCATATTGGAAACTGCTAATTTTACAACCATCACATGATTTGAGAGGCCCAACATCAATGACTACACCATTAAACCATGCACCTTCATAACTAGTTTGATTGTTGTAACACTCCACCAAGCTTCCTCTTCGGAACTCTATTTTTCTCCCACAACAGTTTACCCAGTATCTTCAACCCTAATCCATATACCCTATACACTTAACCTTGTACCCTCAACCCTATAATTAAACCCAAAACCCTACATCCTCAACCCGATACCCTAAACCTTATGCCCTCAACCTTATACCATAAATAATATACCTTAAGCCCTCAACCCTAAATAATACCTTGTACCCTCAATCATAAACCCAATACCCTCGACCCTATACCCAATATCCTCAATCCTAATCCCTATACCATATACACTTAACCCTATACCCTCAACCCTGAACATTATCACTCAACCTTATATCCTCAACCCTCAACCCTACACCCTCAACCCTCAACCCTGTAGACATGGAGGGAGCGAGAGACCTAGGGAAGGAGGAGATAGAGAGGTGATGACCTAGAGAGGGGAGGGAGAGAGAAGAGGATAGAGAGAAGAACAAAGAGAAAGAAAAGGATAAGGAGGGATGGAGAGGTAGACAAGGAGTGACTAAGAGACCTAGAGAGGGGAGGGGAGAGGTGAGGGGGGGGAAATAAAGAGAGAGGGAAAGAGGAGTAAGGAGGGAGGGAGAGAGGTGGGGAGGGAGGGAAATAACTAGAGAGTGGAGAGATATAGAGGTGAGAGACCTAAAACATGGGCAGAGAGGGGTGAGAGACATAGGAGAGAGATAGAGGTGAGAGAGACAGAGGGGGAGAGAGGTGGGTAATGATACAAGGAGGGAGATGTAGAGAGGTAAAGAGTGAAGGATGAAGAGACCTAGAGATGTAGAGAGAGAGGGTGAGAGGGAGAGGTAGTGATTGAGAGAATGGAGAGAGATGAGAGAGAAGAAAATAATAAATAGAGAGAGAAGAAGAGAGAGATAGGGAGGCAATGATAGAGATATGGGTAAGGACGGAAGGAAAGGTAGAGAGGGAGAGAGGGTGGGAGACACCTAGAGAGGGGAGAGAGAGGTGAGAGATAGAAGAGAGAGAGAGAGAAAGGGAAGTATTGGTAGAGATTGAAGGAGGAAAAGAGGGAGTGAAAGGTAAAACCCCATCTATCAATCATCAATCATAAACCCTAAACTCTAAGCCTTAATCAAAGTGGGGGAGAGAGAGAAAGAGAAAGAAATTTTGGCTCTAGCATTATAAAAATGTATTTTCATTTGGCACTTGCCAAATGAAAATGCAATTTGGCGAGCACCAAATGGTTTTCATTGGGAAATACCAACCCTTTGGGTTATATTCTCCTTAGGCATCCAACTCAAAGGGTTGGATGACCATTTCATGCCAAAGACGTTGTTTTTGAAAAGGAAAAACAAATTCAAACATTTTTTTTTGTTCTCTTCATCAAGTTTGCATGTGTTTCAATAAAAAATTATAAAAATAACATGATGACATTAAGATCTCTTAGCTATCTAACCATATTTTTTTTCACATTTTGATTATGTTAAGGTTTTCATCTTTAGTTTCTTTTGTTAGTGTGTCTATTTTTTTGTCAAAACCCAACATGTGGTATTTTGGGTACAATTTTTTACTCGTTCATTGAATTTTTAAAAAATGCATTTTTAGAAACTAGACTCCATTGTACACATATTGAAAAAAATAAAATTGATGTTTGATTAGTTTTCAAAAAAATTAAGGGGGAGCACACTCAATTTTTTGTTTTTCAGGATGTGTCCACTTCGAAAATTAGTAAAAATTGATATGTTAATTAAAAAATTAGCCAAAAAAATTGGAATAAACTACATGGTGTTAGCTAATTTCTTAATGAAGCGGTTTTTGAAATTCTATAAAAAAATTGACATTTTAGGGGGAGCAAACCAAACTCTATGTTATGTTTTTTTGAAACAATAGGACCACTTTGTGTGCTCCCCCTTTTTGAAAGCCTTAATATTCACCATTTAAAAAAAAATAGTAGTTTAGAAAGTAGATTCAGAGCACTTCAACCCTTGTTGTTGCAACTACAAATTTTGATTGTAACTATCTTTATTATCTTATCGAATATCAAACTTTTCTGATTTTAAAAAAATGGGATCTTAAGACCCCCTTTTTGTATCACACCTTAGTGCACTTACCCATAGCTTTTTTCATATTAGATTTAGCTTTAGTATTTTATGTGACCTCTAGGTCTTGGGCTCATTTCATGTTTATCTCACTTTCTTGTGACACCAAGTTGCTTTGTTGTGATGTGTTAAATTATTTTTATTTTCTTATGGTAAACTTTATTAGATTAACCACTTTTGTATGTACTCTATGATTTATAGGTAAGATATCTTCTAGACTCCTTATGAATGGTAAATCCTCTCACCCCTCATTTCACTAAGGATTTTTCCATTATTTACCTCACTACGGCATGTGAGTCTATTTTTTGTCATTTATAAGGGATAGAGTAAGAGAACCACATGTATCTAGTATAGGTAGTATTTATTATCCCCACTAAAGCAATGAGTTTATCCCTTTGTCCTATCATTAATTTTAAAATTTACTCACATTCCCATGTTGTAGCCATGATATCTTTTTTATTTATTTTTTAAGATGATACTAGGTCAAGAACTAATGTTTTAGAAAGCAAAAATTGCTTATTTGTGTAACTTTATATTCTGTAAGTGCTCAATTTTTCAATATTATATTGGGTTAACATTTACATCCAAGGATGATGTATTCCTCCATAAAATCTATTTGTATCACATACAAATAAAATTGGCCACTTATTAGCTGTTGTATAATTTGAAAGGAAGTTGGGTGAGCGGAAACAACTTCCTACACTAATCTAAGTAGAGGAGTGTTACAAAAATTTCCTTTTAACACCTTATACAGTTACAATAAGGAGAAACACATAGAAACAATGAGATAAAACAGCAAGAACACATAAACAACAACACACCAGATATACGTGGGGAAAACCCTTTCAGGTAAAAAACCCCACCCTCCAAAAGCACAGTACTACTATATTAAATCAAATAGAAGTTACAATGCAACTCCAAGTACAAAGCTTCTTCAACAAGTGCTTTGAAACAAACACTTGTTTTGGAGTGAATCTGGTAGCACTTCATTACTTGCAAACAAACTATGAATTCTACAATGCAAGGAATACAATATATAGATAATACAAGCCAAGATAAGCATCTAGAAGAGGATGGGCATCCAAATACACATGGCACAATATCCCACACCACATACATGCATTTGGACACATGTACTATATTCCTTACACCCCTTACAATCGTCTTAACATGTAATATTCTCTCTCCAAGATTGGGCACCCAAAATGTGCTCATGATAGCCTATGATAAATGCCTTACAACTGTCATAAAATATGTCATAAATCTGCCATAAAATCTGCCACAAGTTTCATTATAGAATCCATAAGAGAATCTGTCATAACTAACCAAAATATCTGATTCTCTTATAGCTTGTCATAACACAACTTGGGTGTCAACTTTATCCATGCATAAAGATTCTTTATGACATATCATAAAATATCTTATAAGTCAAAGATTCCAAAGCGGGATGCCTATGTCCACTTGGGATGATGATGTGTCATCCAGTCACTTCCAACAAGGATGCCACCCAACCGGTGGGTCCCAATTTATGAAATGACACCATAGGAAATTAAATAATACAAATAAATAGAATAATACATTAAATTAATCAATATTAGGACTCTAAGGTTGAGACACCTTAATCCTAACATTATCCCACTTGTTGAAGACCTATTGAGAGTCATACAGAATCATCTGCTCAAAGCCCCAAGGCCCATGGAATCGGTACACCATCTGAACTTCTTTATGCTCATTGGTTTTGTTAGTGCATCTACAACATTCGCCAAAGTGTCAACCTTTTCCAAGTTCACCTTTCCATATTCTACCATATCATGAACAAAATGATACTGAACATTGATGTGCTTTGTTCTAGAATGGAAGGTAGGATTCTTTGCTAGGAAAATCACTCTCTGACTATTGCAACAAATAGTAATTTGTCCAACATATAAACCAATATTAGAACACATTCTCTTAAGCCAAATGGATTCCTTACAAGCATGAGTGGCTGTAATGTACTTTGTTGTTGTCATGGACAACGTGACTATAGCTTGTTACTTACTCATCTAACTGATAGCACCACCAAACATCATAAACACATAACCATTGGTGGGTCTTCTAATGTCAATGTCACCTGCCCTATCTAAATCCACATATCAATGAATACTCATAGAATGTTGAGGCCTAATAGGATAGCCATGAAAACACAAGGCATACCAGAAAGTAACCCATAAATATCTGAACACTCTCTTAACTACATCCCAATGTACCCATCAAGGATTAGCCATAAAATTGCTAAGGACTCTCATTCCTTGGGAAATTTCTAGTCTCATACACACCATCACATACATCAGACTTCCAATTGCACTTGTACATGGTCCTCTGGTCATGTCCTCCGTCTCAGTAGGAGATTTTGGACAATCATTCACATAAATCTCCATTCCCTACATCATAGGAACAACTAACTATATGCAATTTTCCATGTTGAATCTCTCCAACACATAGTTCACATACTTACTCAGGCTTAACCAAAGATTTTTGTTCACTCTGTCTCCTGTGATCTCCATTCCTAGAATGTGCCTAGTTGCACCTAGTTCTTTCATCTCAAACTATGCTGACAACTGAATCTTAAAATTTGAAATCATACTTTTACCATTCCCAACAAAAAACATATCATCTATGTATAAAACAATAATGAGAATGCGACCATTATCATACTTATAATACACACAATGGTTAGATTTAGATCTTTGAAATCCCAATGACAACACATAGGTATCAAACTTCTGGTACCACATTTTAGGAGACTATTTCAAACCATAAAGAGACTTCTTTAGTTTTCAAACCAAATTTTCTTTACCTTTTTCAATGAAATGCTCTAGCTGTGACATGTAAATTGCTTCCTCTAAGTCACCATGAAGGAAAATTTTCTTCACATCCATCCCACTTCTAAATCATATGATGTTGCAAGTGATAATAGGAACCAGATAGATGTCAACTGCATAATAGGAGAGAATATCTCCACATAATCAATTCCCTCCACCTGTGAAAACCCCTTAGCAACCAACTATGCCTTATGCTTCTCAAAGTTGCCATCAAGACCACACTTTTTCTTGAAAACCCATTTACAACCAATAGGTTTACGTCCAACAAGAAAAGGTACTAGATCCTAAGTCTTGTTTTTCTTTAATTCAACCATCTCCTTGTCCATGGCTTTCATCCAAGAATCTACATCACTCATACCCATAGCCTCTCTAATAGTCCTAGGCTCATCAATGTTAGTAATCCAAGCAAAAATGTAACTTGAATCTAATAATGAATAACCAAACCTTTTTGGTTGCCACCTAACTCATGTAGACCTCCTCAATGGTTGAGGTTGAGGTTCTTCTTCTTCTTCAAAAATTTATGAGCTGCTTGAGATCTCCTCATCATTAGGTCCAATATGAGTGTGTAACTCATCTTTCTTCGGAGTAGGTAGAATTTGACCTACCTCCTTATTTTGTTTCTCCTCTTTCTTTGGCTACAACTCAATAGCGAAAAGTTTCATCACTTTGAAAATCACACTTGTATTGTAGAGAACCTTCTGAGCTTTTGGATCCCAAAGATTGTACCCTTTCACACTAACACCATAGTCGATAAAGATAAACTTAATTGCTTTGTTCTCCAACTTTGATCTCTTCTCAATCAGAACATGAGCATAAGCTTCACAACCAAATACTCTAAGATGTCTCATCGAATGCTTTTTACCAAACCACACCTCCATGGGTTTCTTTCTAACAAGTGTCGATGTAGGAGATATGTTGTTCAAATAACATGTAGTGGCTACCACTTCAGCCCAAAACTTCTGCTCAAGGCTAGCACCACTCAACATACTCCTAGCCCTCTCCATAAATTTTCTATTCATCCTCTCTACGACTCCATTTTATTGTAGAGTGTAAGGATTTGTCTTATGTCTTTCAATCTTATTCTCTTTATAGAACTTTTCAAACTCTGCAGAAAAAAATCACCGCCATTGTCAGTCCTCAAATATTTAATCTTTCTACTAGTCAAATTTTCTACCAAGCCCTTAAACTTCTTAAACCGACTAAAGACTTCATCTTTACTTCTGAGAAAATAAACCAATAGATCATTCTATAATCATTTATGAAAGAAACAAAATCTATAGATTTTGATAATGAAGGAACATTCACAAGGCCAAACACATCTAAATGAACATAGTCCCAAACCCCATAAGACTTGTGAGAACTAGAGTAAAAATAAACATGGTGTTGTTTTCCATAAACACAATTTTCAAAAAGGTCAATCTCAAGATTACAATCATCAAGGCCTTCAACGAGGGTCTTATTTTTTAGGGTTCTAAGACCCTTCTCACCAATGTGACCAAGTTGTTGGTGCCATAACATTGTATTCTCTGCAAGAAGCTTCATTTCCATGGAATGAGCACCCTTAGGTACCCAAAATGCATGACTATCTGATGTAGCTGCAACACACTTATTCACTACATGATCTGATGGTGAGGATGACAAATTTAAAGGTCTCTTCTTCGGTACATCAGAAGAACTATTGTAGTATACTATGCATGCATCCAACTTGTACAGAGTGTCAATTCGAACACCCTTAGCCAACACCATAGCTCCTCTTTTCATCTTGCATCCTCCACCAAATAAAACAACTTGCACTCATAAATCATTTAGTTTACTTACAAAAAGTAGGTTTTGTGCCAAACCTAGGATATGCAAGACACCACCAATCCCCTTCACTCTTCCATTAGGAAATCTGACTTTGACTCTTCCACGACCAACAATCTTTAGGTGAGAGTCATCACCCAGGTACACCTTCTTTCCATAATAATCTTCATACTTCAAAAACCAACCTCTATGAGAGGTCATGTAAAAGGATGCACCCGAATCTATCAACCACACACCTTCCAATGCATGGGTTTCCAAGGCTACAACAAATGCTTTTGCTTTAACTTGAGATGATTTTTTGGATTTAGAATCCAAGGAATTATTTTTCTTCTTCTTCTCCTTGTAATCTTTTTGAAAGTTTCCTCTTTTTCCATAGTTCCAACATTTACCCTTGGACTTCTTACCAGGAGTCTTATATCTCAGATAATTTGACTTAGATTTCTTATCCTTCTTTTTTCCTTTCTCCTTCGGTCTACCACGAACAACATGGGCCTCCTTGATTATATCAGAAGACTTTCTCTGCATCTCTTCAAATAACAACAAAGAAAACACCTCATCCATCTTGAAAGTGGTTGTTCTTCCAATAGCCATCACCGGGTGATCCCATGAGTTTGGCAATGAACACAACAGGAGCATGCAACATTCTTGTTTGTCAATCTTGTCTCCAACAAAACCCAATTGAGCAATTAACATGTTAAATACATTTAGGTGGTCTACATGGATCCTCCATCTTCCATCTTCAGAGAATACATCTTCTTTCTTAGGAATAGCTTGTTTACCAAGGATTTAGCCTAATAAACATCTCCAAGTTTCTTCCATAAAGAAGCACTAGTCTTCTCTTCATCAACATTCAAGAGAACAAAACCAGCCAAACAGAGTCTAATGAAACTCTTGGATTTCTGATCCATGAGCTCCCAATCTTCTTGTTTCATGCCCAATGGTTTGGCTCCATAAACTACAACCCATAGATCATGATCTACAAGCATATATTCCATCTTGAGATTCCAAAGCTTAAAGTTTCCATTGTAAAACTTCTCCATCTCAATCCTCATAGATTTTCTTGCCATCTCTTTCCTACAACAAGGTTACCAAATACACTTCTACAAAACTCCCACTGAAACAAAGATTAGCTCAAAAAACCCTTCTAACCCAACAAAGGAATGAAGGCTACTCAAGCTCTAATACCAACTAAAAGGAAGTTGGGTGAGCAGAAACAACTTCCTACACTAATCTAAGTAGTGGAGAGTTACAAAATTTCCTTTTAACACATTATACAGTTATAGTAAGGAGAAACACATAGAAAGAATGAGATAGAACAACAAGAACACATAAATGAAAAACACTAGATATATGTGGGGAAAACCCTTTTTTGGGTAAAAATCCCCACCATCCAAAATCATAGTACTACTATACTAAATCAAAGAGAAATTACAATGTAACTCCAAGTACAAAGCTTCTTCGGCAAGTGCTTCGAAACAAACACCTATTTTGGATTGAATCTGACAACACTTCATTACTTGCAAATAAAATATGCATTCTACAATGCAAGGAATACAATATATAGAGAATACAAGCCAAGCGAAGCATCTAGAAGAGGATGGACTTCCAAATACACATGAAACAATATCCCACGCCATAGACATGCATTTGGACACATGTATGATATTCCCTTACACACCTTACAACCATCATAACATGCAATATTCTCTCTCCAAGATTGGGCACCCAAAATGTGCTCATAATAGCCTATGACAGATGCCTTAAAACTATCATAAATCTTCCATAAAATCTTCCACAAGATCCGTCATAGAATCCGTAAGAAAATCTGTCATAATTGGCCAAAATATTTGATTCTCTTACAACCTGTCATAGCCTAACTTGGGCGCAAAATTTCTCCATGCATAAAGATGCCTTATGACACATCATAAAATCTATCATAAGTCAAATATTCCAAAGTGGGAAATCTATGTCCACTTGGGATGATGATGTGTCATCTAGTCACTTCCAATGGTGATGTCACCCAGTCGGTGGGTCCCAATTTATGACATGGCACCATAGACAATTAAATAATACAAATAAATAGAATAATACATGTCAAATTAGTCAATATTAGGACTCTGAGGTTAAGACACCTTAATCCCAACAAAGTTCATGCCTCTAGGTCATCCCTCAGTCTTCCTTAGTATCCCTTTAAAACCATCAAGCCTACATGACCCTTTTTGTCTACTTTTCAAAAGTAAAGTTTGTTAATTTTTTATTTGTGCCAAAACTACCACTTTTATTAGGTGGTTATTGTAAAGTGTTTTGAATTCAAAAGCACCAAGATGATCTTGTGACTACCTCAATGGTTTTTCTATTAACTCATCAATCTTGTGTTAGTCATGGAAATTTTGAAGAAAAATAAAAATGTGTCCCTTCAACTCCCCTATTTAATTTGTGACATCTTTCCCACTTGTACCTACCTAGTAACAACTTTTGGATGACCCCCAAACCTTCTTTGACTTAAGTTTTGATATTCAATTTGGATCGTATGTCCTCATTTAAGAAAAAATATACACTTTTTCTCTACAATTCATTTTTTTTACCATTATACAATTGTGTAGATACCTTCCTTTCCTTTAGTTTGTTTATGTCTCTATTCAACCTAGCTCATTGTATTTAAAGGTTGTTTTTGTAGACCAAGGAGTCAACAAAATGAAAGAGATAGATACTATTGACTGTTCTAAGGACCTATTTTTATTCATCTTTTCTAGCAAGACATAGCTTTGAATTAATATACATTCACTTTATGACTAGATAGGTAAATGTGTACTTTTTTGTTATGCTTTGTTAAATAAAATGTTGGACTACATGTGTTTTAATTTAGCATTTTTATGGTATTTTATTAAGGTTTTTTTGTGTATGTTTAGATTAATTTGATTTCTATTTTTTGTTTGTGTAAATTTGGTTTGTTTTAAATTATGTGAGGTCTTACAATCTCTCACAAATCATTACAAACCTCTCAAGAGGTCCAAATTGAAGAAAGGGAACTTGGTCCTTCCCCTCCTAAGCTAGGATTTGATATTCTATCTCTTACTTAGTATCATGGGGAATTAATCTTCCCCTTAAATATTATAATCTTGTATTCTAACTTCTTATAAAATTCTAGACCATCAAAGGTCTCTTTATTTTGAAATAAAATTCCCCTCTATTCTAGAACCATAAAAATTGTTGCAAATTCAAGTTTTCTATTTTGGTCAAGCTTCCAAGATCTATTTAATATTGTGCCTATCTTGGACAACCAACTTTACCATATTGTGTGAATAATTTTGAAGATATAATACTCATTCCAAGTTGTCTACAATAATTTTAAAGTTCACCTACATTCTACATTTTATTTGTGACAACTTCTACATTATTAAAACTATTTTTTCAGCCTACTATATCATTGTACAAAGTTGTTGAACATTATATATTAGTTTACTTGTTACAAATTTCTAAGGATATTTTGCAAGCTACCTTGTGTTTACAATATCTCATTTGAATAAAATAAGTATTTAATCCTTTTTTGAGCTTGCTAAATCATTCTTGTCACTTTTGAGATATTGGATATTATTAAATACATGTTTTTCCATAGCCTTCTAAAGATCTCTTAGTTTTCTATCTTATTCTTGTAGCAACCATTGTATGATAAGATTTATTGTTAAATCATTGTATTAACTTGTTGGAGAAAAACTATAAATTATGCATCTTGATCATTATCTTCAAATTCATATTGTTTGTTTTACCTATCTATTATATAATTTAGGTATTGATTAA
This sequence comes from Sequoia sempervirens, assembly GCA_007258455.2. Taxonomy (NCBI): domain Eukaryota; kingdom Viridiplantae; phylum Streptophyta; class Pinopsida; order Cupressales; family Cupressaceae; genus Sequoia; species Sequoia sempervirens. The sequence goes on from VDFB02047230.1 coordinate 616,175,769, forward strand.
TGCTTTAGGACAACTAGTATAAATTGCAATATTATTTATCTATTCCTTGTATTGAACAATCAACACTTACATATCATTTTGGGTTTAAAAGGAACACTTATCTAGTTGTTTTTGGAATTGAATCAATTATAGTTTCATATAGGTTCTATATTTAGTTTCCTTTGAAGCATTTAGTTTTGCAAATACTTATTGTTCATTAGAAATTATGGCTTTGGAATATTTTGCACACCCTAGCTTTCATCATTAGATTCCATTATGCATAATTGTTTACTCACTTTCCTACGTTCAAAATGAACAATTGGACTAGTAAACAAACTACTTAGGGAAGATACATATAAGAAAAAACACATTTAGTAAAGTGCATACATTCTAGTTGCATATCATATAGGTAATGTTTTGCCTCATTATATTTATTAGCTTAAGATATTATAAAATAAATAAATAATAAATAATAAAATATTCTAAAAAAAAATTAATAAAATATTATAAAATAAAAACACTTGAAATTATCACCATTGCATCCCACACACCCATGTTCCCAGGTATATGGCCAAATATTATTGAATAACTTTGTAAAGGAGGAATTTTAACTCTTGAGATTGATCTCCTCCTAGAATTCCTTATTGAAGGTGATGTATTTATTGTTGAGCCTATTGCATATTTAGCATTAAGTCTTGATCCTTTGTATTGGCTTATTGACATGAGTGGTTCACATTAGTGCTTTTAGTTATTTTTTTTTCTCTCTCAATAGAATAAGCACAAGGATCTCCTTAGATATCCTAGATATGAACAATTCTTGAAGAACCTTTCATGATTACATTTTTATTATCTCACAAGGATTCAAGTTTCATTGATCTATCTTTCATCCCCACAATTAACTTTGATTTTAACATTGTACGGTGTGGTTGTAAAATTTACCTAGCGAACCTTCGCCTTATTCATAAAATGAGATAGGTATTCTTCCATCATCCCACCAAGCTAACTCATCTTGGTCATATAGGATTCACTCTTGAGATCTTCTTTTGGGGTCTCTTGGTGGATGATCCTAGAGCCTTGGGTTTAGGTCCTTAGTTGGATCTATATCAAGGATTTAATCACTTTATCTCACACAATCCCAATAATTGTGTGATGTGTGCAAGTACCAAGAAAACCTAACCAACCTATCTTAGAGAATGCTAATTTATCATTGATGCATTAATGCCTAAACTAAAGAATCCACCAAATGAAAAAATATATCTTCTTTATAATGCATATAAGTGTTTCAAGGATAAAAAATAAGAGTAAGGTTATATCAAACATGCATATCTCTAAGATTTCATCCCAATGAAAAATAAAAAAGCAAGGATATGTGGCTATGTCCAAATATAATAATGTAACAATTAAATAATGTGGTAATGCAAGACAAAAAGAAGCATGCATGGGTGTTAAACTACTACAAAAAATGTTCCTTTAGAACACATATTTGTTAAGGGACTACTTTACGCCATGTTTTAGATTCATCAAAATAACAATCTCAATTGGTTACTTTTGGTGATTTTTTGGATGATGACTAGGAATATGGCAACTTATTAGATGATGGTGGACATATTCATTATATAGGCTAATCATCTTTTATATCCTTATGATTTGATAAATTTTATGTCTTACCTTTTCCTTTCCTATATTTTCACCCTTTTTATTCCTTGTGTTAATGGCTAATATGTGGATGACATAAAGCTAACTCTTACTAATACATAAAATAAGAGAAATAGTCTTATATTATTCATCAATAATAAATTGTCTTGCGATTAGTCCATCCCAACACCTCAAAATCTATTATTATCATTTTTATTAATGAATGAAAACATACTACTTCAATTGTAGCATTGGAAACAAAAGAAAGCATATGTAAAAAACTGAGAACATCAAAGAGAAAGCATGACAATGACCAAGACAACACAAGTTGCCTTGGAGAAAACTTGAAAGAGGAAAAACTCCAACAAAACTAACCAATTTTCTCCTCAATGCACTAAAATACATTCATGCATACATTTTACTAAGTTGACAAGATGCCAACACAAGCTCTTTAATAATATGATGGAGCTTCAAAACCTACAATGGTTTATACAACCTTAAAATACTACTCCATAGTCTACAAAACTTACCATTTGAACATAATGAGGATAAATAAGCAATTTAACCATTGCAAAAGGTGTATAATAGTGTTATATATTATGTAATTTAGTGATAAACCTATAATTTAATGATATAGGAATGTTTATATAAATTCCATATTTACATGATATTTGATTAATGATTATCTAATTTAGTTTTTTTAATCATGACCTTGGATATATTTGACATTTTCTTGAGTATGAAGACATAAGTTTGTTGAGTAGGAATCGATAGGATGCCAAAGTTTTAAGCCTCATGTCTCCTTGATGATAGATTAGAAGGGATCTCTTTGTGTTAACTCAAAGATTCATTCAAACCTAACACGTGGGGTTAGGACCTTCACTTTGTTTAGTCCTACACAACCCTTATGATTTTGTCTTAGAATTTGTGTATAAATATTTTTAAGGTCGGATATATGTTTGAGGGACCCCTAATGGCCCCCTCCCTTGTATAAAATTGAATATGGAATCTTTTTGAATATTTTCAAGGGTCTAAATAGTACAATTTTAAGACCTTGAAGGAAGGCATAAAATTGCCTTTCACAAAGGAAAGGTGAAAGACATACACCTTTCTTCTTGCAATTCTTCTCCCAATCCATTTTGTGAAATGAATGTGACCACTCCCACTTTTATTTGTGTGAATTATGTTCACACATGTGTGAGAATATTAAAAATAAACTCAATAATGATATAAAAATTGTTTGAAATGACAAATAAAAATTTCTTTAGAACCCAAATAGAATGTTTTTCAACATTTTATATCAAGTTCTTCTCTATCTGATTATAATAGTACAATGAACAATAAAGAGTCACTACACAACATTGTAGGTTTCTTCTATTAGGAAATAATGCATTCAACCCACATTCTTAATCCATTTCCTATATAACCCCATGAGAGATAAACATGCATGAAAATAATGAAACACCATGTACCTTTTTCTCCATCTCCGAAACTAATGAAATCTAAAACAACAATGAATCAAACCTAATGGATATAGACAATCCACATCTGAGTCATCCTACTACAATCAATAAGCTATTCACACCTACCAATCAAATAACTCATAGATCCAACCACTAAAATATGCAAACTCATCATCACATTAGTAACCTACAAACTGAGATATCAAAGAAGATAATCCTACAAACATCAAGACTCAAACATCAAAGCAACCAAAAATATGATTTTCCAAACATGTTCACAAATGAGTAACCATAGTCAAGGAACCAAATAAGCATCAAGGAGATAAGAACAACCTCCTAATATCAAACAAAATCACCACCAAACCACCACATACATGATCATGCCATGCCAATGCATAAATGTACCTGCATACCCATGACACCATAACCATAGCCGTCAATGTACCTACACTCTTCTATCACCCATACAAGACTCCAAGTCTCCACTCATATCAAACCACATCCTCAAAACTGAAGACAACATGTGTACCTGTCACCATCAAAGTCCAACTCTGAAAAACACTTGTAAACCTATACCAGGAAGGACCAAAATGATAATCAACTATACCATCATAAATATCATATAAAAATATGTACTCCCTCAAGGTTTTACCTCTTGACTCATCCAGATGATCACACAATCACACCTCAAATATCAAGCTCCTATAAGTGATCAAACAAGTACCAAACTCATCTTGAACCACAAACTAAAAATCTACCTGATCCACTATGTAGTACACTATCCATGCTCTACAACACTTATTCAAAATCAAAAATCTGATTTTGTATGCAAAAGTTATGACCAAACCGTGAAATAGTGAATATTTGGATTTCAGGCTCAAAAAGCTAATCAAAATGGAAAAAATAGGAAACTAAACCTGTACCACTGCGTAGTGCTTAAAATTAGCTATTCAATGAGTATAAGAAGTCAAAAATCCAATATCATGGGCCAAAGTTATGCAAGTTTGAAAAAAAATCCTATTTGGCCATGTAGAGCAAACTAAGGTGAAGCTTTGGTGGCACTTGGGTGGCCCATCGGTAGCCAGTCGGTTGATGGTGGATTTCAAACCAAGTTTAAATTTCTTTTAATTTTCAATTAAAAAAAATCCATTGCACCCTCCTGCAGAACCGATGCCCATATGAAATTTGGTTAAATGTTGCTTTAAGTTCTAGCAGTTTTAATTCATACGATGGAATTGAAAATTGTTTGAATTTCATTTAAAAAATAAAAGGAGCAATTTAAAAAAAAATTAATTAAAAAAAATTGGCAGATAATTTTTTGTTTTTACTACACATATGGTGGGTGGGAGCTGACCTCTACAGCATTAACCATGTTGGAGTTGAGCTTATTGGTGTTGTACTAGTAGGCACAACCTATAATCGGGGAGGAGGACATACCATCCTGATTTTGGCCGAGGGTAGTGGGAGATGTGAACCCCATGGATTAATAATTTTTAAAAAAAATAATTTATTTAAAAAGTGGTAATGTGGCCTTTTTAATAACCAATTTTTTATTTATTTTGTAAGTTGAAAAGAAAATAATTTGTGCAATTTTTTTTAATATTTTATTTTTTTCTGCTTAAAGGGGTTATTTATGATCAAATAGGCCTTTTGACTAATTTTTTTTTTGCATTTTGTTCAACTTCTCCAAAATAGGGCAAATTTTATGTCATTTTTATGTCTTAGGCCTCTTGGATCCAATGGTGAGGTTTGTTTTATCTCAGGAGATCATCCATAAAATTTCCTCTACAAAACCCTCACTAAAACTCAAACCTAGAAACCCTCTTTGACCCAAATTTTGAAAACTTCAACTTTACAATAAACCCAACAAATCTTGACAACCTAAAAGCCCAAATCTATAAAAAAACACCTACAATATGTGTTTCATTTCTTGTAATGCCTCAAATCTAACATAATAGCCATGGCTTCAACTTTGCAAAAAACTCTCAAACCAGGGTTATAACAAAAACCTATCAACCATCAAAGCTCTAATACTACTTGTTAGGAAATAATGCATTCAATCCACGTTCTTAATCCATTTCCTACATAACCCCATGAGAGATAAACATGCATGCAAGTAACCATAATGTATAGATCAAATACAACAAGTCACAAGATAACACAAGATATACCCTGGGAAAACCCTCAAGAGGGAAAAAACTAGCCTCCAAAAGCTTCCATACTCCATCATATTACTCAACAATAAAGAAATACAAGAATTACAATGAAAACCTCTGAAGCATCAAGCCTCTCAATGCATCCTAATGTGTCTGAGCATGAATCCACACATCTCATGTCATGCTTCACATCTACACTCCTCAAAATGACTCAATAATGATAGCTCACTCACCCAACCAACCTTAACCACTGAACATGTGCTTGCTTATATAGAATCAAGCTCACACAAATACAACCAAGTGGTAAGATAAAACCATGTACCACAAAACCATGTGAACACAAAACCAATAATCCCTTATTTAATATTGGGTACTAATTTTTCACTTTATTTAATATTTCCCCAATATTAAATTATTATCATGTCTCCCACACATTAAATAATAATACAATGTTACAATACAACATAAAATGTTCCTCAAATAATTACTTAGTGTGATTAACCACACCACCTAGGTGCATCACACCTAAATAATTGTTTAATTACACTATAATAAATCAAATTATGCAATGGTGTTGAACACCATATTCCAACATCTTCCACTCCCAAGTTCCGAATTTCTTCCTCCACATGAAATGATGCTCCAAAGCCGGCTGACAACTTAAGTGAAACTCCAACCACAAAGGCTCCAAGTAAGGAAGAATTTCAACACTCTTTCTTTTTAGAATAATCAAATCTTTATACTTGAACTAGCAGCTGGTTAGCGCTCCCCTCGGGATTCCTGACATGGACTAACCACCTCCCATCGATCTGTTAACTCTAGTGGTTGTATTAGGCATTAACAAGTCAACCTTTTGGTGCAACGACAACCACGGGGCCAACAATACTCTAGTCAACCCTTGAGCCAAGAGGGTGGCACTAAGTTTCATGGCTAAACAACAAGCTAAGTAAATGAAAATAAACATTACACCAACACAAAATAAACCGACACCTAAAGTTCAACTTAATAAGTTTTACTTGTAGATGGACTTTTAGCTCCTTAAAGTAGGTAAGACGTGACTTTTTCACTAGGGGTGAAGATCTAATAGTTGAATGGGGACCAATAGTTGTGAGTGTACTGAGATATTAAAAAATAATGTATTTTAATACTATAGCATTATTAGTTGCATGACTTCAAATTTCTTAGTGAATTATTATTAATAATTAAATGAAATGAACTCATTAGAAGAAATCACATCCAAAAAGTAATAAATCATGTGATGTAAAATAGGCGTACTTCGGCCCATGTGATCTTTTAGTTTTTTTGGGCACTGCCCATATGACTCTCGGGGTGTGCCTTTTTACCACCCATATTTTTTTGTGAATATGTATCTTTATCTTCATTTAATATAGATAGCTGCCTATTCATAAAAAAAATAGATGTACTAAAAAAATATTTTTTATTATTTGTATTTTATAACACTTAAAAGAAAGTAGATTGATGTGACATCATATTTGAAATATATACTTAAACATTAAATTTAAACAATACATTTATCCAATATATTATTATAAAAAATTAAGAATCATTAGAAATAACCATCTATAATGATTTTTTTTTTAAAAAACAAAAATTAAACTAATAAGTAAGAGGTATTTTCCATGGGGTGTCAAATTGTGATATTACTATCAGGATTCAACTGTGTAGTATTACGGTTCAAACTCAATGACCCATGTTTCACGAGTAGATAAAACACTTGTCCTCTCCCCTAATAATAAATGCGTTAAATGAAGAGGCTGATTCTTTCGTTTAAGTTCAAAAACAAAAAAGCAGAGCCGTCCTTAAAATAGAATGGGAAAAAAAAAAAACAAGAGAACTTTTCTTAAAATTTCACTTATATTTTTCATTCCCAAATTTTTAAGTTCACGCTTCTTTGTACTACGTGTGGTGTGTACATTGAAATTTATAATGGTGGTGAGGCAGAAGCGATATTCAGTTTTCATGAGGGAAGTGTGGGTTGAATATTATCTATAAAGACATCAGACTGAATTTTATCATTTCTTTTTTTTAGCTTGGTACCTTGCTTTCTATAATAAGTGTGCCCACTAAGGGAAGTCTAGAGTTGAGATGAAGTCCTTGAGGTCACATGCCTTCAAAATTTGTAGGTATGCTTAGAATTTTCCCTAATAAAAACTTAGCATGGACTCCTTGCACAAAGATGAATAAAACATGGAGTAAATTAGAAAACAAGTGTCAAATTGACTCAAATACATTACAAATCACACAAAACATAAATAGAGACATAAAGATACAAATATGAAAACACTAATGTGCAATTGGGATCAAGGATGGAAAATGCAAATTAATATGACCTAGATTTGCAATGAATAGGAGAGGATGGAGAAAGGAAAATATTGGAAAAATAGATATGGGATTGATGGAAATGGATGAAAAAGAATAAAGGATGGATAAGAAGTGGGTGTATGTAAATTAAAAGATAAAATGTAGTAAAAATCAAATTATGATAATAATAAACATAAAATATTTAATATAAAAATAAATAAAGAGCATATCATAATTAATGATTGAGCTATAGAGGTTACTATGGTGCTTCAAAAAGCTTCTCCAAGACATGAAATAGAAGTTAAATCATTTATAAATGTTCTTAACCACTAACAATAGTTCATTTCTTTGGAAATTGTTGCTCAAGAATCACTCTCAAGATAAAATTTTGTTGTTTCAATTATAAAATTGAGATTGGGAGGTTTGCTTTATAATTTTTTGAAATTTAAGTATAAAATTAGTTTGTCTTGTTTTTCATGTGATTAAATGGTTTTGTTGTGAAAAATTGAGCATGATTAAAGGATGTGGATGCCACCTTAATCTTACATTATAAAAGGCTTGAGGAAGCTCAATTTCCTAGGATAAACAAAGAGGTTTGAAAAGTTAGATTTTAGGAGCTACAAGTTAGTCGTTGAACATGTTTAAGGCATGGATCCCATTAAATAATTTGATTAAAATTATAAAAAAATGTGGTAAGGAAAGAGGGGAGAGGGAAGAAGGGAAAAAAACCAAGAATGAAACAAAAAAGAATCAAAAGGGCAAACACATAAAAGTCGACAAGGTGACATAGGAAAGCTAGGACAAGGATAGGTAAAGTGATGAGTAAGGTAAAAAAGAGAGGTCAAAACACACATACACAAGATTGCTCAAGTGTGTGAAAAACATATTAAAGGAAATTATAAAGTACACAAATTTTGATATTAGATTTTACCCTCACTTTATTAGACTTATGACTCACTATGGAAGAATTTTGCTAAATTAGAGTACAACAAATGATTAAATATGAAGGATAAGTTATACCAAAGGAGATATACTAGTCTTCAACTTGAAATTGATCTTCACACTTGTGCATGTACCTATCCTTGCAAAAGAATCTATAGAGATAGTAGTCAATATACAATAATAATAGTAAACACATAACACATACAAAGGGAAACACACACATTAAATGCAAACATAAAATGCAACAAATCTCTAATATGTCTTGCCATAATATGCTAGTGGAATAGTTAAAGGAGCCACACAAAAATTAACTATTTTCTTTGGGGTAGAGATATAAGTATCCACTCCATAGAAATAAGGATAGAAAGCATGTCATTAACTAAAATTAGAAATATGAGGAGGACCTTGGCTAAAGGTAAAGGATAACTAGAAGTAGGTATTGGAAATGAGATAATGATGAAAAGGGTTGTAAAGTAGATTCTACCCATGAAAGAGGTGAAGTTAGAGCAATGATAAAGGTGCTAATGAAAATAAAGGAACCATATAAATAACATCTTTCAAGTTATCACTTTGGTTATTTGGTGGTTTCTACACAATAAATATTTAAAAAATGGTTTTGATTTTATCACTCTTAATTATTTAGTAGTTAGCACCTTGGCTATATGTTGCCATCCAAAGTATTGGCTACTTGGTAGATACCACCTTAGATATTAATTATTGCCACCCAAACAAGGAAATTAGAAAATAATGTTGTCAATAATAGTTATAATATGATCACTTAATTGGATAAAAGACTAGGCTAGGCCCGAAGTGATAGAACTAGGCTAGTCATCATCGATGTTAAGGGTAAAGGATAAAAATATATTATGGAATGAGAGAAAGTGATGTGGGTATATGCTCCATTAATGCAATTGCTGAAGGAAATGTCAAGAAAGAGAGATAGTCACTTTAATGATAATGGTTAAGGGGAAAAGGAGAAAGGGAAGAGTTGCCAAACATTTTAATAATAAAAGAGGAAAATAGTGATGAAGAAGGGGACTATCTAACCCACGCTCCTTGGAGATGAAAAAATATAATCAATTGTGAGGGATTGAAAATAAAATACCAAAAGGAAAAAGAGAAATGAAATTGGAAAATAAAAAGGAAAAAGTGACAAGTCCTAAAGTGTATAGTTAGGATAACAACCAAATCAATGGGTTCAAATAGTATGGTTGTAGGCTTATGCATCAAGGAAAAGTATAGGTTTACTTACTTTCATATTTCAGATACAACTTGTCATGTCAAATGGGAAAGATGAATAATATTGTAAGGTGTACAAAGTATTATAAGTTATGTGAGAGTTTTTTTATGATTCTTTTCAAGATTTTATTGTGTGGAGCTTAGATTTTGAGGAATTATAGGAAAATGGATTTATGTAAGAATTGATAAATGGAGAAGCTGGAAAGGGTATGCTTATATAGATTCTCATACCTAGGCCATGGATACTTTAAGAAAGGTATTAAAAGGCATCCTAGCTCAATAGTAATCCTAGAATGATGTATGAAACATATTCAAATAAAAGGGATGGATAAGAAGTAGGATGTACCAAGTTTAGAAGAGTGTTTTTTTATTTTACTTAGAATTTGAGTTTCTTTAATTTGGATTTTAAGTTTCTCTTAACCTTATATTCTTTGGATGCAATTTATGTAGCTTAGGTTGGATCCACAATTCAATAGTCTAGTCATATTATATATGTAAAAATGGAGCCAGGAAAATTGAGCAAAATACAAATATTGAAACAACCAAATAGAAGAGATTATGGGATGAATTGATTGATTGTATTCATCAAATAATATGTATATAAAGGATTTTTGAGCAATCTGAATTCCAAAAAATGGAGGGAAAGTTTTGTTCAAAATTTATAACAAATTGAGAGATAACTACCTCTCTAACTACCAACTCACCACCTAAGCAAGTGGTTAACCTGCAAATTAAAATAAATTACATAAATAAATATAAAACTAAATTTTACATCAACACCCCCGTTAAGCACTACTTATATGGGGACAAAATATTGGGTCCCAAAAATAAGGCCTAATAAAGTGCCCAAGTAAAATGCATAGAATAAAGAAGAGGAGAAAGCCCTATGGGAAAAAATCACCCAAATGAGAGTAAATGAAGAGGACTAGACTTGCCCCCCCAAGGATGATGCTACTGATGAAGTGGACCACACCCCAAAAAGAGATTATAGATGAATGTAATTTCTCTCAATGAAATATTTGGTGAAGGTGGCAACAACTTGCTCTAAAGACTAGCAAAAGACTAAGTCAATGATTTGACCATGAATGTGCTCTAAAATGAAATGCATATGAATCTAAATGTGGTTTGTCTATTGATGTTGGACTAGATTCCTGCATATTTAGATAGTGCTTTGATTGTAACAAATGAATGTGGGATGTCTAAAGGAAATACCAAACTCAATGAGAATATCTTGAAGCCAAATAGCCACAATGGCTACATTGACAGTTCTCCTCGACACTCAACCTTGATGGATGATAAGTAAATAACATGTTTCTTTTTTCTAGACCAACTAATAGGACCAAAACCAAGTGAGAAGCAATAACCTGAAGTGGACTTGTGATTCTGAGAATCACCATCCCAATTTGAATTTGTATAGCCAACCAAATCAACCTCTACGCCAACTCTAATGAATTCCAAATCTAATGGTGCCTTGAAGATAGTGGAGGATCCTCTTAGTTGATTTCCAATCTAGATCATGAGGCTCCTACATAAATCTTAAATCCATGCTGACAACATATGAAATGGTAGGCTTGGTATTAAATGAGACTACAAGAAGTTGGAAATACAAGGTAGCATCAACCAATGGTGTAGTACTATCAACCTCAATCTTGACCCAAAAGAGAAAAGGAATCATAAATGGATTGCAATCAACCATGTGAAATTGAGAAAGAAGATAAATGGTGTACTTGGGCTGAGCACAAGTGATCCCTGTTGAATTGTGAAATCTCAATGTCGAAGAAGTAATGCAATAAGCCCAACTCAATCATCTCAAACCTGTTTTGAAGATTTGACTCCATAAATGCAATAGGAGATGAAGAAATCCCAATTATTAGTAAATCATCAACATAAATTACCAATATAAATAATGAATCATCCTTTCACACGAAGTATATATTATGAGATGAATGACACCAAGTAAAATTAGAAGTTATAAGAAAGGAAGATACATTGGTGTACCAAGCCCTAGGGGCTTGTTTGAGGCCATACATGAATTTTCTAAGTCTACATACTAAGGATGAATCTTGAACAAACCCTAATGATCACTCCATGTAGATCTCCTCCTCAAGGTCACTATGAAGAAAAACTCTCTTCACATTCATGCAATGGACATCACAACCATATGCAACAAAAACAAACAATGTGAGTCAAATAGAAGTCATCTTGGCCACAAGTGCAAAGGTTTCATTGTAGTCAAGCCCAACTACTTACAAAAAACCCTTGGCAACCAATTGTGCCTTATACTTATCAACTAACCCATCTACTACAAACTTGGTCTGATAGACCCACATACATTGAACCATATTTCTTCATTTAGGAAGTGAAGTCAAATCCCAAGTGTACTTTTTGAGTAAGGAATCATATTCCTCTTGTGTAGTGCTATCCCCCTTAAGTATGCCTGACGCCTCTCAAAATGTCTATAAATTGGAGGTAGAGGAGAAGAAAACATGTGATCCATTCTAATAATCTAACCATGTACATCCACCATCTACTAGATTCCCTACCCAAGTTCTTGCACTATCAAGTGTTTTTCTAACCCAAAGAGGGTGAGAAGTGGGTGAGTTAAATGTGCTAAAACATCATACTCCACCTCATGTGATGAATTAGATGAATATGGCTCCACATCACTATCCTCACTATCAAAAGAAGAATACATATTTTCCTCAATAACCTATTGTTGATTATTAGAGTCATTAGAAGAACCATCAAAACCAAGTGAGTCCTTAATGGGTGATCCCACAATATTGGTTTACAATTTTTGGCCAAACTAGATATTGAATTGAATTTTTTTAACTAAATATTCACTTTCAAGCACCTATACTGGCTAAACCATGAGGAATTTGAAGATGATGCAAACTAGTGATTTGTGACATTTTGTCTGTAGATTCTGAATATATTTTTTCAATTTTTTTTGAATTAGATTGCACTTCTTTTTCCATCTCCTTCAAAAACTAGTTTTTAACTGTAAACATCACTTTTAAAGAGTGAGATCATTGGCTAACACATAACTTTTTTTCTATGAAGGATAAAATTCTTTTTTTTTTTTAACTTAGATTTGTAACTATGATATCTAGTGCATGGAATTGGTTTCACAACATTTCATTGAATATGTTTTTCTTAATTAAGTTTCAAAGTCAAACCTTTTAAAATTTAGACATGATTCACTGTATGTATCGAAATTCAATTTTTTTTTTGTTGAATCAAGGACATCAATATCTAGTGCACTGATATTTTTCAAAATTTTTTGATAGTTTTCTATTTTTCCACATGTGCAAAACAAAGAGCTTGATTTCAAAGAAAACCTATGTTTGAATCAAACTAAAATAATAAACCAAAACATATAAAATTATATTGGATGGATAGTCATCTCAAGGACTACCATCATCCAAATGGTCTGTAAAGTCTCTCCATTTTCATCCTCAACTGAAAGCTCTCAAGGGAAAATTTTAAATTTTAAAAGAGGGTAGAAAGGGGGTTTCAAACCCCCTCTCATTGAACCCTACTGATGTGTCCCCATTTTGCTCCTAACCCCTTGGAGCAAACCTCCCCATTCGCCTAGGGTAATGGAGTAATTGCTTCGGTTGGGGGTCTGCTAACCCTATTTGGGTTCATTTAGACCCTAAGTTCATTTGAACCCCCCAAAACCCAAAATTTTCTTCATGGGGGAAATTTTTGAAATTTTGCTTCCTCAACAGAATCGTAAAGCAGTTTTGTGGGATCACCCTAATAAAAGGAGAAATGTCAAGTCTAAAATCAATTGAAATTTCCTAAAACTTAACACTTCTCTAAATTAACAAATCATGTGTGGTTGAGTGGAGAAGTCAATATCCTTTTACCCCATATAGAAAACCTACAAATATGTAAGGTTTGGATTGAGGATCCATAGCCTTGCAATGTTTCTAAGCTATTCATTTCATAGTTGGATATCCAAAGATCCTAAATTGCTCAACAGATGGTTGTCTTCCTATACAAGCTTTGAGAGAGTGATACCTTTCAAATATTTGTGAGGAACTCTATTATGTATATAACAAACACAATTGATTGATTCTACCTAGTACTATGGTGTAAGACCTTTGGAGTGTATTATACAATTAGTCATCTCTTTCAAGGAACTATTCTTATCTTTTGCCACAACTTTTTGCTGATGAGTATAAGGAACTATTTGTTGCATGTATGTCCCCTCAATCATGTAAAACTATTCAAAATTGATGTTGAAATATTCCCTCCATTATCAATTCAAAGAATTTTGATGATATTCCTTGATTGTTTCTCAACTAGTACCTTGAAATATGAAAGCTTGTTACATAATTTATATTTATGTGTAAGAAATTAGACCCTTGTATATCTAAAAAAGCATCTATGAAGGTGATAACATATCTTGCCTTAGTAAAGGATGGATGGGGAAATGCCCCTGATACATCACTTTGAAGTAGCTCCAAATATTGTGTTGTCCTCTAAGATTTACCTTTGTTAATTTTTCTTTAGGATTCTTAACAAGGGTACAACCCTCACAAAGACCCTTAGAGAATGCGACTCTTGGTAATCCTATGACCATAACTTGCTAACTAAGTTTCTCAAGATAATAGTCGTGAAGGTGGCCAAACCATTCATGCCATAATTTTCTAATCTCATTTGAATGAGTAAGCAAGGTTGTGGGAGAAATATTAGAAGAAAAAAGTGAGAAGGTATATAACCTAGAATGGTGATATTCCCTTCTCGCAACTACTAAATCATTGTTGTCCAATTCTTTGATCTCAACTTGATATCTAGAGAAAAAAAATATTATCATGCCTTTCCCTATGTGAGTAATATGATACACTGATAGGAGATTAGCTGAAAGTGAAGGTACACTTAGAAAATTTGTAAATGTTCCTCCTTCAACTTCAATAGACCCTCTCCCTATAAATGAAGTTGGTGTATCATCAACCAAGGTGACAGTGGACATCCTAGAAGGATCTTAGGAAGATAATTCAACTTGTTGTGAACCCACATGATATGGAGCACTGGAGTCAATAATTCAAGATGGAGATGGTGTGAAAGTTGTAGAAACTAGAGCTTTTCCCTTATATTTTTCTATGTCCTTAGCCTTAGTTGATTCTTGGTTTAATGAGGATGACTTGATGGACTCAAGGACCCCTATATTTTTATTTTGGAGAAGATTATAAAGATATTCAATATTTTTCTTCATACACTTTTGTTCATCATGTTCAGTATTTTTATAGTAAGCATACTTAACTCTTTATTTTTAGGTTTCCCTTGATTTGAAGAGCTTTCAATATTAGGCTTGAAGGACTCAGTTTTTTCTTTCATAGTCTCCTTAATATCCTTTTCCATTTTTTGTGACTTCTTCTTCCCTTGGTTTGAAGCCTTTTGTTTCTCATTCCCAACAATAAGGTCTTGAGTTTTGTAGACTTTAATGTTACCATATAAATTAACTTATCTTTCTCCCTAGTTAGATTAGCAATAAAGTCAATTAAGGAGGGAATTTTCCAAGTGACAACCATAATACTCTTGGTGGATTAGAAGGTGAAAACAAAAACCGAGTTTTTAGGACCTAGCTTGAATAGAATAAAATGAATTAACTAGTCATTTTTTCTCTATTCCACATTCCTTAAGCTACAACCTTACTAATTTAAATTTCATGAAGAAGTATCCTAAGGTATCAAAATAATTGGGGTTGAAACTAATGAGCTCATTCTCTGATTCATGACTTCTCATTTCAGCTTGCTTCCCAAAGAGTTTCAACATATCCAAATCATTAGGTATTCAAAGAATTAGAATCGAATATCATTGATCCTATCATCAAATGGTTCTTTCATATCATTCTATTGAACCTTGTTTCCATTAATTGAATGAAGAACATGATCCATTATCGATTTGAAAGAATAGAAGAATTGAAAATAGATGAAGGTATAACAAGAACAGATCCGATAGCATGGGATAAAGGATAAGGGTATTTGTAAAAATAAAAGCTGAATTTGGGAAGGCATCATATATACAAAATAAAATATGAAAAATGACTACAAAATCATAATAGAAAGAGGTGGTGTGAGTGGTTATTCAATTAGGTCAAAATTGTAATGTATGTGTATGATAAGGGGTAAAGCATGAAGGGTATAAGTTGGTGAAAAATTAAGTGTATATGATGGGATGGTTTTGGGAAAGGTCTTATTTTCCATTATTGCATAAGTGAAATATGGCATGCTAAAGAACTTACTAATAAAAATAATATTATATGCACTGGAGGATGAAACAAGGAAAGAAAAAAAGAAAATTATCAAAGAGTAGAAAAATGGATAAAGGCGAGAATATGAAAGAAGTTGAGACAATAAAAATGAAGAGGATAGGGTTACATCATAGGGGAAAGAGAAATTTTTTGTAAGCATCCTAATAGAACACCATGCATACATAGATGAGAAGGGACAAACTTGGTCAACATGAAAAGGAATGGGAATTAGTATTGCTTTGGATTTTCCTCAATTTTTTTATAGACATAGAGATAAAAGGAATACGGGTAGGAAAATAACACAAAGAAGAAGAATACATGATGACAAACACATCATAAGGAAGAAGTACACATGGAAAAGAAGAAAACAATAGAACAAAACATAACGTACCAAGAAATATTGGCACTTCAATAGTGTGTGGAATAATAGTTGATTGCATGGTATAAGATAGTAAACACTCATCACAAGATTATTAGTTGGTGTTTGGGTTATTTAATTGTTATAAAATATACAATTAAGAGTTTCACAAGATGTGATATCATGAGGAACAATAGTAATAGGAGGATATATTATAGTATTTTGTGTAGTTGGATAAATGAAGGGAAGTATAGGTGATTGTAGATAGAAGAATTTAAAAGATTATAAAAAATATGGGGTAATGTTTTCTGAGTAATGTGAAGGTGTGAGAAAGGGCCTAGGGAAAACAAGGTAAACCACTAGAAGTGTTATCCCTTCAAAATTATGTGATCATTTTTTTTTATCAACGTAGCATTTGATTACTCAATAATAGATTTATATGGAATAAAATAGAAATAAGAAAAACAATGATAAATAAACACATAATATCATATGTACATAGAGAAACCCTTGCAATAAAAAAAACCGAGTCATAAAAGAGAGGCATAAGTATGTTTCACTCTTCAACAAAAGAGTGCATATGTATTATACTTTCTCCCTCTAACATTCTTGTAGACCTTGTATGCCTATGAAATATCTACTTCCTCAATGCCACCTGCAAGTACACTATCCAACCTATGGCTATGGTGTGTAGGCTTTGGATACACTTATTAAATCCTTTGAATCTAGTTGGGGTGTGAAGAGAGTAGGTCCCTTTAATGTCAATTAATCACATCCCTATGATTCCAATTAAATATCACACAATTCTAACATAGGATTTGGTGGAAAATAATTGATGGAAAAATTAAGGAAGTACTTATGGAACAAGCTCCAAAGGAAACCAATAAGGAAATTGATATAGATGTTCACATTAAACAATCTATAGGTCAACAAATGGAAAACATGTTTAATGAAAAAAGGAAAGAACATATGAAATCTCTCTAGAGACAACAACAACCAAATTATAGTAAAGTGGAACCCAGTAATCTTGCATGGATGACTAACAAAATCAAACGAATAGAAAAAATGGAAGTTGTTCCTTTGGACCTAAAGAGTCTAATGCAACAAATTGACACATGCCAAAACCTAGAAGAAAGACTAGGGTCTTATCTCCCATCACAAAGGATACAACTGGGTCTAGAATTGCTCAAAATTCCATACCAATTGTAGCTAAAGATCAAAGTGATATGACTGGACTATCGACTACTAGAATACTACTATTCATTTGGTGTATTCCACTAGAGAGAAGGAGATTCTTGAGCTTAAGGAAAATGTGGATGTTGTTGTAGCAAGGATGGAGAAGGATAAGAAGAAGAATCAAGAGATAAAAGGACATGTCCTTGAAATTCATAATTACATTAAGCAAATTGTAGGTCCAATACTATGAGTGGGTCAAATCCCAACAAGCCCGGTGCTTCTCTCTCAAGATGAAGTTTCTTCACTCTATAGGATGAAACATGTAAGTACCGCAATTGAAGAATGGATAAAATTTGTGGTTGAAAAGGGAGAAGAAACAATTAGATCTACTAAAGGACAAGAAGGATCATTGGATTGGATCAAGAAAATAAATAAACTAATTGAGCATTGCAAAGGTTGTCTAGAACAAAACTAGAAATTGAGCTACCCAGATTGAAGGAATTGAATAGTTAAGCGATAAGTTACTCTTAAGGGAACATATTGCTATTAAATAGATACTTCCCAAGATTAGAACCTGGATCGAGCAATTGAAGTGGGAAGAGAAGTTAATAAAATAGTGCATGCATGAAATGGATGAATGAACTCAATAAGGCTCCATTTCTTTTGCAAGCATGAAATGGATGAAATTTAAATCATGGCTCCATTTCATAATTTATGCATGAAATGGATGAAATTTAAATCATGGCTCCATTTCACAATGCATGCATGAAATGGATGAACTCAATAAAAATGCATGAAATGGATGAAATTTAAATCATGGCTCCATTTCTTTTGCTTCTATCATGCTTGCCTTTTACTTTTTTACTTTGGTATGCTTGTTCATGTAGATTCACATGCACACTAAGGTGAGCACAACATGTAATGGTGAAAAGTGCATTTTGACTAATTTGGAATCCCCTTTGACTCAAGTTCTCAAATTAAATCTCAAAAATTGAACGTAGCCTATCCTCATACATTCTCCAACTTTCATACTATTAGTTCACATTATTGTGTTGAATTTGCAAGCACAAAAAATCATCCATGTCTTTTTTGTGGCACATATTTGACCCTCTTGTTCACAATTTAAATTTATTTTTGAGCTCAAGCCAATCATATTTTAATTGATCATTGTTCATAATATTTTGTGTCAAAACATTTAAATTGTGTGTTTAAGTCAAATATAAAAAGACATCATCCTTATATCCTTTCACAAGACAAATTTTCAAATATATTATAATGACATAAACAAATAATTAAAAACACCTTCTACATTAGAAAAAAAATCAATTAAAAAAACTAATTGCTATACAACCCTTATTAAAATAATATAATTCCCTAACCTTATACACAACTTTCACACAATATGACAACTAAAATACTTTTAATTTTCTCATAATATTTTTTAGAAAGAAGTAATTTGCATAATTTAGAATTAAATAAAACAACTTTTTAACCAGAAATTTGTAGGAAATTGCTAGGGGAGAGGACCCAATAGTTAAGCATGTTCCAATAGTTGTGATAGTAGTTGTTAATATAATGCCTAATAGTTGTGATAGTAGTTGTTTATATAATGCCAATAGTTGTGACTTGACTACCATAATTAAACAAAATGTATTATTTTGATCTAAAAAGTGACCAATCATGTGATGCCACATCAGCGTTCAACTATCCATGATATGAATGCACAAGTATTGGTAGCACTTTTTTTTGGGGCCTTTTTAGACACCTTGACAAAAAGCATGCTGATGTGGCATCATATTTGATGATGTGGCCCTGAAACGAAAGTTATAAGCAGGGAACTTGCCAAGTAAGCTGCTGTAAAAAATTGGGAGTGATTTGAAATTTCCACGTAGGATAATTAGAAGCGCGAAATTAGGGTGCACAACTACTGGATCCTCTCCCCTAGTGATTTGATTTGACTACGATCATAAAATTATTGAAACTGAATGGTAAGAAGAATATTCTAACTTGTTTTGAATTTGTAATTTGAGAAACAGAGTAAAATCACATGGTAAGAAAAACTGACAAAGCAAACAAACACTGAGATGACATACTGTCCTGTAATAAACAGTTAACTAGCCCACTGATTTGCCAATATTTCCTCACCAGTAAAATCATTGAACGAGTCGATACAAAAACTTGTATTGAATTTGTATGGGAAGAAAAACTTGTATTGAATTTGTATGGGAAGAAAAACTAGTAAAGCCGTAAAACCGACGGTAGGAAGTCATCTTTCCAATAGACTTTGAACAAGCGTGGAAACTTCAGTGAAACGCCATAAGTACATTCAATTTTCAACAAGTTTTCTAAAATATACTATTCCAACCACATTTAGAAGAGGTGTGGAAAATTGAATGGAGGAGATTTCGCCCCACTTTAGCCGGTAGAATAAACGTCGAATAAGTTTGAAGTGATAGGAGAAATGCACTTATAAATCAGCTTTGATTTCCATTATTTTCACAAAGAGCAAGTTGTTTGGGGGAACAGAGAACTGCTGTGCAATCTGCAATGAAGATGATGATGGTGTGGGTCTTGTTGTTATTAGTAGTAGTGATGCCCTGCTCTTTCGCATGTTATGCGGAAGAAAGAAATTCCCTGTTAGATTTTAAAGAGGGCCTCAACTTCACTTCTTGTTATACGCTGCAATCATGGAAGGGATTTAACTGCTGCGCGTGGGAAGGAGTCACCTGTCACCCAATCACTGCCCATGTCCTTTCCTTGGATCTCAGTCCTCAGTCCCTGAATGCCTCGTGGATTGCTGATGTCTATCACTCCTGGCCTTTCATGTCGTGGAGGGAACTTCGTGGGGGACTATTCCAACTGCAGCATCTTGAGCACTTGGACCTCAGTGAGAATGCCTTCTTCCCTCCTCTTGCCATCCCTTCACAGTTTCACAAGCTCAGAAAATTGAGGTATTTGAATTTTCACAACTCTAACTTTAGTGGCCAGATTCCAAGAGAGATTGGTAGCATGTCCAGTTTAATATATCTTGATCTGTATAATAATTATTTGAATGGCATCATCCCAACATCTTTGGGTAAGTTGTCAAACCTCACGTATCTTGATCTGTATTATAATTATTTGAATGGTACCATCCCAACATCTTTGGGTCAGCTGTCAAAGCTCACATATCTTGATATGAGTTTTAACAATTTTAGTGACACCATCCCAACATTTTTGGGTAAGCTGTCAAAGCTCACAAAACTTTACCTCAATGATAACTCTTTGAGTGCCACCATCCCAACATCTTTGGCTAAGCTGTCAAAGCTCACAGAACTTAAACTCTATGGTAACTCTTTGAGTGGCACCATCCCAACATCTTTGGGTAAGCTGTCAAAGCTCACATATCTTGATATGAGTTCTAACTCTTTGAGTGGCACCATCCCAACATCTTTGGGTAAGCTATCAAAGCTCATTCATCTTGACTTGAGTTCCAACTCTTTGAGTGGTACCATCCCAATATGTTTGAATAAGTTGTTAAAGCTTACATATCTTGATCTGTCTTCTAATTATTTGAATGACACCATCCCAACATATTTGGGTAAGTTGTCAAAGCTCACATATCTTAAGCTGAGTTTTAACTCTCTGAATGGCACCATCCCAACATCTTTGGATAAGCTTTCAAATCTCACATATCTTGCCCTGAGTTCTAACTCTTTGAGTGGCACCATCCCAACATCTTTGGGTAAGCTGTCAAAGCTCACAAAACTTCACCTCTATGGTAACTCTTTGAGTGGCACCATCCCAACATCTTTGGGTAAGTTGTCAAAGCTCACAGAACTTTACCTCTATGGTAACTCTTTGAGTGGCACCATCCCAACATCTTTGTGTAAGTTGTCAAAGCTCTCATATCTTGACTTTAGTTCCAACTCTTTGAAAGGTAGAATCCCCTTCTTGGATAACCTTACCAAACTCACACAACTTGATCTTAGCAACAACCAACTAAGTGGAACTTACACACTTTCATTTATTGATAAAATCCCCAATATTCAAATTTTGTATCTTTCAAGGAATATGTTGACTATAAAATTCAATGCCACTTATCTTCCTAATTTTCAACTCGAAGCCGTAGATTTGGGTTCTTGTAATATACAAGGGGATTTTCCAAATTTCATTTCAACTCAATACTTCTTACAGTCACTAGATTTGTCTCAAAACTCTCTTAGTGGAAATATTCCTAATTGGTTGTGGGATTCTATGTCCCTTCGATATCTTAACCTCTCTTCTAACCAGTTTGTAGGTAATTTACCCTTCAAGCTGCTTGGATTTGAACACAATTCTTATGGTGACTTAATTATTGATTTGCATAATAATAAGTTACAAGGAAATATTCCCCTTTCTTTACAAAAAAAAGTGCATTTCTTGGATCTTTCAGAGAATCTATTTGATGGACCCATTCCAAATACTATTTGTGAGTCAAATAATTTGCGCTTTTTAGAGTTGTCAAATAATTGGCTAAGTGGTAAGATTCCCTTGAGTTTAGACCAGTGCTCTAAGTTGTCCATGTTAGATCTAGAAAACAATAATCTCAAGGGCACAATTCCAAATATATTTGGGAACATGACTTCTCTAGAAACATTGAAACTAGGTCTCAATGGGCTAAAAGGGAACATACCATCATCCCTTGCAAATTGCAGTTCTTTGGAAATCCTAGATCTAAGGAATAACAATATTAATGGGGACATTTCTAGTTGGATTGGAAGCTTGAAAAGTCTTCGCATCTTAATACTAAAATCTAACAATTTTTGTGGCACACTACCCTTAGAATTATCAAACTTGCAAAATCTTCAGATATTGGATATGTCAAGCAATCAATTTTCAGGCATTATTCCAAGTGGCTTTATGAACTTGAGTGCAATGGCAAATCAGACAGAAAACACAGAAACTCTTCAATTAAATTATACGAATGTTGGTGCAATTTATATAGATAGTGTAATCATTAAGAACAAAGGACAAGATATGGAGTATTCGAGAATTTTGAGATTAGTAAAGTGCCTTGATCTATCAAACAATAATTTATCAGGTAAAATACCTTGGAATATTGAATCCCTCAAAGGATTGATAATTCTCAATGTTTCAAGAAATCATTTGAGTGGTGAGATTCCAAAATCCTTGGGAAGCATGGTACAACTACAATCACTTGATCTTTCCAAAAATGAATTGTCTGGGATGTTTCCTATTGAGCTGCAAAATCTCACATATTTGAGCTACTTTGATGTGTCTCATAATAACTTATCAGGAATGATACCACAAGGAGGACAAATGATGACATTTGATTCTTCATCATTTTCCAACAATTTAGATCTATGTGGCCTACAAATCAATGTGTCATGCTCAGGAAATCATCTTGCTTCTCCCAATGATGACGAAAAAACTAAAGATGTGCTGGAGGACGATATATGGTGGGATGTGGGAATGGGAATGGGTTATGCATTTGGGTTTTCAATTCTAATTTGGGTGTTGTGCTTCAGCAAATCTTGGAGTGCAAAATGTTTGAGAGTTATGGATGGCATTATTAATTCTCTTCTTCAAACATTCAGAGAAAAATTGTATTATAAAAAATAAGATATTTTTTCTGCATCTCCTATACAACTGTATATTCAAGACACCATAAATGGTGATTGTCAGACCACCAACACAATTTTTTCTTATTAATGATTTTCGAGTAAGTCACAAATTTTCTTTGTAATGCTGATGATTTTGTACAATAGCTTTAAAACTAGTTTGTAAAAATCTGGTGAAGTTAATCTTCATGTGTTTTCTGCCCAGGTTTCAATTGCAATCCAACAATATCCAGTTGGATATTTAGATCAGGCACTAACATTCCCATGTGGAGCACGTTTTGGTCCTAAATAAATGCAGTTTCCTCTTGTTGAAAATAGAGAAGTAAAACAAATTCATTTATATTATTCTATCATTATCAGTTCTGTGACTGTCAAGTTGGTGCTTTCAGAGTTACATAGGTACAAACTCAATTAGCCAGAAAAGACTTTTTTTGGAAAAAAAAAATCAATCTACATGTTCAATTCTGATTTTTCATTTTGTTTTTCAATTACCATATTGATTCCACATAGTGGGTGCTAGATATCGACATAGTGATTCCTAACATAGTGGATAAATTTCTCAGACGCTTTGTAGACTCTGGTCTTGGATGTTTATTATCTATTTCAAGGAGCGCTACATTATTACATTCTCTCTTGCCTCCGGCTATATTATTACTGACTGTTGAACGTTTATATGCTTTGAGTGTACAGGTTTTTTATTCAAATTTCTCAATTATTTTAGCAAGTTTTGATTGGAGTTTGGAACAATCATGGCTTTGTATACGGCACCTCATTCTCATACCCACTCTTCTTGAAATAGCTGGTATTCACCTTTCATTTTGTCAAGCCCATTGCATTGGATAATACTCTTTTAAGTCAGAGCTTGTTTGAGCTCTGTTTTTTACTGTGTTGTTGCTTAACAAGAAATTTCTAAGAATATTATTTGTTTTGTGACAGCTGAGCCACTTAAAAGTTAAAACTAATGGAGGGGAGGTGTCGCTTAATAAGGAATTTCTATGGATGTGCACGCACAGATATCATCTTTCCAAAGGGCAATGATTGATCATTTAGTTCAAAGTTTCTGAGAAGAAGCAATCTATCATGCCCAAATAATGATCTTGGGCAGGAGTGTGAGAAAAAGTAGGTTATCCTTTCCAATTAGGAGATCACATTGTTAGGAGATCAAATTAGGTTTTCTTTTGTACTGGTTTTCTGTTTTCTTGAAAGTGGTAAATAAACAACTAATAAATTAATGTCAAATATAGGGTTTAATAAAATAAGGATCTGTAGTTTTTTACTTCATGAACAATTGTAGTATCATTTTGTTGCGAGTGATTTTGATATGTTGTAAATATTTTTTCTTCTTGTTAGATTACACTTTTTGCAAGAGTTTTCACTATTTCAGACATTTCTATGTGGTGTAATATACTTTTTATGGAACTTGTAAATTGGCAAATATTGTAAAATCTCCTGGTGAAAAGATTGCTGAAAAAATCAAACAGGTCTATGTTGAATACTTGGGAGGGGCATGGTAGTGCACAACTTCTTGATGTTCCAGACTTAACATTGTGTGGCTTAGAAAACAATGTTTGTGTGGAAAGCACAAAATTCATGGCATCTTCAGAATTGATTTGACTGGTAAGGAAGATAATGCTTTCACTTTTAATTATCCATAAACAATAAGTATTAGCATTTGAAAGTGCTAACCCTAATGAAACGTTAATTATTGCTTGGTTAAAAATGCAGAATTAACAGCAAAAAATACTAATGTTAGAAAAATTGTTCAGAACAGGAGGAAGGATGAGCTGGTCGCTATTGGACCAACTGCCTTGAATGACTTACCTAGGCGAGTAAACTGTACAGAGCATATGAAAGGTACAAACACAGAAGTTCTTTCACAATGCCAATTTAGAATATACGTGATAAATGCTTAAATTCCACCAAACATTTCTATGGAGCATGGGATTTCAGATTTTCAATGAACAAAGATGATTTGATTCATCAAAATACATTACTCATTCTGTTTTCAAAAATAAATAAAATAGAGATGCCAGAAGATCTGTCCATCATAACATGAATATACTTAGTTGCAGTTATGGTTGAGGAGTTGTATTCAGTCATCCACCTCATTATGCTTCTGGTCATCCAGAAACTCCAAGCAGGAATCTTTTCGAGTGAAGAAATCCCAAGGCCAAGAAGTGTAACAGAAATAAACTTCACAATTCTGGTGTGGTCTTTTGCATTAATGTTTGTTTTCTTGGATACGGTCAAATTTTTAATGCCTTTATTCTATTAGAAATATGCATTTCTAATTTAAAGTTTTTTAAGCAGCATAACCATTGTTAGATCCAAGACAAGAGGTGTTGCACAAGATGTCATATCAGCCCACTTCTCACATTGACTCACCATCCAAGGTTGGTCTCTAGGAAATACCTTCATTTATCTTCCCTCGAGTCATCACAATTTATCCTAATTCAAATGTCACATCTTTTTCATGACTTCAGGGGAGCAAATAAGTTGTGGTATGCTGAAGAGAAGTCTTATATTTCAAGTTCAGTAGCTTCCTTAACTTTCTCAAATGAAGGAAGATAGCTTCAACTGCTGAACAATTGAAGCAAGAACAGTATGTCGAAGAGAACTCAATATTTCAAAATCGATCAAAGCTTTGGATTTTTATGTAGAATTAGATTTATTTTCATTATAACGATTTCTGATTTTTTTTTACTTTAGATGGTCCTTATATTTTTCATCTTTGACTTCATTGGTGTCAGGTATTTCGTTATTTCAACTCTGAGTTTTATGAGATATTCAACCCAATTGTATTCAAGGCAGCAACACCAAGTATTTGTTGTACGAGGAAGGTTTTCCAACTTTTCCTGTTCAAGATAATCACAGGACAATTCCTTAGCTCTTTGAAATGGCCATAGTATCAATGACAGAAGCTTGCATAGTTAAGCTCATGCTGTGACTCTCATCATTTATCAGTCAAATGCCTTATTGTTACTTTTTGTCTGTCTAAAATCAAGAGTAGAATGCAAAGTTGGCTATATATGTAAATGTACTTAAGGGATTATGTGTATGACTTTTTACACTTTTAAACCTGTTGCATCCTTATAATATGAGAAGATGCTGGGTGGTCAGACTCACAAAATCTATGTACATTTGAATTTTTGCTTGTTAATATATACATTAATATGGGATTATGATAAATGATAGTATTGGTGACATTATGTTTCTTTTGTGCTATTTCTTGTCTATAGTTATTGTTACTATGATGTGTGTAAAAATACAGTTGTTTTTGTGAGTTTATATACGTTTATAGACATTATTTTTTTGATGCCAACAATATTGATTTCTAAACAGACATGGAGATTCAACTACACCATACTTCAATTACATATTTATAAGAGGAATCAAACTAATTTAATATTCTTCTAATCAAATGAATAAGAAGGAACAAGAATCAACAATACAAGAATGGAAGAAACAAGGATTTTACATTTAAGAATTTGAATTTTGGGAGAGAACTTAAGACAAAACCATTGCTTGCAACATGTTGATGGTTCGTAGTTGCTTCAATAGTTGTGTAATTGCCCTTATTAAAACTGAAAATTTCACGTAGATGACTATAAATGTATATTTAATATATATGTGATTATAAAATAACCAAATCCAAATCCAAATTTCTAACTTACACAATAATTTTGAATAAAGAGAAACACACACACACACACACACACACACACACACATTTTTTAACAAAGATATACAAATCTTTTTCAAAGAGCGCACACAAACATATAGAAACACAATCAATGAAGAAATTACTCTCCTCCCTTCCATAGGGTTTGAAAATAAACTCACCATCAAGCACAAAAGTTTCCAAGATAATCTAGTTTCATAAAATATGCATAAACAAGTATATTTAACACAAAACTCCATAAGGGGGAGAAAAGGGGATACACTCCTTAATGAGAATCTTAATAGTTTTACATCTTTACAAACTCTATTGTTCTCCCATCATTACCAACACAACAAAACACTCCCACACATCCATTTCTCCTCAACACCATCACACTCATAACACCAACTTCACATTGTACAAATTTTATAATTATGACATTCTTTCCAAGAATTTCTCTTCACAATGACTTGTAATAGATTTTTAATATAAATTTTAGAAGTATGACGATCTTGCCAAAAAAAAATATTCACAAGGAAATGTAATAATTTTCTTAAAGGAGGCCTCACTCCTCCCTCAAACCCCACAATGGGCTACACTTAACCAAATTTTGAGAGCTACACCAACACAACTTCCAATTGATAAAAAATACATAAAAACATATAGTATTATTATAAGACAACGCATTTACAATTTACATTACTTCTAAAACATTTTTTTTAAAGATCTACTTGAATTTACTTACCAACAAGTAGAGTTATTTTTCCAAAATATTCCTTCCCTATAAATTACATGTCTCACAATCATAAATCTCTATTATCAAACATGCATAAGTTTTTTACCAAAAAAAGTCCCTTTTTTCTCAAGAATTCCTATTAAAACAAAACTTGGAATGACTCCTCTTCCCAAATTCCCCTTTCTTTTCCAAAGAAAAGAAAAAATAAATATAATAATGACTATTATCTTCATTTCTATACTCCATTTTCGTCACTTTGTTTCTAAGGGATTGAATAGGAGTTAAAATGACACAAAAATATTAAAATAAAAAACATAAAAAAGTATCTGTAGCTATAATAAACACAATATAGATTAAGTTTTCAAAAAAAAAAAGAAAAGGGATCTTAACACTACTCTAATCCTTGATTAAAACTTAACATTACACTCTTACACAATTTAAACATAAAGGTCATAACCCTCCCATGAGTATTGGTCTAGCTATCGAAAGGAAAATTACAATAATAATTATCTTGAGAAACCTAGCCAATATTTCCATTGGCTTGGATTATATCTGCATACTCAAAAAATTGTCAATATATAATCCATATACTTAAAAATTGCAATAACAATAATAATATGAATAATTAGGTGTTATGTTATCATGTGTATAGGTAAAATTATTGACTTGATGAAAATTGTTACTATATGGTGTTTCATCAATGAGCATGTAATAGTTATGAACATTACCTAATTCATGATGGTATAAGGAAAATAAAATGAACTTTGCTTCTTTTTTCTTCTAAATGGACTATAGAGTTGAGTGACTACTTTGTAATTGAAGAGAAATGGTAAAATATGTTATAGAGCATTATATGTTGATGTGAATTTATTATGATTTAGTATAAGAAAATGAGTATCTCTATATCATACAATCAGACAATCAACCTCAGTGTATCTTGAGGTTAATTTGGAAAAGGATGTGCAAGCAATGAAAAATAGTATCTTCTAAACATGTGGTAAAATAGTTTTTAAAAAATAGGTTATATGATTTAATCATAGATTGGAACTCCACGTGGATAAGAAATGAGAAAAATTGAGTAGTCAAGTCATGTACCATGTCATTGAGATATTTTTATAGTAAGCAAGTTGTATTAGGGACACCTTAGGCTAAATTGGTAATGTAGCATGGAGGCTTGGGAAAGAAGCCCGATGTATAGATTTAGGATAAAATATATAGAACTAGTCAAATGGATCCTCTATCAATCTAGTAGGAAACAATTTAGTTGGGATAAGATAATTAGAGGCTATTTTGATAGAAAGGACATCAAATTAATTCTAATGCCTAATGGGATCCCCATGCCCATTGTATCAATCAAATTTTAAGGATGCTATTTTCACTAGGGAAGGGGTGAGTAAGTATAATGGATGAAGGAGGTGATTTTATCCATGAAGGAATGAAATGAGATCAGGGTGAAGCAACAATGGAGTCCGACTATAGTTCTAGTTCTTGTATTTTTGTTTGTATGTAAGTCTAATTTGGTATGGGGGAAGGATAAATATGATGTGAAAAAGGTGATATTTCATGATGAGTGAAGTGGGTGTGGAATATATGTTAATAAAAGAATCAAGAATAATTTTTGGTTGGTGAGAGGTAAAGGGTATAGGTTTGGGGGATGGTATTGATAGGAGAAGGTGGTTGTGGAGGTGAGATATGAGAAAATAGGGAATTTAGAGGATGGAGTTGGAGGACATGGCAAATAATAATATATAATGTGCATGGTAGAAGTGTGAAATGATAATATTTTATATTTAAGACACCATGAGGGGATAATATAGGGTATTAAATGGGGATAATGAGGGAATGATAAAGTAGAAAATGGAAGGGGTGATGCAATGTGTCAATAGGTGGAGGTCTAGAGAAGTAGAATCACGTAGAAATTTCGGTGAGATACTTGGTGGTGGGATGAAGGTAAGCTCATCATCAATAGGAGAGTGTTGAAATTATGTGAGGAAGGAAAGAGCTCATTAATTAGTGTTTGGGTTATGTCATCATTATGATCTATGCAATTAAGAGTGTCACAAGATATGATATCATGAGGAAAAATAGTACTAGGAAGAGATATTATAGTATTGTGTGTTGTTAGATAAATGAAGGGAAGTATAGGTGATTGTAGAGACAAGGATTTAAAACATCATAAAAAATAGGGGGTAATGTTTTGTTGAGTAATGTGAAGGTGTGAGAAAGGGCCTAGGGAAAACAAGGTAAACCACTACAAGTGTTATCCCTTCAAGATTATGTGATCTATTTTTTTTTATCAATGTAGCATTCGATTACTCATTAATATGTTTATATGAAAGAAAATAGAAATTAAAAACCATGATAAATAAACATATAGTATCATATGTACATAGAGAAACCCTACAAGAAAGAACACCACCATAAAAGAGAGGCATAAGTATGTTTTAATCTTCAACACAAGAGTGCATATGTATTACAATTTCTCCCTCTAACATTCATGTAGCCCTTGCATGCATGTGAAATCTCTACTCCCTCAATGCCACCTTCAAGTAAAATTTCCATCCCATGGCTATGTTGTGTAGGCTTTAGCTACACTTATTAAATCCTTTGACTCCAGTTGGGGTGTGAGGGGGTAGGGACACTTAAGATAAATTAATCACATTCATATTATTACAATTAAATATCACACAATTATAACATAGGGTTTTATTGAAAAGAATTGATGGAAAAATTAAGGAAGTACCTATGGAACAAGCTCCAAAGGTAACTAATAAGGCAATTGATATAGATTTACACATTGAGTTCAATATATAGGTCAAAAAATGGAGAATGTGTTTCTTGAACAAA
>VDFB02047230.1:616216349-616234511 GCA_007258455.2 Sequoia sempervirens
TATATGAGGCCTTGGTTGTGTAACTAGTGGACCATAGTCACATTTAACACTTGTTACAAAGTTTGGGAGTTAAAACATTAAGTAGACTTGATTTGTGATGGACACATTTGGACGGTAGTTAAAATAACTTGCAATCTATCAAGACTTGATACCTTATAACCTGTGAAATTCTAGCAATGAAATGATAGATTAATCATAATGTCACCTTGGGATCACATCACCATGAAAGAAATTCATCCAACATCCTTATGAGTGTAGGTACCACCAAATAGGTATTTGTTAGATTTTTCTTCCTCGAGTGAGGGAAATTTAGGAAGAGAAGAGGAAAGCGAGACATGTAGTACGTCTAAAAGAGGGAGATCAACTAGAGGTCAAAAGATTAGAAGAAAATTCTGTAAACGCATGGAATTTTTTCTTACTGAAGAGGGGTCATGTTCTTATGATGATGAGAGCATAGGTGACGTTGAGGTGCCCTTGAGGTACAAACATCTATAGAAACAATGGGTACCTAAGGAACTTCCTCCAATAAACACTGATTTTTGTGTCAACAAGAGGATATATTGCATAGCACCATCGTCATTACATGGTTTGGGCCTATTTTGCATGGATGAAATAAAGGTCTATTACGAAAAAGTTACTGAATTGATGGAGTATATCGGACCTTGTTACAGTTACAAAGATTGGATGCAACTCGTTCGATATACACGAAGTATGTGTAGGTATGCACTGTCAGCAAATTATATACAACTAAAAGATAAGGATCAAAATAAAGGAGTGGCTATGTACATTGATAGAAGGCCAAAAGCATAAGGGAATATTGCAAGGTTTATAAATAGTACATGACTAACAAATACAGCAACCCAATTCGTGTTATTCAGGCTACATGGAAACCATTCAGAGTAAAAGTACAAAAATCCTCCAATAATCATAGGGAAGAGTTGCTAATCAATTACCAATTTGAATCGCTTAGTTACAAACACAGTTACTATGGGGGTGGTACATACTATGTACCATTTTACCCAACCTCCAATTAATGACTCCAATATACCATTTTATTCTTATATTTTTTTTCGTAAGTCTATTGGTTTCATTTTGGTAATGTTTTTTTATATTTAATTTTGTCACAGTGGGACAGTGATCATACGGAGAAGGCTTTAGCCCAGAGCATAGATCATGATGTATCTTTAGGTGCTTTACCTGATAGGTTTACCTCATTGTAATTGTACAAATTATATACGAGCAAAATATTTTATTATTATGTTTTTTCATAAGTTTATTGGGTTAATTTTGATAATGTTTTTAATATTCTTGTTGTAGTCAACTGATCGGGGAAAGGCACTAGCAATAGACGAGAGCATCCATAGTGAGGTGCACTCAATATTTTATGATAATGACATCGCTTATTCAGGAAACCCTCTCGATATGATAAGGAAGATCCAAAAAAAATGCAATGAAGAAATCGCTAAGTTGATATTGATAGTGCCTCAAACAGATGAGATAAGAGAGAGGGTTAAAATATATATTGGGAGATCACAAAACTTGCAAGTAATTTGTCATGAGGTTTTTAATTATAACATAAGTTCATTCATGGTTTTATATTTGTACTCTTTTATGTTATGAACTAAAATATGTGTTGTTTTTGTAGGGTTATTTTCCTCCTCATGATGCTCCTGCCCATGATCAGGGTACTGCAAGTGCTGCCCGAGGAGTAGAGGTTGGTACAAGTGTCCATCCTAATCTTCCTATGCATACATCACATCATCTGACCCCATTATCCATGCCTATATTTTTGTCTGAAATGTCGGCAACACATACCATACAGGCATTCATTAATGCACCCTCTGGCAGCGAACACATGCCAGAACATGCATCAAGACATGTACCTTGGGATGCAGAGGCCACTAGTACTGGTGATATTTTAGCAACATTTCCTAGATCTTCCTATATTACTACTACGAGAACATTTCCGGTCACATTTTTGGTGACCAAGGATTTTGTTCCCATAAAGATAGAGAAGGTCCCAGGTACTTTAAAATATTTTAATTATTATTATATGTAATCCAATTGAAATTTACTTATTGATCACTCTTTTTAGACTATTGATCCCATGATCATTTTGTAGGAAATGATGTTTTTTATAAACATCTAAGTGATATTACATTGGAGCTCTTTAGGCCCACTATACGTACACGGTAGAATGCCCAAAATCAAGATTTAAAAGATGAGCTCATTAACTATTTAGTTGTGTTGTTCAGTGATAAAACATTCAACCGAACCAAGGTCCTTAAGAAAGATGGTACCTATCTAAAGTATGTGAGGGACCAATATAGGTCACATTTAGAGAAGAACAAAAAGTATGAGCATCCCCCCATGATTCCGGAGAGGGTGTGGAAGGACCTGGTGTCAGATGGAAAGGAGAAGGCTGAAAAGAAAAAAAGGAAAGACACCACCGGGCTGAGGAAGGTATGTGATACTATCAACAATGTAATTATATACTGATTACTCTTTCTTTTTACATAATCTAACGTATTTCAAACTTTTCATAGGCTGCCCAACACATCGAAGGCAACAAAGGCAAGACTAGAAAAACACGGGCATCACAAACTTGGCTCTAGTGGTTTTATGAAATTAGTCGCATGAATTTATCAATAAATAAAATATAGTATCCAAATAATAAATTGAAAAACAATTTTGGTTTTATCACACCATAGAAGCAAAATTCATGATCTTATGCAAAATATAGGGCCTAAATTCAATAGAGTTTCCATAGAAGAGGACCTGAAGATTGCCTTTCCAGCAAGGCTATGGAGCCGTACTTAATGCCTAAGAGTCTTGACTAGGCAAACACAACCCTTCCACTACATCCCACATGCAGGTAAACTCAATAAATTTTTATTCTAAAATTGAATACTTGTGCAATCTATTCAATATTAATTTCCACTTATAAAGTAATTACATTGTTTTAAAACATTCAAACAATGATAATAATCAGCATTACGACATTGGAATGCAACTGAGGGAGGGTGGAGCACAACCAGATGAAGGTCATGGTGTGCATCCCGCAGACTTTAGGAGCATGTAGAGGTGATCAACATGCTGGAGCATGATCAGGCTAGAGAAGATTAGGAACATGATGTGGCCCCATCAGGTAAAGAGGACCACTCTAAAGTTATTTTAAACATATTTAATTGCAATTGGTGTATTAATTAATGTAACCTTTCGTGTTTCAACTTTAGAGCATGTACAGTGTGATCAATGTGTTGAACATGATCATGAACATGATGTGGCCCCATCAGGTAAAGAGGACCACTCTCATGTTTGTTTAAACATATTTAATTTCAATTGGTGTATCAATTAATGTAACCTTTCGTGTTTCAACTACAGATCAGGATTTAGAGGGTGTTCAACATGTTGAGTATGAGTCCATAACAAAAGTTCAGGAACATGATGTGGACCCATCAGGTAAAGAGAACCACTTTAATGTTCTTTTAATTAATGAAATACTTGTAACAATAATAATAAAACATATCAGTTTAACATTTCTTTTTTATTGCAGCAGACCCCCCTTGCAGCGGCGTCCACATCGTGAGCAGACGACTAGGCGTACGTTAAGATCACAAGCAGAGGGTAGGACAACTAAAGGGGGGATAAATGATTTAGAAAATGATACTCCACTTCAGTTTTTTTAGCTTTAAAAAAGAAACAAAAAAAAAAGTGATTGTAATCATATCATGACAACCATATTTTTGATAATATGTAAAAACTAAAAGAATGAATATTATATGTTAATGAATGAATGTGAATCTGTTAATTAATGAATGTTATATGTTAATGAATGAATGTTATATGTTATTAATGGATGAATGAATGAATTTTATATGTTATTAATGGATGAATGAATTATTAATGTTATATGATTGGGTATGGGGAATTGAGAGTGATGTGAGGGGGGGAGGAGCCAAATGAGCTTCCATCGTCACGTGGTTGGCCCTGTTAAGTAGAGAATATTAA
The DNA here is from genome assembly GCA_007258455.2 of Sequoia sempervirens. Classification (NCBI taxonomy): domain Eukaryota; kingdom Viridiplantae; phylum Streptophyta; class Pinopsida; order Cupressales; family Cupressaceae; genus Sequoia; species Sequoia sempervirens. Next base: position 616,220,361 of record VDFB02047230.1, read on the forward strand.
ACTATTCTCGAAATAAAGAGAATGTCAATAAGGTAATGCACTTTTCAATATAAGAAATGCATCGTTTGAAGCATCAAACCAATATGCAAAGATGAAAGAAAGTGCTAACTTTTCACTATGGTGGCAGAAAAATAATTCTTTATACCCTGAATCCACGCTCTGCATCATAATTTGAAGTTGTTTCCATTCCAATGTTCTTAGTTTAGTTTGTTTGTATGGCTTTGTATGAATACCACATTGTGTTGTGTGTGGATTTGGTTTCAAAGCTCTGTTTCTTCTGTTTTTAGTGGTGACATAACTCTCTAAAATTTGGATCTCTTTGTGCATACTGTGTTAGTGAAAATTGACAAATTAAGGGTTTAGAGGCTTGATTGAGATAGTTACACATAATTGATCTTGTTGTTGATAGGGAGGCTTCACTTAACCATGAAATTTTTGTAACCATCCTGCGTATGCAAAAGTTTCTACTTCATCTACCTTGATCATAAATGTTGTAAATGATATTAATGCTTCAAACTTAAGATTCGCTTTCATTGTTATAATGATCAAAATGTTATACTTTGCTATACATTCAAGCATTTCTGCTCCCCCTACCCTTTGCCTCTCCCTCCTTTTAATAATTTCTTTGTCATAAAGATTCACATTTTGTCTCATTTAGACAAATTTATCTGGAAGCACTAGGAGGAATAAAGATATGCAGATGATGGATTATGTCTAAACAACAATCTTTCCATCTTATAGCTAATTATTAAACTTTAATATTTGAATAGTTTTGGAGCTTGAATAATGCTTGTATATGCATGTGTAGCAATAAGGAGCCTATGTGAAGATTGAAATTTAAAACATCACTTTGGTATTTTTCCCAGGGCGTTGAAATGATATTTGAGTAATACAAACCTACACACACATTGATATTTTTTGGCATTGCATTGAGGAATTTTTTTTTCTCTTATACCTACCCTCGACTAGACATGGAGGTATATAATATTGGTTTCTGGGTTTATTTTGTAAGTAGTTAATTTCACAGAGGAAGACTAAAATCTTCTTAATGTCCCGTGTCGTGTGAAAGCATATGAATCACTTGCTGAAGGGCACCATTTTGTATTCATCCAAAAACTGGTTTGTTCTTTTTTTATGTTTCTTGCATGTGTTTTTTAGGCTCTAGAGATGTAGCTCGGCTCTTTCCTTTGCACTTTTCATCTATTTTGATGATTATAGTAGATTGTCCTCATAATTTTTCATGTAGATCTATTTGTAACCTTATTTTCTACCAATCAATTTTCAAACTACTCACATATTAAGGACCATTTCACTAACTTGTAGTCATCCATTACTTCATATGTTGCAGGTTGTGTCTGTGTGCCAATAAATCTTGATGATTACAGAACTTTAATCCTACAAGTGTACCCAATCTTTCTCAAGTAAAAGTCTTACCTTATTTTATAGTACTTTAAATGGTTAATTGAAGGTGCTTCTTTAGATCTGAGATAGTTGAACCCTGGATTAAAATATGGTATTAGATGAGTAGTATAATGATAAAACTGAGGTCTATTGAACACAAATTATGAACATAATTTACTAGACTATGAATAGTGTTACAATTATAATTATTTCTCCTTTACCTACCTTTGCATTAATGAAAAAGATAGATCCCTGTAAATCTAACCATGAAAGTGTTGAAATCTGCAGTATTTGCAAGACTCCAGAAACTATCAAACATATTCTTTTTGAATGTTTTTATGCTCAAGAAATTTGGTACTTATTCTACCATAAGCTGAAGGTCTAGAATAGCAATGGTAAAATTAATTGGCATGATATTTTGTTTTGTAATTTCAAGCTCAAGTTTGATTGTAAGTTATTTTGGTATTTCTTATCCAATGAGATCATGTGGCATTTGTGGGAGGCAAGAAATGATGACAAATTTAAGGGTATCAAGAGGGTACTTATTGAGTCTTGCAAGAGACTCACTTTCTACTCTTGCTCTATAGGTTTCAACTCTTATGGAGATCTCAATTGAGAATTTCTTGAAGTCAATAACTGAAGGTGTTGCTAACAATACCAGAGAGGATCTGAGAAGTGGACCCACCTGTAGGTTGAGCTTGGAAGAGACCATGTTGTTCCAGCAGACATTTGATGAGCTCCAGAGAGCAACTAATGAAGCTGCAAGCCCAGAAAGACAGCGCGACCCCCAACAGTTGGACCCCCAAGGAGAAACAATGGCGAACCTTGATATTGAAGAAGTCAACAATGAGGAGAATGTAATCAACACTATGTATTGTTTACACTGATTTGAATAGCAGCAACCTGTGGTGCTATTAACAACAATTTGTATTGTCTATGTTGGTTTTGAAAACAATTGGTGCTTTTTGGTTTCTTTCTTGCTGTGTAAAGTACTGATACGGTATATTTCTTATTATGGAAATGCTTTGATGTTGTACTGATTCTAATGCTAGATAGGAATTTTCATGATATGTAATGGACCTTAAACTATTTTCAATACAAAAAAAAAGATAGCAGATATTGGAAGTTCATTACATGTCTCATGTATGTGTTAGTATTTTAATCTTGTTTAAGTTGTTCAAGAGCTTGATTATGTCAAGAATATGTTCTACAAGCTCTGTTCTCTTGACACTGCTCAACATTTTCCCTACACATTTTCACTTCAATCCAGACATTTCTTAACTCCTTCCCTTGTTAGCCCTTGGTTGTTCTCAAGTGTAATGCTTTTTCTATGCATCTTGCAGTCTATATGTATGATCAATCATCTCTTATGAAGCATGGATAACCTTTCATGGAATTGTTGTTGTAATTAGACAATTGCCATTGTGAGAATAATCATTTAATTTGTATGGAAGTAAGTCTTTTTCATATTATTTGACTTGGTATTGTAAACTTGTCTTTGCAGGATTCTCTCGGGGGGAACAACATAACTGTGATGATAGGTAGAGTTATTTCTTAACTCCTTCCCTTGTTAGCCCTTGGTTGTTCTCAAGTGTAATGCTTTTTCTATGCATCTTGCAGTCTGTATGTATGATCAATCATTAGTCTCCACGATGGTACATTTCAACAAATATTTTTTTAAAAAAAAATTGCATTGTTTCATTGCAATTTCGATGAAAACCACCGAAAAAGTTGCTATAGCTGTGATGAAGGCTTCGTCGTAACTCCTTGCCCATTTCGTCACAATTTTGATGAAATTCTAGTGTTGTTTCGATGCTACTCCTTGCCCATTTCATTGAAATGGCAACGAACTTCTGGTGTTGTTTCGACGCTACTCCTTGCCCATTTCATCGAAATGGCGACGAACTTCTGGTGTTGTTTCGACACTACTCCTTGCCCATTTCGTCGAAATGGTGATGAACTTCTGGTGTTGTTTCGATGCTACTCCTTGCCCATTTCGTTGAAATGGTGATGAACTTCTGGTGTAATTCATTGGTGGATACACAAAGTTTTCATCTATATTCCATTGAACATCTGAGTCATTTTATGATGTCGACGATCGGCGAATTTGCGTCGTTATTTCAACGTTTATTTGTCGTCGACATTTTGACGAAAAAATAGCAACAAAATTTTTTTCGTCAATTTGTCGATTTTCTGAAAAATGTTTATCGAACGACTGATGAACGTCCGTCGAAAAATGGAGTCAAATTCAATAGTGCTAAATAGGAAAACCAAGACTTCACAAAGAGGAGCAGTTGAGTACCTTAGAGTGGGAATGAAGAGGATGAATCCAAGCAAGGAAAAATGGATGGATATTGGTAAAGTGAGGGAACTTTACCCTCACTTACTTTCTGAGTAACCAACTTTTGGAGGTCCAAAAGCTCTCCAGTGGGGAGGACTAATTTAGAGTATCTTCATCAAAAAATAAAGTTTCTCAATTTTCTCCAAAATTGGCATCATTAGGAAGAGGGCAAGATATGCTTAGTCAAACCTTGGTCAACCCTAGACCTAGGATAGAGGAAAAAAGGGCCAAAAATTGATGTCATCAAAATTGGTCAAAGTTGACATCATCACGAAGAGCTCATCAAGAGCTTTCTGACGACGTTCGTTTCACGTGAATCAAAGTCCATTTGCACTGACTACAGCTAGTCAAAGTTCACAAAGAAGGTTGACCTTTGACTATACAAATGCTAATGTTAGCATGCTAACGTGGAAATCTGCACAAAATGGATGAAGAAGTGGACCAATCTCAAGCCGACACATGTATGTCCATACACTTGACCATACAAGTGACATGGCCTTTCGTACATCCTGCCTGACACCACCTTGTGACAGACACGTGGTGTCTGTATGACACATTATTGGCCCAGTCAGCACACGTCATTAGCTCAGTTAGCATACATGTCGACACTTAGTTAGCATACACATCAGCACTTAGTAGCGAATGAAATTTTGCCACGTGGGACATCATTTGGGTGCCACATTGCACCTGCTTCGTCGCCATCCCAGTCGATTCAATAGGATATGAATTGGTTAATAAAAAGATATAACAGTCCATAAGGGGCTCGAGCACACAACCACCACACGTGCTAATCGGAGGGCTTGACCAATATACCACGCAACCACCACTAACAACTATGCAACGGTGGTTTGTTTTGTGCTACCCAATTTTATTATCCATTTAAAAATGTGAGGCCGACAGGAGTTGAACCCTGCACTGGCTGGGTAGTAAAATTTTAGACAACCAATAGACCACCGAATTCGCTTAAGAATATAGATGGCATCAGTTTGTTTTGTTGAACATTTCAAAACTGAATGCCTTAATTTAAAATCATGCCCACCAAAAATAAAATAATCAAACCTCCTAATCCTTATAAGGATTAAAAAATTAAAACCTCCTATAACAAAATAAGCCCGGGAATGATAAATTAAGGGCTTCAAAAACAAATTCAAATAATATTAGGGTATTTTTGGAAGATTTTGATAAGCTATTGAAGATTTTTATGTAAAAATGGAGAGATAAGGTTGTTTTGAAAATCAATTGGTTATTAACCACATTGATTAAATTTTTTGTATAAAAAGGGGGATTTAGAGATTTGAAGGGTATTCATTTTCATTCAGGTGTTGAAGACTTAAGAGATTTCCAGAGAGATGAATTGTTGTTCCTATACGTCGAGAGAATGCTATAATTTCATCGTGCTTGAAGGGAAAAGCTTGTAAACAGATGTAATGCCGAATTTTTAAAGATTTTAATCAGATCAGTCTACTCTTTGGAGAGGGGCCCAGAGAAGTATTCGTTCTTACGACGAACTCCGTTATCAAGCTGTTTGCATTCTCTCTTTCTTGTCTCTCATTCCAAATTCCATCTTTTCATTATTTCATTAATTTAATTATGTTGTGTGTTGATTTCATCTTAGTAATTTGGAGTTTGAAACTATAAACATTATGCATTCTTAAAGCAATTGTCTTAGATCCTAAAACAGATCATGAGATGAGGGTGAAACAACAATGGATCCCAACTATAGTTCTAGTTCTTGTATTTTTGTTTGTATATAAGTCCAATTTGGTATGGGGGAGGATAAATATTATGTGAAAGAGGTGATATGTCATGATGAGTGAGGTGAGAGTGGAATATATGTTAACAAACATGTATCTAGACTAATTTTTGGTTGGTGAGAGGTAAAGGGTATGGGTTTGGGGATGGTATTGATTGGAGTTCAGGTGGTTGTGGAGGTGAAATGAGAAAATAAGGAATTGACAGGTTGAAGTTGGAGGACATGACAAATAATAATATATAATTTGTGTGGTAGAAGTGTGAAATGATAATATTTTATATTTAAGACATCATGGGGGGAGAATATACGGGATTGAATGGGGGTAATGGGGGAATAAAATGGTAGAAAATGGAAGGGTTGATGTAATGTGTCAATAGGTGGAGGTCTAGTGAAAGTAGAATTATGTAGAAAGATTGGTTAGATACTTGGTGGTGGGATGAAGGTAAACTTGTCATAAATAGGGGTGTTAAAAAGATGTGAGGAAGGGAAGAGCTCATTAACTTTGGTGTTTGGGTTTTTTCATTGTTATAAAATATACAATTAAGAGTGTCACAAGATGTGGTATCATGAGGAACAATAGTAATAGGAGGATATATTATAGTATTTTGTGTAGTTGGATAAGTGAAGGGAAGTATAGGTGATTGTATATAGAAGAATTTAAAAGATTATAAAAAATATGGGGTAATGTTTTCTGAGTAATGTGAAGGTGTGAGAAAGGGACTAGGGAAAACAAGGTAAACCACTATAAGTGTTATCCCTTCGAAATTATGTGATCAAATTTTTATCAACGTAGCATTTGATTACTCAATAATAGATTTATATGGAATAAAATAGAAATAAGAAAAAAAATGATAAATAAACACATAATATTATATGTACATAGAGAAAACCCTACAATAAAAAAACACCGAGTCATAAAAGAGAGGCATAAGTATGTTTTACTCTTCAATAGAAGAGTGCATATGTATTATACTTTCTTCCTCTAACATTCTTGTATCCCTTGTATGCCTATGAAATATCTACTTCCTCAATGCCACCTTCAAGTACACTATCCAACCTATGGCTATGGTGTGTAGGCTTTGGATACACTTATTAAATCCTTTGAATCTAGTCGGGGTGTGAAGAGAGTAGGTCCCTTTAATGTCAATTAATCACATTCATATGATTGCAATTAAATATCACACAATTCTAACATAGGATTTGGTGGAAAATAATTGATGGAAAAATTAAGGAATTACTTATGGAACAAGCTCCAAAGGAAACCAATAAGGAAATTGATATAGATGTTCATATTAAACAATCTATAGGTCAACAAATGGAAAATATGTTTCTTGAAAAAAGGAAAGAACATATGAAATCTCTCTAGAGACAACAACCAAATGGTAAAGTGGAACCCAATAATCTTGCATGGATGACTAACAAAAATCAAAAGAATAGAAAAAATGGAAGTAGTTCCTTTGGACCTAAAGAGTCTAATGCAAAAAATTGACACACCAAAACCTAGAAGAAAGATTAGGGTCTTATCTCCCATCACAAAGGATACAACTGGGTATAGAATTGCTCAAACTTCCATACCAATTGTAGGTAAAGATCAAAGTGATATGACTCCTATTGACTACCAGATTGCTACTATTCATTTGGTGTATTCCACTAGAGAGAAGGAGATTGTTGAGCTTAAGGAAAATGTGGATGTTGTTGTAGCAAGGATGGAGAAGGATAAGAAGAAGAATCAAGAGTTAAAAGGACATGTCCTTGAAATTCATAATTACATTAAGCAAATTGTAGGTCGAATGCTATAAGTGGGTCAAATCCCAACAAGCTCGGTGCTTCTCTCTCAAGATGAAGTTTCTTCACTCTATAGGATGAAATATGTAAGTACCACAATTGAAGAATGGATTAAATTTGTAGTTGAAAACGGAGAAGAAACAATTAGATCTTCTACTAAAGGACAAGAAGAATCATTGGATTGGATTAGGAAAATAAATAAACTAATTGAGCATTGCAAAGGTTGTCTAGAACAAAACTAGATTGAGCTACCTAGATTGAAGGAAATTGAGCAGTTAAGCGATAAGTTACTCTTAAGGGAACATATTGCTATTAAATAGATACTTCCCAAGATTAGAACCTAGATCGAGCAATTAAAGTGGGAAGAGAAGTTAATAAAATAGTGCATGCATGAAATGGATGAATGAACTCAATAAGGCTCCATTTCTTTTGCATGTGTGAAATGGATGAAATCAATAAAAATGCATGAAATGGATTAAATTTAAATCATGGCTCCATTTCATATTGCATGCATGAAATGGATGAAATTTAAATCATGGCTCCATTTCTTTTGCTTCTATCATGCTTGCCTTTTACTTTTTACTTTGGTATGCTTGTTCATGTAGATTCACATGCACACTAAGGTGAGCACAACATGTAATGTTGAAAAGTGCATTTTGATTGATTTGGAATCCCCTTTGACCCAAGTTCTCAAATTAAATCTCAAAAACTGAATGTAGCCTATCCTCATACATTCTCTAACTTTCATACTATTAGTTCACATTATTATGTTGAATTTGCAAGCACAAAAAATCATCCATGTCTTTTTTGTGGCACATATTTGACCCTCTTGTTCACAATTTAAATTTTTATTTTTTAGCTTGAGCCAATCACCTTTTAATTGATCATTGTTCATAATATTTTGTGTCAAAACATTTAAATTGCGTGTTTAAGTCAAATATAAAAAGACATCATCCTTATATCATTTCACAAGACAAATTTTCAAATATATTATAATGACATAAACAAATAATTAAAAACACCTTCTACATTCGAAAAAAAAAATCAATTAAAAAAACTAATTGTTATACAACCCTTATTAAAATAATATAATTCCCTAACCTTATACACAACTTTCACACAATATGACAACTAAAATACTTTTAATTTTCCCATAATATTTTTAAAAAGAAGTAATTTGCATAATTTAGAATTCATTAAAACAACTTTTTAACCAGAAATTTCTAGGAAATTGCTAGTGATTTGATTTGACTACGATCATAAAATTATTGAAACTGAATGGTAAGAAGAATATTCTAAGTTGTATTGAATTTGTAATTTGAGAAACCCAGTAAAATCATATGGGAAGAAAAACTGACAAAGCAAACAAACACTGAGATGACATATTTCCTCTCCATTAAAATCATTGAATTTGTATGGGAAGAAAAACTTGTATTGAATTTGTATGGGAAGAAAAACTAGTAAAGCCGTAAAACCGACGGTAGGAAGTCATCTTTCCACTAGACTTTGAACAAGCGTGGAAATTTGCAATAACTTCAGTGAAACGCCATAAGTACATTCAATTTTCGACAAGTTTTCTGAAGTATGCTATTCCAACTACATTAAGAAGATGTGTGGAAAATTGAATGGAGGAGATTTCGGCCCACTTTCGCTGGTAGAATAAACGTAGAATAAGTTTCCAGTGATAGAAGAAATGCACTTATAAATCAGCTTTGATTTCCATTATTTTCACAAAGAGCAAGTTGTTTGGGGGAACAGAGAACTGCTGTGCAATCTGCAAGTTGTTATTAGTAGTAGTGATGCCCTGCTCTTTCGCATGTTATGCGGATGAAAGAAATGTGAAAATTCTATTGCAGTTACTGATTATTAATCTCCTATCTAATACATAGATTATTTGACTCTGAAAAATTAATTCTCAGCAAATATCAAAAAATAACACAACTGCAACTTCACCAATAAAAACTCACAAGAATAGAGAAGAAAATATCTACAATAATGAATACAATATTTTGGACAAATTGTCCGTGGAAAAACTCCGAAGGGAAAACCACTACTGCAGATGAGGAATTATATTAAACTTCAGCAAATTAAGGAATACAAAAACTGCTTGCCTCTTACTGGCAGAGCTCCGGCAATATTCTTCTCCGAAAATTCTTCCCTCAATTTCTCCTGCTGAAATTCCACAGCTGCTATCCCCAACGCTATCACTGCGCCCTTGCTAACACTGCAAGACTATTTGCTCTCACTGCAATTCTACTTGCTATCACCGCAAGTCTACTTGTTGTTGTGTTCTCCAATTGCCCATTGATCCCCTTTTAGAGACTTTTCTCATTGAAAACTAATGGCCATGATTTAATTCCCAATCAATGGCTAAGATTAAATAGACTCTAAAACCCTAACTAACCGGATTCTAGAAGTTCTAGAGAATCAATTTATTTAATTACATAATTATCTAGACAACTCACCCTTTTCCCCGGAGGTTTCTAGAAAATAATTAAATAATTAAATGACACTTCTACAATGGAGACACCTGTCCAAGCTACATAATTAACACTCCCTCTTAGCGAGGAAGGTGTTCTGCATGACACCCAGCTTATCTCTGAAGAAGATGAATTTCGCCTTCCCCAATGCCTTGGTCAAAATGTCTGCTACCTGCTGATCTGTAGGTATATACTGTAGCTGAACAATCCCGCGCTGTACACAATCTCTGATGAAATGATATCTAATGTCTATATGCTTAGACCTATCATGAAACACCGGATTCTCAGTCAACTTGATGCAACTCTGATTGTCGCAGTGTATCACCGTAGTCTCAACCTTCCACTAAACAATACGCTACTCAGCAGTCTCCTGCCATATCAGCCACACGCCGCCATATACTAGCCGCTATGTATTCCCCGCTTCAAGTAGAACTCAAAGCCACGTACTCAAGAGACAACTCGATCCTAAAGCAAAGCAACACTCAAGTGCTTTTCCTCACCGTTGTAATCGCCTAATCATACAAGATAGCCTATCAACTCGGGATACCATCACCTCGGCATATTTAATCTCCATACTGGACATACCACGCAAATACAAAGAACACATGCTTTGTCGTCAGTCTAATGCACTCTCTTCGGCTCCACCATGAACTGACTAAGAGAGTTTACTGCAAAGGATATATCTGGCCTGGTGTTGACCAAATACATGAGAGATCCAATCAACTGCCTGTATAAGGTGGGGTCTACATCCTTTTCTCTGGATGAGTCTACCTTCTTCCAATTCGTGATCATAGGAGTAGACATGGCTCTGCAATCCTCCATCTCGAACCTCCTCAAGATTTCGATGCAGTATTTCCCTTGTCCAAGGAAAATATCTCCATCTGTCTGCCATACCTCCATGCCTAGAAAGTAGTGCATAAACCCTAAATCCTTCATCTCGAACTCTGCTGCGAGGTCCCTCTTGCTTTCCTCTATGAGCCCCAGTGAACCTGTTAAAAACAAGTCGTCCACATAAAGAACAAGAATGAGAACCTCACCCCCAACCACCAAGTAGTAGAGGTTAGCATCCGCTTCACTCTTCACGAAGCCCATTCCCTGCAAGTATCTATCAATGCGCTCATACCACGCCCTGGGAGCCTGCTTGAGTCCGTCCAAAGCTCTCTTCAATCTGCACACGTGGGTTTCACTGCTGTGTGCCACAAAGCCCTCTGGTTGTTCTATGTATACCTCCTTTTTCAATTCACCATTAAGAAACGCCGTCTTGACATCCATCTGATGGATCTGCCATCCCATTTGTGCTGCAAGAGAGATCACGACTCGTATAGAAGTATACCTGGCCACTGGAGCAAATGTCTCCTCATAGTCAATTCCCTCCTTCTGCGAGAACCCCTTGGCCACAAACCTTGCCTTGTATTTCTCGATGCTACCATCTGCACCGTGCTTGATCTTATAGATCCAGCGTGATCCAACCACTGCCCTAGCTGTCGGTCTAGGCACAACCTCCCACACATCGTTCTGCACTATTGAGGTATACTCCTCAACCATTGCATCTTGCCACACTTGTTGCTGTGCAGCCTCCTGATAGCTAGAAGGTTCACTATCTACCAACTGCCTAACTAATGCCATATAGTCATCATACCTGGCTGGTTGTCTCCGCTGTCTACTACTCATCCTAGGAGCTCCTACAAACTCCTGAGTATCACTTTGTGACTGTTGGTTCCTGCTACCAACTGTAGAGGATGAAGTATCAACCTCCATATCACCCTGATGCATCTCTTGATCTCACAGACCGCTGCTCCATACTCTGCGAATTCTCAGCACCTGAGCTTGTGCATGTACTAGTAACTGTACTCGAGCTTCGCTGTCCTTGATCTGGTTGAACGATCCTTGGAGCTTCCACTAACTGCTCACTTTGATCATCTGCTGGCAAATCTCTGGACCTCCTAAATGCCTTGTCCTCCATGAACTTGACATCATGCCTAACTATAGTCCTCTTGGTCCTTGGAATAAATATCCGATATGCCTTTGAGGTTTCACTGTACCCCACAAAGTACCCCTTCTCTGCAGTTTGATCTAACTTGGAATGTGTCGCACCTGGAATGTGACAATACGCCAAACTCCTCCTAAATATCCTCAAGTATCGGAGACTGCTTTTCCCTCGGTAGAACGCCTCTCCGGGTGTCATCTTGCTCAATACTCATGTGGAACTCCCTCGCTTTTGTATGTGTACACTGCATTGCATCAGTATGCCTAAGTAACGTGGTATCCCTGGTCATACATAGCCCTTGTCATTTGATATAGACCGGCCTTTCTCTCAAGAACTCCCATTCATAGGGTTGTAAGGAAATGTAAATTAATTCTCTCTCTGATTCTTCCCCGGTACGTAACTCTTGAACTCTTTTCCCTTTGTATCAGCTTCCATTGTCTGACCGAAGAACCTTTATCTCCCTCCCTGTCGAATTCTCCACAAGAGCTTTGAACTCTTGGAAGCGACTGAAAACCTCATCCTTGGTCTTCAAGAAGTATATCCAGGTCTTCCTGGAGAAATCATCAATAAAAGTAACAAAGTACTCATATCCTCCGAGAGACTTCATCGACATTGGTCCACATATGTCCAATGTACTAGGATCAAGAACACCCCTTTGATCTAGTGTCACTCCTGGTAAGCCAGAACTTCAACACACATCCCTTTAGCATACATCATCATGCTCAGGCTCACCTCGTGAACACTCCACACCGCTCCCCACGGCAATTTAAGTCCATGATGTATATGGCCCATCCTCCTATGCCATAGCTCTCCTTGATCTCTAGAATTACTGCTGCTCATCAGTGCCTTATGAGTATCAAACTGCAACCTGTAAAGCCGGCCGCTCTTAACTCCAATAGCTATGGGTGATTTCCAATCCTTGTGCTTAATTAACACACTTGCCCCTCTAAAGAGTACATTGTAACCTTTATCCTGAAGGACAGATATCGAAATCAAATTCATACCTAAGCCTGGCACATGCAACACATCATGAATGGGAATCCGCTTACCATTCTCCCTCTGAAATAGAACAGTCCCTTTCCCAACTGGATTGAGCTTGGCCATGTTCCCCATAGAAATCTGCATTCTGATGTCCTCCTCCTTATAGCCGAGAAGTACTCTCTAACTCCTCGGGCTATATGAAATGACTTCCACTATCTATATACCAAATACCCTATGAGGTTGAGCTAGCCATTAAAGCTATGAGAGCGAACCCATCCTCCATTCTACTAGAGATCATCCGTGACTTAGCCGGGTTGGCCCGGCTTCTTTGCCTTTCCTTTTATGGGCAACGTATAGTGGCCAAACTCGTGACAGCCATAGCACTTGACTTTAGATAAGTCCTTCTTCTTCTTCTCACCTTGTGGATTTGATCCTTTACTAGACCCTTTCTTTGCTTTCCCTTTTCCTGCAAGGGCAACGTTCTCCTGTTCTGCCTCACTTTGCTGACTCTTGCTGCTGGTACCACTGACAAGACTGAGTCTAAGCTCCTCCTGAGTGAAGTCACTCCAAAGTCGATCCCAACTTGGCAAGGTGTCTCGTCCATTAATAACTTGAACAAAGACATCCCACTGCTTAGTAAACCCATTTAGGGCTATCCGCACTAGCTCGTCATCACCTAGATTATCTCCAACAGCAGCCAACTCATCCTTGACAAGTCTGAGTCTGGTGAGGTAACTTGTCACGTCCTCTCCCTTGTTCATCCGAGTAGTCCTCAACTTTTCTCTGAGAATCAGCTTCCGGTTAGTGGTAGCATTCTGGTACAGATTCAGAATGGCATCCTACATCTTCTTCGCTGTATCTAACTCTGCGACATGTGGAACAATATGATCCTTGACACCATCAAGAATCATCCTCCTCGCCTTGGCATCTTCCTTCTTATATGCTAAGAGCTGTGCTGGATCTGTAGGTACAGGTACAACACTGGTCACATATTCTTTGATCCCATTCTCTTCCAGCAACAAAGAAATTCTGGCTTTCCAGACACCAAAATTTGAGGCTCCATCCAATCTGTCCTGATCTCTTAAACCTGCTGAGGCCATCTCAAAAGATAAAAGAAAACAAATAATAATAATTTTGAAGAGGCAGGATCTTTCCTTCCTTTGTTAAGCCTTATCTGCCCTCAGATCAGCTCTGATACCATGTGAAAATTCTATTGCAGTTACTGATTATTAATCTCCTATCTAATACATAGATTATTTGACTCTGAAAAATTAATTCTCAGCAAATATCAAAAAATAACACAACTGCAACTTCACCAATAAAACTCACAAGAATAGAGAAAAAAATATTCACAATAATGAACACAATATTTTGGACAAATTGTCCGTGAAAAAACCCCGAAGGGAAAACCACTACTGCAGAT
>VDFB02047230.1:616235563-616252902 GCA_007258455.2 Sequoia sempervirens
CCCAACATCTTTGGGTAAGTTGTCAAAGCTCACAAAACTTTACCTCTATGCTAACTCTTTGAGTGGCACCATCCCAACATCTTTGGGTAAGTTGTCAAAGCTCACAAAACTTTACCTCTATGCTAACTCTTTGAGTGGCACCATCCCAACATCTTTGGGTAAGTTGTCAAAGCTCACAAAACTTTACCTCTATGCTAACTCTTTGAGTGGCACCATCCCAACATCTTTGGGTAAGTTGTCAAAGCTCACAAAACTTTACCTCTATGCTAACTCTTTGAGTGGCACCATCCCAACATCTTTGGGTAAGTTGTCAAAGCTCACAAAACTTTACCTCTATGCTAACTCTTTGAGTGGCACCATCCCAACATCTTTGGCTAAGTTGTCAAAGCTCACAAAACTTTACCTCTATGCTAACTCTTTGAGTGGCACCATCCCAACATCTTTGGGTGAGTTGTCAAAGCTCTCATATCTTGATCTGAGTTATAACTCTTTAAATTGTACAATCCCCTTGTTGGGTAACCTCACCAAACTCACACTACTTGATCTTAGCAACAACCAACTAAGTGGAACTTACACTCTTTCATTTATTGATAAAATTCCCAATATTCAAAATTTGTATCTTTCAAGGAATATGCTGACTATAAAAGTCAATGACACTTATATTCCCAAATTTCAACTTGAAGCCATAGATTTGGGATCTTGTAATATACAAGGGGATTTTCCAAATTTCATTTCAACTCAATACTTCTTAAATTCACTAGATTTGTCTCAAAACTCTCTCAGTGCAAATATTCCTAATTGGTTGTGGGATTCTACATCCCTTCAATATCTTAATCTCTCTTCTAACCAATTTGTAGGCAATTTACCCTTCAAGCTACTTGGATTTGAACACAATTCTTATGGTGACTTAATTATTGATTTGCATAATAATAAATTACAAGGAAATATTCCCCTTTCTTTACAAAAAAATGTGCATTTCTTGGATCTTTCAGAGAATCTATTTGATGGACCCATTCCACATACTATTTGTGAGTCAAATGATTTGCACTTTTTAGAGTTGTCAAATAATTGGCTAAGTGGTAAGATTCCCTCGAGTTTAGACCAGTGCTCTAAGTTGTCCATGTTAGATTTAGAAATCAATAATCTCAAGGGCACAATTCCAAATATATTTGGGAACATGACTTCTCTAGAAACATTGAAACTAGGTCTCAATGGACTAAAAGGGAACATACCATCATCCCTTGCAAATTACAGTTCGTTGGAAATCCTAGATCTAAGGAATAACAATATTAATGGGGACATTTCTAGTTGGATTGGAAGCTTGAAAAGTCTTCACATCTTAATACTAAAATCTAACAATTTTTGTGGCACACTACCCTCGGAATTATCAAACTTGCAAAATCTTCAGATATTGGATATGTCAAGCAACCAATTTTCAGGCATTATTCCAAGTGGCTTTATGAACTTGAGTGCAATGGCAAATCAGATAGAAAACACAGAAACTCTTGAATTAAATTATGTGAATGGTGTGATTTATATAGATAGCATAATCATTAAGAACAAAGGACAAGATATGAAGTATTCGAGAATCTTGAGATTAGTAAAGTGTCTTGATTTGTCAAACAATAATTTATCAGGTAGAATACCATGGAATATTGAATCTCTCAAAGGATTGATAATTTTGAATGTTTCAAGAAATCATTTCAGTGGTGAGATTCCAAAATCCTTGGGAAGCATGGTACAACTACAATCACTTGATCTTTCCAAAAATGAATTGTCTGGGATGTTTCCTATTGAGCTTCAATATCTCACATATTTGAGCTACTTTGATGTGTCTCATAATAACCTATCAGGAATGATACCACAAGGAGGACAAATGATGACATTTGATTCCTCATGATTTTCCAACAATTTAGATCTATGTGGCCTACAAATCAACGTCTCATGCTCAAGAAATCATTTTGCTTCTCCCAATGATGATGAAAAAGATAAAGAAATGCTGGAGGATGATTTATGGTGGGATGTGGGAATGGGAATGGGCTATGCATTTGGGTTTTCAATTCAAATTTGGGTGTTATATTTCAGCAAATCTTGGAGTACAAAATGCTTCAGAGTTATGGATGGTATTATTGATTCTCTTTTTCAAACATTCAGAAAAAAATTATATTCTACAAAATAAGATATTTTCTGATCTTCGTCTCCTATACACCTGTATATTCAAGACACCATAAATGGTGATTGTCAGACCACCAACAGAGAAAGAGTAAGTTTAAGTCACAAATTTTCTTTATAATGTTGATGATTTTGTACAATAGCTTAAAACTAGTTTGTACAAATCTGATGAAGTTAATCTTCATGTGTCTTTTGCCCAGGTTTCAATTGCAAGTCAGGGATATTTAGATCAGGCACTAACATTCCCAGGTGGAGCACATTTTGGTCTTAAATAAATGCAGTTTCCTCTTGTTGAAAATAGAGAAGTACAACAAATTCATTTATATAATTCTATCATTATCAGTTCTATGACTGTCATGTTGGCACTTTCAAAGTTACATAGGTACAAACTCAATTAGCCACAAAATAAATTTTTTGGAAAAAATAATTTAAATCTACATGTACAATTCTTATTTTTGGTTGGTTTTTCAATTACCATATTGATTCCACAGAGTAAGTGCTAGATATCAACATAGTGATTTCTATCTTTTAGTATAGAAGAGCAAACTAAAATTTAACACAAGCTTATGGTGAAATTTCAAACATTTGATAAACATTTTTACAAGTTCTGACCTGTTCTTCTCAGCCAGTAAATTGTCTTTTTGAGATATATATAGTACATAGTAACATTCAAGTTGCAATAATAATATCTCTACTTGAAGTTGCAATAACTTTGCTGTTATCAAAGTCAGCTTACGTCTAAACTGGTTCAACATCACTCTTTGCAGGTCCATGAGTTGAGTGGAAAGGATAAATTATTCAAATGTATTTTATACTAGTCTGAGGATGCTGGATATATTTCAAGGAGCGCTACAGTTCGACCAGAGGTTTGTTTCAGACGAGTGGATACATTCTTTTTTGCCTCCGGCTATATTATTCCTGACTGTTGAACGTTTATATGCTTTCAGTGTACAGGTTTTATATTCAAATTTCTCAATGATTCCAAATTGAAGTTTGAAATATTGCTTGGTTGAAAATGCAGAATTAACAGCAAAAGTACTAATGGTAGAAAGATTGTTCAAAACAGGAGGAAGGATGAACTGGTCGCTATTGGCCCAACTGCCTTGAATGACTTACCGAGGCGAGTAAAGTGTACAGAGCATATGAAAGGTACAGACACAGAACAGTTCTTTCACAATGCCAATTTAGAATATAGGTGATAAATTCTTTGATTCCACCAACATTTCTATGGAGCATGGGATTTCAGATTTTCATTGAACTAAGATGATTTGATACATCAAAATATATTACTCACTCTGTCTTAAAATATAAATAAACAGAGATACCAGAAGATGGGACTTACAAATGGTACAACAGGTTCAAGGGAAGATCTATCCATCCTAACATGAATACCTAGTTACCGTTATGGTTGAGGAGTTGTATTCAGTCATCCACCTCATTATGCTTCTGTTCATCAAGTGGGCAATCCCCTTATCTATCCAGAAACTCCAAGCAGGAATCTTTCCGAGTGAGGAAATTCAAAGGCTAAGAAGTGCAACAGAAATAAACTTCACAATTCTGGTATGGTCTTTTGCATTCATGTCAATGTTTCTTTTCTTGGATACTGTCAAATTTTTAATGCAATTAGGCATTTCTATTTTAGATTTTTGATACAGTGTTTTGAATCTTGATTTCAACCAGTTGGGCTAGGAGTGTTTTAGATTTTTGATACAGTGTTTTGACTCACCACCCAATGTTAGTAGCTAATTCAAATGTCACCTCTTTTTCATGACTTATGTCTCTTGCCCTCCAGTCGTCATAATTTATCCTAATTCAGATGTCACACCTTTTTCATGACTTCAGATCATTTGGAATAGTGTCCCAACATCCTTGAGGGTGTTATATTTCAAGTTCAGTGGCTTCCTTAACTTTCTCAAATGAAGGAAGATAGTTTCAACCTGCTAAACCATTGAAGCAAGAACAGTAAGTCAAAGAGAACTCAGTCTTTCAAACTTGATCAAAGTTCTGGTTTTTTATGTAGAATTTTATTATTAATGATTTCAGATTTTGTTTACTTTAGATGGTCCTTACATTTTTCATCTTTGATTTCTTTGGCGTCAGGAATTACATTATTTGAACTCTAAATTTAATGAGATATTCATCCCTATTACGAGGAAGATTTGCCAACTTTTCCATTCCAAGAGAATCACGGGGACAATTCCTCTGCTGCTTGAAGCTTGCATAGTTAAGCTCATGCTGTGACTCTCATCATTTATCAGTCAAATGCTCTATTGCCACTTTTTGTCTGTCTAAAATCAAAGAGTAGAATGCAAAGTAATGCCCTATTGTCACTTTTTGTCTGTCTAAAATCAAAGAGCAGAATGCAAAGTTGGCTATATATGTAAATGTACTTATGGGATTATGTGTATAACTTTTTACACTTTTAAATCTGTTGCATCCTTATAATATGAGAAGATTCTGGGTGGTAAGATTCATAAAATCTATGTACGTTTGACCTGTGATTGTGATAAATGATAGTCTTGATGAGAGTATGCTTCCTTTGTGCCATTTTTTGGCTATGGTTCTTGTTTCTATGACATGTAAAAACATAGTTGTTTTTATGAGTCTATGTATGTCCATAAACATTATCTTTTGATGCCAAGAATATTGATTTTTAAATAGGTATGGAGATTCAACTACACCATACTTTAATCACATATTTAATAAGAGGAATCAAAGTACTTTAATATATTCTAATCAAATGAATAAGAAGGAACAAGAATCAACAACACAAGAATGAAAGAAAAAGGATTTTACATCGAAGAATTCAAATTTTGGGAGAAAACTTAAGACAATAATTGCTTGCAACATGTTGATGGTTTCATAGTTGCCTTAGTAGCTCTATAATCAACCTTATTAAAATTGGAAATTTCACATAGATGGTCAAAACTCAAATTTTTCCTAACATTTCTTCATCAAAAATTGTGACTCACTTTGTCATGCATCCATAGAGCAACAAAAACATTTTTAATCTTTTTATAGATCACACCTTTCCAATATGAAGGATTTTGGTTCCCAAAAGCTATGAAGACTCACAAAATGAGTGATGACCTTGCAGTGGATGACATGGTTGCCACCCACCCTACACCACTCTAGCCAATAGCTTAAAAATCTTTATCTGCAAACTATCTAAAGATGCCTAAATTGTCAAAGTGCTTGAGAGTTCTTCCATCAACACTCTTTCTCCTCCACTCAAGGGGAATGATCCTAGTGTTTCCATTGAGTATTTTCCTTGCTTTAAGATTAAGGACCCAAAATATCTTGAATTATTCATTGTGGGCACGCAAAATGAAGTAGAAACCTTCCTTGACTAAGTGATACTTATTTTACCTATCTCTAAAAAACATTGGTTTCTTAAACATGTAAGAGATGCCAAAAACAACTCTTCAAATATCCAATAGAATAACATCTACCAATACTTCATGAATTAAATTTTCCTTAACACCAAACTTTAATTTAGTTGAAATATTTGCAAACTTGAAATAAAATTATACTTGACCTAGTGACATTATCTTCTAGATTTTATTAATAAATTTTAATCATTTTTCATAAATCAAATATTCTAATTTGTTCAATTGATAAATTTTAAAATATTTAATATTAAATATATTATTTATGAAAGAAGAAATAACTAAATAAGATATTGTTATCTATTCCAATTTAATAAATAATATATTGTGAATTTTTTATTTTTTTTAAAGATAATAAAGAATGAATTAAACAATAATTCTGTAAATATAGTCATATTTATAACTTTCTCCTTTCTTAATAAAATTTAAAATTTGTGTATTAATAGTAGTCTGTCAATAGAGATTACAGCTTACTGCAGAGGCAACTTTCAAAACATAGCTATCCAAGGCTATTAGCCATTGGGATTAAAAAGTTTTTGCTAGAATCAGTATAACTGAATTACATAAAGCTATAGACTGCACAAGATTTAGGAGCTTATACATAATTGTTTATACAAAAAAGTATCACTGAATTACATAACTGTTTATACAAAAAGTACTTAAAAGCCATAATATCTGCTATCATATTTGAGACAGAGATAGGTGGAATCATGGTCCTATTAAGAGGATTAGATGATGTGGAACTAGACAAATTAGCAAACACTTCATCTAGCCGAGGATAAGTATTAAGGGGGTTGGTGATCATCTATTGTGGATGTTAAAACAATAGATTTTGGAAGGTTGATGTTACTATAGGCTCTTGGATGGTGAAGTTGCTTTTTTTTTAGGTTGGTTGACATTAGAGACAACTCTTGGATTTTTAAAAGTGGATGCAACTACGATTTTGTTTGTAATAAACTTATTCAACTTGGATTGGTCAAAACTAGGGGAGAGAGTGGTGCACTCATCTATAAGTTGCTTGAAGAAGTGTGTTTTATTCAAACCTATTTAAAACACCTATAATATGATCTAAATAGGTTTGGGTAATCTCATCATTCATAAATTCAACAAACCTAGGAGATTATTCAGTTTGGTCTACCAAGTCTTCTTCATCAACTCTAGGGTGAACTGGTAAACTCTCATTTTGATTGTATTGGCTATTGAAAATGGGTTTGTACTACTTTTTTCCATTTTTTTCTTTGTTTGTAACCTATTTAGGGTGACATGAACCTATTGACACTATTTTTTTGGTTTTTGATTTTTCAAATTTTTTGGGATTTTTTGATTTTTCAAATGTTTTTGGATTTTTTGGAGTTTTGAAAGTCTATACTAAGAAAAAGAAAAATGATTAAAAAAATATAAATCTTAAAAAAGATAAGGTCCACATTAGATTTTAGACCGGGAAGTTTTAATCTACCAATAATAGACATAGAAAACACATGAACAAGCTTATAATTAATTAAGTAGGAGTGACTCTTAGATTGGGCCCACATGATAAAATACCTCAAGATAGTGAAGAGAAGCTATCCTTCAAGAGTCAATAGATAAGGATCCAGTGGCACATGATCAACTCACATTTTCCCTTTCTTTAGAGGCTCTTAACACTATGCCCAAAGAGTTTCTATCTCTACTCAAGGAGGTACATAGTGATTAACTTCAGGCTTGATCCTAATCCTTGCACCACACTAAAAGACAACCAAAGGACTTAGGATTCTATTTACATGCTCACAAGGGAATCATCTATATGCCAAAAGGGCACATGAGGCCTAATCTATGAATTTGAAAGTGTAATAAATTCAAACAGTCAGGAGAAGATGGTAACCCACCCTTCTCCTTTACTTCCCCAAGGTGTCAAGTTCTTGGGCGCTTAACCCAAATGAAAAATTCACAACTTCCAAGAGGCATGTCTTTTGTTTCATCCCTTGCTATTTATACTCCTCCAAGAAACTAGTTTTGAGGTCATCCTCTAGGATGGTGAAATCCGTAGACATGCCCCCTAAAAATAAGAAGTGTTTTTTATTCTCAAGATCACATAAATATGTGTGAGAGAAGAGCATACACACACACCGTTCGAGATTAAAAGAAAAATGTTCTTTTATTAACCAAAATGAACTGTGAATTTATTTTTAATCCCTCATTGCAATTGTTTGAAAACAAATAAAACTACAAAGCAAACAAAAGGAGAAAAGGTTAATAAAACTTGTCTTCAAACAACCATGTTGTAACACAAATATCTTAGAAGTTTAAAGTTTTAGCACTTTGTCTTGCGAAAATGTTTGTTTTTATTTTTGGCCTTCAATAATAAAAAGGAAGATGTATTCAATGGTTAAAAATAAAAAAGAAGCAATAAATTTCTTCAAATGGAAAAACAACTCCATGATTAGATAGCTTGCAAAATTTTGATAAATTTTAAAAAATTCATCAAAAATGATAAAATATGTAGAAGTTATGCTTGTTTGAAGGATTAAAATAAGCACTTAATTTGATTGATTATATCTGATTTCCATTATCTGATTTGAAGGAATGGCCTACAGTGACTACATCATAACCAACTTTACAATGCCTACAAAAAATTGAAAATTTGGTAATTCTAGCAAAAGTTAACATTTTATTGTAGGTTGATATTTTTGAAAATTATAAAGGGAAGAGCAAGCAATTTGGTTGAGTGATTAAACCCCTGTTAATTAATTTTTTAATCAAAAAGTAAAATAAAATTAAATATTAACATAATTTTATACCTACAACAATTAAAGCACAGTCTACAAAGTAAACAATTATGCCTGAAAAGTGTATTTTTTTAGTCTAGAATGTTATCTTGCACTAAAATATGGACTATTATTTATGAAAATTCACTTCTTGACCCTTTTGGATATAGCTGTGATGTTTGATTGTCTCTAAAATTATTCTATAAAGTTTTATTCTCCAAACCACTTCAAAATCCCTATAGCCTATGAGACAAAAGAGACACAAACAAACTCATGCAAACAACAAGATTAGTAGAAAAGGTTAGTGTTCATGTCAGATTCCCCAAAATATAAACAACAAAAATCAAAGACTAGAAATTCATAAAGAACTTGAAAGCATAAAATAGTTGAATTCAAATTAAATTCCTTGTCTATGAAATCCATTACAAACCTCAATAAAAAGATTGTTATGTCACTTTGCCTTGGAATGTGGATGCAATCTAAGTAGAATAACACATTGTATGATTGAGTGATGGATTCGACTAAGTGGATTTACTTAATGTATAATTGATTATGGGATTATTTCGATAGAATTTGATAACTTAGACGTGATTGAATGAATCAAATGATGAACATAATTGTATTTAAATACTTCTCAAATGAAGATAAGAATGATCAACTAATTTAATTAGAGAATTAGTTGTGTCAACTCAACTAAAATAAGTAATTTTCCAATTTGAGGACTTGAGAAGATAATATTTGCTTATTCATTTATTTGATGGATAAGTGTGCACATAACTTTTCCACTTTTAGGTTGAGTTGACTGAAGGAAGAGGAAGAAGTTTCTAAAATGGAAGAAGAGTAACTTGATGGAAGAAAAAGTTAACTGAAGTAGTGGATATATAAATTTTAAGTTTCCTAATGAAGAGTAAAGAGACAAAAATAAAATTTATGAGTGGATAATTAACTCACTAATTTTGAGGTATTGCTTCAAGATCATGTTTATAGATATGATGTTATGGGCTTGCAAAATAATATACCTAGGTCCTCAAAGGGCAAAAAGAACAAAAATATTCTTGTAGACATCCAAATTTGGACACTTAATTTATCCAAATTTACCACTTTTCATCTAAACATCCTATTATTTGCATTAATTAAGTAATATTACTATTATTTAATTAATATCCTTAACTCTGCCAAATCCCTAAGGCATTTAATTAATAATTAAATACCTTACGCTCCTTAATCCCCTTTTCATCAAATGGATTAAATAAATATTACATTTATTTAATTCCTCACATGTCATTTTCATCTAATCCTAATCCATCTCTTAATCTCTTCATTAAGGATGTACACATGCCTAATCCTTGATTAGGATGTGTCACATCCTCCAACTTTTGCAAGTTGGCTTTTAATCCTCATTAACCCCTAATTATCCTCTAATTACTAATTAGTTAAACCTAATTAGTACCTTGGTCAACTCTCCCCATCCCCCAAGGAATTTTTAATTCCTTTTATTCACCCTAGGCTCCTCTCTTCCCCATGTGAATTTTTAATTCACTTTTATTCCTATAGAATCCTTTTCCCATGCATCTTCTAGAATCTTTGACTTGTCACATCAAATCACATGTGATTTCCACCTTTGGGAACCTTATTATCCACTAGATTCTTCCAATCATTGTGATTTTTAATTCACTTTTATTCTCCCAGCTTTCCCTTCCCATGTGATCATTGAAAGGTCACATCAAACGTGGAAGGTACTTGTCCTTCCTCCACATCATGTACCACATCACCTACACATCATCTCACCCTTAGCCCTCTCACATTCCACATGTCAAAATGTGAGGGCTTGTGAGTCCTCAACTCACCTTAGCCCTTCATCTTGACTTTGTTGGATAAATCCCAACCATTGAATTCTCTAGAGAATTCAAGATCCTCTATAAATACCCCTTCCTCTAAGGCATTTGGAGGGACTTAGCCATTTTGCAACTAAATGTTGCCATTTTGTGCACTCATCTAGCCATCAACATTCATCCATTTGCATCTACATTCAAGCATATAGTCAAGACTTGCATTTAGCCATATCAAGAGTCATCAAGGAGCATACAAACCAAATCATATCAAGGGCCAACCAAGAAGTTTCAGCTGCAAAAGGGAGGTATATCTATTTAGCATCATTTTACAATTTTCTCTTTGCATTTACAAATTTCTTAGGCTAATCTTGAGGTGTTTCCTTATGTTTTTTCATTGCATTTTAATTTCTTAGAAAGGGTTAGACATTTTGGATATCACATTTTTGGCACGCCTGGTGAGACCCACAAGTGGGTCCCTCAATTTCACGTTTGTTGTTGTTGAGTTTTTTGCAAGAATACACCGCAGAAGGGCGATTACGCCCTCCTGGTTACTGCAGAAGGGCGATTACACCCTTGATTTTCCGCAGAAGAGCGATTACGCCCTTGATTTTCCGCAGAAGGGAGATTATGCCCCTGATTTTCTGCAGAAGGGCGACTATGCCCCCTGGCTCCAAAATTTTTGTGCTAACACTTTTCTGCAGAAGGGCGACTACGCCCCTAGGCTTAAATTTTTGTGCTAACACTTTTCTGCAGAAGGGCGACTATGCCCCCTGGCTCCAAAATTTTTGTGCTAACACTTTTCTGTAGAATAAAATTTTTGTGCTAACACTTTTTTGCAGAAGGGCGATTACACCCCTGATTTTCCGCAGAAGGGCGATTACGCCCCTGATTTTCCGCAAAAGGGCGACTATGCCCTTGATTTTCCGTAGAAGGGTGACTACACCCCTGATTTTTCGTAGAAGGGCGATTACGCCCCTGATTTTCTGCAGAAGGGTGACTGCGCCCCCTGATTTTCTGCAGAAGGGCGATTACGCCCCTAATTTACCGCAAAAGGGCGACTGCGCCCTTGATTTACTTCAGAAGGGCGACTGCGCCCCCTAGTCACCGCAAAGCAACACATTTTGGAAAGTAAAACTGTCATTTTAGCTTCGGTTTCTACTATTTTCAGGGCTATCCGTTTGCTCAAACTTTTTAAACTATCCTTGTTGTTTTCATTAATCTAAGAACATAGTTTAATTAGGGGGGGTAATATTCATTGCTTGCTATGTTTATCTTTTTGTGTTGCCCAAAGGGGGCATTAATCTATTTTCACTTTCCCCTTGCACTTCGTGTGAGCCTGGGGAGTAGTTGGAGATGGTTAGTACTTTCTTTATAGTGGGAACTGCTTGGGGATTTCATCACCTCAAGGGACGATTCCAACTACGCATACCGGCAGTGTATACAAAGGGGGGAGAGCAAAAGCTATACCCCAATCCAGTTGCGTTGTAATTGGCAGAGCGTCGAAGCTAGGGTGATACCTAGATAGACGTGAAGAGTTGGTCCGAGCCCTTCAGTATCTCCCTGGGGTTCCCGACTCACGCTTGTGACGGGCTGGTGTTCACGGTTGTGCCTCACATACTGAGAGTATATCAAGGACTCCTTAGACACCTTGTGCATCCTAGATTAAGACCACGTTGGCCATACCCTTAACACTAATCATAGGATTGTATTTGCTTGAAAGTGTTTTCTTGTGAGAAACCGGTAAACTTTTTGATGAATTGGCCATATTATTGTCATTTTAAAGTCCTTGCCATAGTCATTTTCATCAAACCAAGTCTCTGATTTTCCGCAGAAGGGCGATTACGCCCCTGATTTTCTGCAGAAGGGTGATTACGCCCCTAATTTTCTGCAGAAGGGTGATTATGCCCCTGATTTTTCATAGAAGGACGATTACGCCCTTGATTTTTCACAGAAGGGAGATTACGCCCCTGATTTTCCGTAGAAGGGCGACTGCGCCCCTGATTTTCCGTAGAAGGGCGACTACACCCCTGATTTTCCGCAGAAGGCTGACTGCGCCCCTGATTTTCCGCAGAAGGCCAATTGCACCCCTATTTTTCCGTAGAAGGGCAACTGCACCCCTGATTTTCTGCAGAAGGGCAACTGCGCCCCTGTTTTACTACAGAAAGGTGAATTTTCCCCCCTGAACAGCTGAAACCACCCCGTTTGGGTCCGTTTAGCCTCTAAGCCATCATCTAATCATTCCCAACCTTTATCTCATCATCCCAAGCCTCCGTTTTGCCAGTCTAAACCTCCAAAAATCTCCATTTGATCATTCTAAATTTTTCCACAACTTCCTTCATCTACATCATCCTCTTGGCAAACAAACATATCTAGTTCCCAAATCCGACCGGTGAAACCAATCCCATCATATCTTTCAATCCAATCCTAATTCTAAGCACTCGTTCACTCATTCTTAATACGCGTTCATCTATTTTGAATCTTCCTCTGCTCATTCCGATCATCTGTTTAGTCATTCTGAGTAAACCTTCATCCATTTCACACCTCATTTCGTCATTCTGAACTCTCGTTCTATTATTTCGATCATCCATTTTACTCATTCTGAGTAAACATTTATCCATTTCACACCTCCTTTCATCATTTCAAACTCTTGTTCTATCATTCCAATCATCCGTTTACTCGTTCCGAGTAAACGTTCATTCGTTTCACACCTCCTATCATTTCAAACTTTCATTCAGTCATTCCAATCATCCATTTCCCCATTCTGAGTAAACATTCAATCATTTTGAACTCTCGTTCAACAATCATGATCAATCATCTACTTGTTCCAAGTAATCTATCATTCATTCTGAGCTTTCGTCTTCTCATTCCAAGAGTCATTCATCTGTTCTTAGCAGTCATTTACTCGTTCCAAATAATCATTCATCCATCCCGATCAATCATTTACTTAT
The DNA here is from genome assembly GCA_007258455.2 of Sequoia sempervirens. NCBI lineage: Eukaryota > Viridiplantae > Streptophyta > Pinopsida > Cupressales > Cupressaceae > Sequoia > Sequoia sempervirens. The sequence goes on from VDFB02047230.1 coordinate 616,248,649, forward strand.
TTTGAGTATTTGTTCATCCACTTTCTTTCATCCATTTCTCCAATCAAATCATCATTTCCCCCATCCAAATCCCTTGAACTTCGTCTCGGGTTATTATCCAAATTGACCTAAGTGTCTAATTTGATCATCATTATCAACATCCGCTTAGGATTGTCATCCGTCCTAAGTTAATCATCATCGTTGTCCCAATCAATTCACCTTCAATCTCAAGGTGGATTCGGTGCTACAATCATCCATTTATCCTTTAATCCGATCAATCAACATCCTAAGTCACCTAGGATAATCTCCAAACAGGGCTTTTCAATCCCTCTCATCATCCTATCCGACCCATCAGTTGATCTTATCAATCATCAATCAACCTTATCCAATCCAATCCAATCCAATCCAATCCAACCACATCACCCTCGACCCAATCAATCTACTTCTATCTTGAAGCAGATTCAGTGTCGGTCATCAGAATCAATCCCATCACATCATCAATCATCCTAATATGAGCTTTAATCCAATCCAAATCTAAGCTTAACCTAAATCCCAATTTGAGCTTTAATCTGTTCCCATCCAAAATATTTTATCCATCCTCTTTATCCTTTCACCATCATGAATCCTTATCCTCCATCAATAGTGGTCAAGGGAAACCCTAATTACGTCGACAACGATAACGAAAGTCTTGTCGATCAAGAAGAATATGACATAGATCCCCTTGATGCTATCGTCACTAGTAAGCTTTCTCCACCCACATTCCACAATCCAATCACCCCTTCGAGTTATCCCGTTATGCCTTCATCCATGCCTCATCATGCTCCTTATGCTACCTTTGACAAGGGATATTCGTCATATCCATCATATCCTTCATCTACATCATCCTCTTATCCTATTTTGCCATCACAATACTCCTATCCTAATCCCCCGCTCACATCCTCCTATCTCAATCCTTCATCCACATATACCCACTACCCTAATCTTCCATACCAATCTGCTCACCCTAATCCTACATTCACACCTTCCTATCCTAATCCTACATTCACACCTTCCTATCCTAATCTAGCATCCACACCAACCTATCCTAATCTAACATCCACATCTCCTTATCCTAATCTAACATCCACATTGCCCTATCCCAATCCACCATCCCAATCTTCCCATCCTAATCTACCATCCCAATACCCTTACTACAATCCACCACCCATATCCTCATGTCCTAATTCACCATTCCAATATCCCTATCTTAACCCTTTGTCTAATCTTAATCCCCCATCTATTCCCAGTCCTATTCCCTCATCTAATCCTAGTCCACCAATCCATAATCCTTCATCCACTCCTACCTCACCATCCAAACCTAGAGTATGCAAGTTCCTCACTCAAGAAGTTCTCCAAGGACTTATAGCAAAGAAGACATCTCCCACTCGACACCTTGAAGTTATGGAATCATGCCATCCCAACCCATCATCCACGGTCATTAGTGACAAGACCCTTCTCCACCCAACACCTATCAGTGATGAAACCATCATATCCTCTGAATCCACTGAGCCCCCATCTCTTACCATCACACCCTCTGAATCCACTGACCCCCATCTCCTACCATCATGCCCTCTGAATCCACTGAGCCCCCATCTCCTACCATCACACCCTCTGAATCCACTGAGCCCCCATCTCCTACCATCACATCCTTTGAATCCACTGATCCCCCATCTCCTACCATCATATCCTCTAAATCCGTTGAGCCCACTGAACACCCACTTCCTTCTCCAAGAGTTGTCGAACCCATCAACGACACCCTAATCCAATCAACTTCTTCCACTCCTAGTGTCACTAAAATCCATTCCCATGAATGTTTTGAATCCTCCATCCCTCCATCTTCCCCACTTGAGGAGCCCCACCAAGACTCCATTATCATGCCTCCCGCACATGATGAGTCATGCCAAGAGCCTAATCCAAAGCATGCCAACATATCCCCCTCTTCAGATCAAGACCCTACCATCCCATCCAGTCCACCTCAAGATCATAGTCCCCCATCCCTTCCATCCCATGATCCCCTTGTCATTCAAGCTTCCACCGCTCCATCTCCATCTCCATTGCATGATCCCACTACCACCAATCTATATCCTATCATATCCCCTAATCCCTCTCCTGATACCACCCATCCAAATGCTGTTATCCCATCATCTCCCTCTCATGATCCCCCATCATCGCCTAAAACTGCTATCCCCACACCGCTTGCATATCCCCTTGGTACTCTCACATTCTTCCATGGTGGCCTCCTTGCAAAAGAAAAACACAATGTATTTACCACCCGTCATCATCCACCTAATAATGGACTTGCATCATGTTTTCATAATAACACAAATCCTATCATGGATCGCATGCTCAAGAAAATGAACTATCAAGGACAAGGTATTTTGGAGCCCATCCAAGTCAAAGAACAAATCTGCATGCAAGATCTTGGACCTATTTCCCAAGACTCACACTCTAAAGATGTTGGTACAACCTCTAGACGTCCTCAACGAGCCTCTTCCAAAATAAATATAGGCTCTTTCCATCGCTCCACCAAATCATATGTTGCCATTCCTCTTCCTCTATCGTATCGCCTCAAAACAACCGTCCATATTCCTCCTTCATGTACTCCATCCATTTTGGGTCCTTACATCCCTCCATCTACCATGCCCATGTTTCCTCTAGGTCCTACGTCTATTTTGGGCCCCTATATCCTAAAATCACCTCCTCCATCTCGTCCTATCCATCCTTTCATCCATTCATCACCTATCCATCTCATCCATCATAAACATCCCTCTCACATATCCCATAATCAGGATCAACAAAGGCACATACCTAAACATCCTCCATCTACACATAATCCCCATACTCCTACCTCCATCACTCCACATCATCCATCTCCTCCACACCCATCCCATTGCTACTAAAAGCACTTTGGTTGTTGAAAAAATGCCAAATCCAAGCATCCCACATGAATCTAAAACCCCCATCCTCAAAGACATGGTGAAGAGAAGAAAAATCTAAATCTAAATCAAATCCGTAGGCCACAAAGGCCCACCAAAGCAAAGATCAAAACCATGTGGATCCCAAAGAAAAAAGATGCAATGCTATCACATGAAAAATCTGTAAGAACATCCAAAGTCGCTAATCCAAAAGCTAATCATACACCCTTTCATCTCCTAAGTCTGTTTTGGGTCCTTATGTCCCGAAATTCACCATTCCATCTCCTCCATTATCCCCACATTCTCCATCCCTTAATCCTATTATCTTTCCACATCCACCACCACATGTGCCAATGTTGGTCCCGGAACACATCTCCCCATCACATATCCACCCCATCATTCCATCCATACCCTTTGCAGCATCCCATCCATTATCCCATGTATCTCCCCTCTCAAATCCCTCTAATTCATCCTCTTGCATAATTCATTTATCCTCATAAGGTTGTACCAACATCCAACAGTCGGTTCGAACAAGGGCTATTAATGCCTCATATAGAACTTGAAGCTTAAGTCCTTCATCCATATCCTTATCGCATGTCTTCTAAATCCACTTATTTTCCTCCCTATTCTTATCCATCTCCTTTTGCATGATATCCCAAATTTCAAAAATCCAAAAAAGGTCAAAAAATCCACAAAAATCCAAAAAATTAAAAAAATCCAAAAAAAAAGAAAAAAAATAGTAAAGAGAAATAATTCGTCCAATGGTGAAAACTTGGCAAACAAGCGCCTTGGATAAGTGCCATGATGAAAACCTGGAAAACAGGCGTCATGAATAAAACCCCATCTACACTTGGGGGCAACTTCCTGATATGCATTCCCTCCATCCACTATACTTCTTGCTATGCTTCCAGTTATGCACCTGTAATCCCCTCCATCCCACCTATCTTCCACATCCTACCATCATATCCCATTTATCTTCCATCCCTCCATCCTTCTTGTGATCTTGATCAAAATAGGGGAACCTATCTATACATGCTTTGGCCACCTCTTGGTATACATTCCCTTCATCCATGCTCTGTTGTATTCCTTGGTCACCCATCCTATCCTCCTCTAGTTATCTCCTTTTCCCATCCACTCGTCTTCCATCCCTCATACCTCATCATATATGACATATCTAGAGTGGGGGCATTTGCTTCCTTTGTGACATAGTCTTTGGAGACATCATCTATCATAACATCCCTTCATCTCCCTATCCATCTATCACAACATCCCTTCCATCTCCCCATCCTTATCTTCGTATCCATCTATCCTAGCATCCCTT
>VDFB02047230.1:616253002-616334179 GCA_007258455.2 Sequoia sempervirens
TCTAATCATTCCCAACCTTTATCTCATCATCCCAAGCCTCCGTTTTGCCAGTCTAAACCTCCAAAAATCTCCATTTGATCATTCTAAATTTTTCCACAACTTCCTTCATCTACATCATCCTCTTGGCAAACAAACATATCTAGTTCCCAAATCCGACCGGTGAAACCAATCCCATCATATCTTTCAATCCAATCCTAATTCTAAGCACTCGTTCACTCATTCTTAATACGCGTTCATCTATTTTGAATCTTCCTCTGCTCATTCCGATCATCTGTTTAGTCATTCTGAGTAAACCTTCATCCATTTCACACCTCATTTCGTCATTCTGAACTCTCGTTCTATTATTTCGATCATCCATTTTACTCATTCTGAGTAAACATTTATCCATTTCACACCTCCTTTCATCATTTCAAACTCTTGTTCTATCATTCCAATCATCCGTTTACTCGTTCCGAGTAAACGTTCATTCGTTTCACACCTCCTATCATTTCAAACTTTCATTCAGTCATTCCAATCATCCATTTCCCCATTCTGAGTAAACATTCAATCATTTTGAACTCTCGTTCAACAATCATGATCAATCATCTACTTGTTCCAAGTAATCTATCATTCATTCTGAGCTTTCGTCTTCTCATTCCAAGAGTCATTCATCTGTTCTTAGCAGTCATTTACTCGTTCCAAATAATCATTCATCCATCCCGATCAATCATTTACTTATTTTGAGTATTTGTTCATCCACTTTCTTTCATCCATTTCTCCAATCAAATCATCATTTCCCCCATCCAAATCCCTTGAACTTCGTCTCGGGTTATTATCCAAATTGACCTAAGTGTCTAATTTGATCATCATTATCAACATCCGCTTAGGATTGTCATCCGTCCTAAGTTAATCATCATCGTTGTCCCAATCAATTCACCTTCAATCTCAAGGTGGATTCGGTGCTACAATCATCCATTTATCCTTTAATCCGATCAATCAACATCCTAAGTCACCTAGGATAATCTCCAAACAGGGCTTTTCAATCCCTCTCATCATCCTATCCGACCCATCAGTTGATCTTATCAATCATCAATCAACCTTATCCAATCCAATCCAATCCAATCCAATCCAACCACATCACCCTCGACCCAATCAATCTACTTCTATCTTGAAGCAGATTCAGTGTCGGTCATCAGAATCAATCCCATCACATCATCAATCATCCTAATATGAGCTTTAATCCAATCCAAATCTAAGCTTAACCTAAATCCCAATTTGAGCTTTAATCTGTTCCCATCCAAAATATTTTATCCATCCTCTTTATCCTTTCACCATCATGAATCCTTATCCTCCATCAATAGTGGTCAAGGGAAACCCTAATTACGTCGACAACGATAACGAAAGTCTTGTCGATCAAGAAGAATATGACATAGATCCCCTTGATGCTATCGTCACTAGTAAGCTTTCTCCACCCACATTCCACAATCCAATCACCCCTTCGAGTTATCCCGTTATGCCTTCATCCATGCCTCATCATGCTCCTTATGCTACCTTTGACAAGGGATATTCGTCATATCCATCATATCCTTCATCTACATCATCCTCTTATCCTATTTTGCCATCACAATACTCCTATCCTAATCCCCCGCTCACATCCTCCTATCTCAATCCTTCATCCACATATACCCACTACCCTAATCTTCCATACCAATCTGCTCACCCTAATCCTACATTCACACCTTCCTATCCTAATCCTACATTCACACCTTCCTATCCTAATCTAGCATCCACACCAACCTATCCTAATCTAACATCCACATCTCCTTATCCTAATCTAACATCCACATTGCCCTATCCCAATCCACCATCCCAATCTTCCCATCCTAATCTACCATCCCAATACCCTTACTACAATCCACCACCCATATCCTCATGTCCTAATTCACCATTCCAATATCCCTATCTTAACCCTTTGTCTAATCTTAATCCCCCATCTATTCCCAGTCCTATTCCCTCATCTAATCCTAGTCCACCAATCCATAATCCTTCATCCACTCCTACCTCACCATCCAAACCTAGAGTATGCAAGTTCCTCACTCAAGAAGTTCTCCAAGGACTTATAGCAAAGAAGACATCTCCCACTCGACACCTTGAAGTTATGGAATCATGCCATCCCAACCCATCATCCACGGTCATTAGTGACAAGACCCTTCTCCACCCAACACCTATCAGTGATGAAACCATCATATCCTCTGAATCCACTGAGCCCCCATCTCTTACCATCACACCCTCTGAATCCACTGACCCCCATCTCCTACCATCATGCCCTCTGAATCCACTGAGCCCCCATCTCCTACCATCACACCCTCTGAATCCACTGAGCCCCCATCTCCTACCATCACATCCTTTGAATCCACTGATCCCCCATCTCCTACCATCATATCCTCTAAATCCGTTGAGCCCACTGAACACCCACTTCCTTCTCCAAGAGTTGTCGAACCCATCAACGACACCCTAATCCAATCAACTTCTTCCACTCCTAGTGTCACTAAAATCCATTCCCATGAATGTTTTGAATCCTCCATCCCTCCATCTTCCCCACTTGAGGAGCCCCACCAAGACTCCATTATCATGCCTCCCGCACATGATGAGTCATGCCAAGAGCCTAATCCAAAGCATGCCAACATATCCCCCTCTTCAGATCAAGACCCTACCATCCCATCCAGTCCACCTCAAGATCATAGTCCCCCATCCCTTCCATCCCATGATCCCCTTGTCATTCAAGCTTCCACCGCTCCATCTCCATCTCCATTGCATGATCCCACTACCACCAATCTATATCCTATCATATCCCCTAATCCCTCTCCTGATACCACCCATCCAAATGCTGTTATCCCATCATCTCCCTCTCATGATCCCCCATCATCGCCTAAAACTGCTATCCCCACACCGCTTGCATATCCCCTTGGTACTCTCACATTCTTCCATGGTGGCCTCCTTGCAAAAGAAAAACACAATGTATTTACCACCCGTCATCATCCACCTAATAATGGACTTGCATCATGTTTTCATAATAACACAAATCCTATCATGGATCGCATGCTCAAGAAAATGAACTATCAAGGACAAGGTATTTTGGAGCCCATCCAAGTCAAAGAACAAATCTGCATGCAAGATCTTGGACCTATTTCCCAAGACTCACACTCTAAAGATGTTGGTACAACCTCTAGACGTCCTCAACGAGCCTCTTCCAAAATAAATATAGGCTCTTTCCATCGCTCCACCAAATCATATGTTGCCATTCCTCTTCCTCTATCGTATCGCCTCAAAACAACCGTCCATATTCCTCCTTCATGTACTCCATCCATTTTGGGTCCTTACATCCCTCCATCTACCATGCCCATGTTTCCTCTAGGTCCTACGTCTATTTTGGGCCCCTATATCCTAAAATCACCTCCTCCATCTCGTCCTATCCATCCTTTCATCCATTCATCACCTATCCATCTCATCCATCATAAACATCCCTCTCACATATCCCATAATCAGGATCAACAAAGGCACATACCTAAACATCCTCCATCTACACATAATCCCCATACTCCTACCTCCATCACTCCACATCATCCATCTCCTCACCCATCCCATTGCTACTAAAAAGCACTTTTACAGCAAAGAAAATGCATAAATCCAAGCATCCACATAATTCCACGCCCTCATGTCCCTCTCCAAAAGACATGGTGAAGAGAAGAAAAATCTAAATCTAAATTTAAACTGTGAGGGCTGCTGGAAGGTTCACAAAAGCAAGATCAAAACCATGTGGGATCCCAAAGAAAAAGATGTAATGCCATCACATGAAAAATTTGTAAAAACATCCAAAGTCGCTAATCTAAAAGCTAATCATACACCCCTTTCATCTCCTAAGTCTATTTTGGGTCCTTATGTCCCAAAATTCACCATTCCATCTCCTCCATTATCCCCACATTCTCCACCCCTTAATCCTATTATCTTTTCACATCTACCACCACATGTGCCAATGTTGGTCCTGAACACATCTCCCCATCACATATCCACCCCATCATTCCATCCATACCCTTTGCAGCATCCCATCCATTATCCCATGTATCTCCCCTCTCAAATCCCTCTAATTCATCCTCTTGCATAATTCATTTATCCTCATAAGGTTGTACCAACATCCAACAGTCGGTTCGAACAAGGGCTATTAATGCCTCATATAGAACTTGAAGCTTAAGTCCTTCATCCATATCCTTATCGCATGTCTTCTAAATCCACTTATTTTCCTCCCTATTCTTATCCATCTCCTTTTGCATGATATCCCAAATTTCAAAAATCCAAAAAAGGTCAAAAAATCCACAAAAATCCAAAAAATTAAAAAAATCCAAAAAAAAAGAAAAAAAATAGTAAAGAGAAATAATTCGTCCAATGGTGAAAACTTGGCAAACAAGCGCCTTGGATAAGTGCCATGATGAAAACCTGGAAAACAGGCGTCATGAATAAAACCCCATCTACACTTGGGGGCAACTTCCTGATATGCATTCCCTCCATCCACTATACTTCTTGCTATGCTTCCAGTTATGCACCTGTAATCCCCTCCATCCCACCTATCTTCCACATCCTACCATCATATCCCATTTATCTTCCATCCCTCCATCCTTCTTGTGATCTTGATCAAAATAGGGGAACCTATCTATACATGCTTTGGCCACCTCTTGGTATACATTCCCTTCATCCATGCTCTGTTGTATTCCTTGGTCACCCATCCTATCCTCCTCTAGTTATCTCCTTTTCCCATCCACTCGTCTTCCATCCCTCATGCCTCATCATACGTGACATATCTAGAGTGGAGGCATCTGCTTCCTTTGTGATATAGTCTTTGGAGACATCATCTATCATAACATCCCTTCATCTCCCTATCCATCTATCACAACATCCCTTCCATCTCCCCATCCTTATCTTCGTATCCATCTATCCTAGCATCCCTTCCTTCCATCTCCCCATCCTTATCTTCAGATCCATCTATCCTAGCATCCCTTTCTATCTCCCAATCCTTATATTCATATCCCCTCTATCCCTTATATCCTGTCAGCCATACTCCCAAGGCAGCCCACCCTGCCTTGGGGTGTGGTCCGGCTTCTACTCACATGGTTCACTTCCTTCACTAAGGCCAGATCCCGGGCCTCGGGCCCCAGGCTTGTCCACCCTGCATGACCACCCCTACCAGGGGCGTGTCTGCCCCCTTGCCGGGGTGACTCTGCCCCAGCTTGGGGCAGCTCCGCCCCAACTCCCGGGGTGACTCCGCCCCTACCCGAGGCGTGTCCACCCCAGCTCGGGGCGGCTCTGCCCCAGCCAGGGGCATATCCACCCCTTTGTGTGGCAGCGCGCCCTATTTTCCCCACCCCCCTAAAATCTCTGTCCCATCCCCCCTCCCTATATCTCTATCCATTCTTTCATCTTTATCCTCATCACATCTCACAATCCCTTGTCATTTGTATCTAGCTATAGGCCTCCCTCCATGCAACCCAATTCCATTTATCTAATCGTCATCACTCCTGCTTCTCTTGCACATCTTTCCAATCCCTTATCACTTTTCATCACTTATCTATCTATCATACCATCCTCCCAAGTCATTTTAATGATTTTGATAACTATCCCATCCCTGAGCTTTATGTGATCGTCATCATCCTATCCAATCCAACTGGTCTATCCTATCTCATCATATCGGTCCCATATTTTTATCCACTCATCCTATCCTCATCCTCCACTCATCCTATCATCATCCTTTATCCATCATTTATCTTTGGTCTTTGGTCGAACTACATTGCCCCTGCTCTTTCACGTAGGCAAGGTCGATCACTTGATCCGCCCCCGGGGCTCCGCTATCGTCTAGCATTAATCTTTCTGCTTTTTCCATCTGCTCCGCTATTGTCTAGCATTAGTCTTTCTGCTTTTTCCATCTACTCCGCTATCGTCTAGCATTAGTCTTTCTTCTTTTTCCATATGCTCCTCTATCGTCTAGCATCAGTCTTTCTGCTCTGTTCATCCACTCCTTTATCGTTTATCATCAATATCTTCTTTTGTCTCTTTGGTCCTTTTCATCCACCAGTAGTCTTCATCATCCTCTTTCTGATTTTATCCATGGTCAGTCGCTTGCATGTTATCAAACTACGAGGGCTCTGCGCTTTCACGTCGGCAAGGTTAATATTTGATCAGCCCTCGAGCCCCTAGGTCTTTAGGGTGTGTCAGTCTCATGTCTTTTCTTCCTTGTGTCGTGTCATCAAGCTATGCCCTTATCTAGCTAATTCTTCACAAACGCGATCCATTTGTATCATGAGATCCAATCAATTTTGAGCATCCCGCGTCATAACGATCTTTTAATTTAGTATCCATCATCTTTGGTCTCAACAAGATGCATCCTCCCTAACAGACCTCATCAACCCCACCCATCCCTTTTGATCCTATGGCAATGGACATTTGAAATTGATTGCGATCTTTTGATACTTTTGGCTTTTGTTTATCATTTGAGCTCCCTATCATCACTTGTCAAGGCTGCCATGATCCATCATATTATAGTGTGTTTTGATTGGTCAACATAGGGGCATATTTTGATCTTTTTATTTCTTTTTTGTGTCTTCTTGGTTGTCCCACGTAGTACCCACCAAGATCCTTGTGGTCTTGTGTTACGCTGGGGCATCCTCGTGTGCTTGTGGTTATTCCAATACCTGGTCCGACCAAAGTCATAGAAACTTTGGGGTGTTGGGATAGCCTTCTTGACTGTTGTGTTTGTTTCATGCATTAGACCCTAATACACCTTGGTTCCACATACCCTGGCACTTGGTGTCTTATGCTATAGCAAAAATCAGTGCTCCAAAGATGGAAAATTGCATTAGGATTGCATTTCATTTCTATCGTCTTGCATACATCCCCCATCCTCTCATATATCAAAATCCCCCCATCCATTCATCCTTCATCCTTATCTCACATCTCTATCCAATCCCCATCCATTCAATCTAGCACAAATCATATAATCATATCCTTGGTCTTGTTCCTAGTCTTGTTACAAGCCTTGATCCAATCATCCTCATCATCTAGATGTATTCTTCCATATCCCTTTGGTGTTGTTTTGGGGTGTATCCTTCCCTCGTCAATAACACTTTCATCATCATCATTGGGAGGTATTCTTCCCCATCCTTTAGTGGTGTTTTGGGATGTATCCTTCCCTCATCAATACCACTCATTGGGATGTATTCTTCCCTATCCTCATGTTGTTTCGGGATCTCTCATTGCCTCGTTGACGGCACTCCATCCATCATCCACCCATTTTTGCTTGTAGCTTGACTGGGGCAACATCATCTTCGTCCTTGCATCCATTTGTGCTTCCCAACCTCCTGTCGCCTTTTCCTCCTTTCATATCCATCACTTTGCATCATCTTCTTCATATCCCCTTGCATCATCTCATCCATTTCAAGAACACACCCATGTTCTCTTGAACCCACATGTCCTCTCGAGGGGGCATCCTCAAACCCTACTCTTCATCTTCACCCCCATCATCTTTCTTCCTAGTCATCCCTTTGATGACTGGGGCATCCTTCCCAATATAACCATCTCCTTCTGAGTTCTATATTTTAATATTCTTCGAAATGATGCTACTTCGTAACACCATCTCAAAGAGGGGAAAAATGTAGACATCCAAATTTGGACACTTAATTTATCCAAATTTACCACTTTTTATCTAAACATCCTATTATTTGCATTAATTAAGTAATATTACTATTATTTAATTAATATCCTTAATTCTGCCAAATCCCTAAGGCATTTAATTAATAATTAAATACCTTACCCTCCTTAATCCCCTTTTCATCAAATGGATTAAATAAATATTATATTTATTCAATTCCTCACATGTCATTTTCATCTAATCTTAATCCATCTCTTAATCTCTTCATTAAGGATGTGCACATGCCTAATCCTTGATTAGGATGTGTCACATCCTCCAACTTTTGCAAGTTGGTTTCAACCTCATTAACCCTAATTATCCCTCTCTAATTACTAATTAGTTAAATCGATTAGTACCTTTGGCTGTCCTCCCATCCCCCAAGGAATTTTAATTTCTTTTATTCACCCTAGGCTCTCTTCCCCATGTGAATTTTCTTTTTAATTCACTTTTATCCCTCTTCTAGAACCTCCTTTTCCCATGCATCTTCTAGAATCTCGACTTGTCACATCAAGTCACATGTGACAAATTCCCACCTTTGGGGAACCTTTATCTTATCCACTAGATTCTTTCTAATCATTGTGAATTTTTAATTCACTTTTATTCTCCCAAAGTTTTCCTTCCCCATGTGTGATCATTGAAAAGGTCACATCAAAGTACCTCTTGGAAGGTACTTGTCCTTCCTCCACATCATGTACCTCCCTTCTACATCACCTACACATCATCTCACCCTTAGCCCTCTCACATTCCACATGTCAAAATGTGAGGGCTTGTGAGTCCTCAACTCACCTTAGCCCTTCATCTTGACTTTGTTGGATAAATCCCAACCATTGAATTCTCTAGAGAATTCAAGATCCTCTATAAATACCCCTTCCTCTAAGGCATTTGGAGGGACTTAGCCATTTTGAAACTAAATGCTACCATTTTGTGCACTCATCTAGCCATCAACATTCATCCATTTGCATCTACATTCAAGCATATAGTCAAGACTTGCATTTAGCCATATCAAGAGCCATCAATGAGCATACAAACCAAATCATATAAAGGGCCAACCAAGGAGTTTCAGCTGCAAAAGGGAGGTATATCTATTTAGCATCATTTTACACTATTCTCTTTGCATTTACAAATTTCTTAGGCTAATCTTGAGGTGTTTCTTTATGTTTTTCCATTGCATTTTAATTGCTTAGAAAGGGTTAGACATTTTGGTATCGCAATTCTAAATACTATTGTTGAAGCTCCTCTTTGCACAAGTATTGAAAGTACTAATGAATCTCCTTACAGTGAAGCATGTCTTATCAAATGACAAGAAGAACACTTAGATTTAGTGAGAAAGGAAAGAAAGGGAAAAAAATTAGCTTGGATTTTAACTCAAAATTTGAATTGGAGCAAGAGTAGCCTAACATTCCTACAACTAGAGTTGATTTTCATAGCAATGCTTATAATTCCAATGGAAAGGATAAGGGTTTTTAGGGATCATAAAAAATGTTGGAAGTCCTGAAAAATCACAGTCTTTTCCATAGTGGTTTTGCATGAAGCAGAAGATTGTATAGTGTACCCTATAGACTAGAAAGGGTGGATTAAATTATATTAAAAATTAAATTGTTGGTAATTCTCTTGCTTGGCTACATATATTAGAAATGAAGGCACTGGTATTTTTGATGATCATGCAGTTTGTGCTTGCAGAGGCATCAAAAGACCTTTGTGTTATAATTTTGAAAATGTAGGTGAACAAGTGACAATAGGAGAGAATATAGATGATAAAAAATTTAGGGAGAAAAAAAAAATAAAAATCCTTGCTTCTTCCTGGGGCAAGGGTAAGTGGTAGAAGCATATAAGCAATGAATTATTTGTTGGTGAAAGAAAATTTTAGGATCATAATCAGACAAGTGAAAATGTAAATACTCCAAATAAGTTGATACACTATAATAATTTTAAGTTAAAGAAAAATTATATCCATTTATGAGGAACTCAACAATACCACTTGTGGCAAGATCCAACTACCTATGACCCATTCTTGACAAGGGTGGAGGTCCTTAGCTTCATATTTTCCCCAAGTTATGGTGTTTGGAAAATAGAGAAATTAACTCTATTGAGGAGCATCAAAAGTTTATGGGAAATATAGGACAATGACATGCCACCAAAAAACATTGTGAAATTCTTCCACAACATCACCCACAACTAAATTGTTGGGTAATGTCATTGGAGATGGTATTGGCCTCAAATGATTATGACACAAGCTTTCTCTAAAGGGTTTATTGTCTTCTATCTCAAATGCCTCATATTGTAAACTGATAATTTTACAACCATCACATGACTTGAGAGGCCCAACATCAATGACTACACCATTAAACCATGCACATTCATAACCAATTTGATTGTTGTAACACTCCACCAAGCTTCCTATTCAGAACTCCATTTAATCCCACAACACTTTATCCAATATCCCCAACCCTAAGCCATATACCCTATACACTTAACCTTGTACCCTCAACCCTATACTTAAACCTGAAACCCTACACCCTACACCCTCAACCCTCAACCCTATACCTTACACCCTCAACTCTACACCCTATGTACCCTAAACCATTTACCCTAAACCTTATGCCCTAAATCATATACCCTAAGCCCTCAAGCCTAAATAGATACCTTGTACCCTCAATTGTAAACCCAATACCCTCAACCCTATACCTAATATCCTCAATCCTAATCTGTATACCATATACACTTAACCCTATACCCTGAAATTTGAACACTATCCCTCAACCCTATACCTTATACCCTCAACTCTCAACCCTATATACATGGAGGGAGTTAGAGACCTACAGAAGGAGGAGATAGAGAGGTTATGACCTAGAGAAGAGAGGGTTGGAGAAAAGGATATAGAGAAGAAGAAAGAGAAAGAGAGGGCTAAGGAGGGATGGAGAGGTAGACAAGGAGTGACTGGGAGACCTAGAGAGGGCAGAGGTAGAGAGGTGAGGGTGAGGGAAATAGGGATAAGGAAGGAGAGAGAGAGATGGAGACGGAAGGAAATAACTAGAGATGGGAGAGATATAGTGGTGAGAGACCTACAATGTGGGGAGAGAGGGGTGAGAGCCATAGGGGAGAGATAGAGGTGAGAGAGATATAGGGGGAGAGAGGTGGATAATTAGACAAGTAGGGAGATGTAGATAGGTAAAGAGGGAAGGATGAATAGACCTAGAGATGGAGAGAGATGGGGTGGGAGGGAGATGAAGTGATTGATAGAATGGAGAGAGATGAGAGAGAAAAATTAATAGACAAAGAGAGAAGAAGAAAGAGGTAGGGAGGCAGTGATAGAGATATGGGTAAGGCCAGAAGGCAAGAGAGAGAGGGTGGGAGATACCTAGAGAGGGGAGAGTGTTGGTATGTGGTAATTGATCATGGAAGTACTATACACTTATAACGTATTAATGGGGTTTAGATTATCACCTCAAAAAAAATTGTTAACATGTCAACGTTTTCCTGTAGACACGTCAAGGTTTTTTCCCGCTGACACATCAAGGTTTTTACTTGTTGACATGTCAAGGTTTTCCCATTAACACATCAAATTAAAAAGGACCATGTAACACCCTAATTCTAGAACGTTCCAAAAAGCTTGTTATAAGCAGCTGGGATGTATGTTGTGGTCTAGTGTTCGCAAGATTGTAATCAATTTTTCACTAGATAATAAAATCATTAAGTGGCTGAGTTTCTGTGGATGTAGCCCATATTGGGTGAACCATGTTAAATTTTGTGTTGATCTCTCTTGTGTTATTCTTCATTTTTATTTCTAGTTTATTTAATCTGCATATAATTGTTAATGTTTATTGCTCTAATCTTCCCGAACCCTAACAAAGAGAGAGGTGAGAGAGAGAAGAGGGAGAGAGAAAGGGAAGTATTGGTAGAGAGGGAAGGAGGAAAAGAGGGAGTGAAAGGTAAAACCTCAACTATCCATCATCAATCATAAACCCTAAAATCTAAGCCTTAATCAAAGTGGGGGAGAGAGAGAAAGAGAGAAAATTTGGCTTTAGCATTATAAAATTGTATTTTCATTTGGCTAGCGCCAAATTTGGCACTTGCCAAATGAAAATGCAATTTGGCGAGCACAAAATGGTTTGCATTGAGAAATACCAATCCTTTGGGTTAGATTTTCCTTGGGCATCCAACTCAAAGGGTTGGATGACCATTTCATACCAAAGATGTGTTTTTTTGAAAAGGTAAAAAAAATTCACATATTTTTGGTCGTGCTCTCCGTCAAGTTTTCACGTGTTTCTATAAAAATACCATGATGACGTTAAGTTCTCTTAGCTATCTAACCATATAATTTTTTTCATGTTTTGATTATGTTAAGGTTTTCATCTTTATTTTCTTTTGTTAGTGTGTCCATTTTTTGTCAAAAATCAACATGTGGTATTTTGGGTATAGTTTCTTACTCATTCATCAAATTTTTAAAAAATATCTTTTTAGAAACTAGACTCCATTCTTCACGTATTGAAAAAATAAAATTGATTTTCGATTAGTTTTCAAAAATTTTAGGGGGGAGCACACTCAATTTTTTGTTTTTTAGGATGTGTCCACCTTGAAAAGTAGCAAACATTCATATATTAATTAAAAAATTAGTCAAAAAATCTGGCATAAATTACATGGTGTTAGCTAATTTCTCAATGAAGCAATTTTTGAAATTCTATTAAAAAAATTGGAGATGCTATGTTATGTTTTTTTGAAAAAATAGGACCACTTTGTGTGCTCCCCCTTTTTGAAACCCTTAATATTAACCATTTTCAAAAAAAATAGTATTTTAGAAAGTACATTTGAAGCACTACAACCTTTGTTCTTGTTGCATCTACAAATTTTGAGTGTAACTATTTTCATTTTCTTATCGAATATTAGACTTTTCTAATTTAACAATAATTTCATCTTAAGACCCCCTTTTTGTATCACATCTTGGTGCACTTGCCCATAGCTTTGTTCATTAGATTTAGCTTTAGTCTTTTATGTGGCCTCTAGGTCTTGGGCTCATTTCATGTTTATCTCACTTTCTTGTGATGCCTTTACTTTGTTGTGATGTGTTAAATTATTTTTATTTTCTTATGGTAAATTTATTAGATTAACCACTTTTGTATGTACTCAATGATGTATAGGTGGAATATCTTCTAGACTCCTTATGAAAGGTAAATCCTCTCACCCTTCATTTCACTAAGGAATTTTCCATTATTTACCTCACTACTACATGTGAGACTATTTTTTGCATTTTTAAGGGCTAGAGAAAGAGAACCACATGTATCTAGTATAGGTAGTATTTATAAGCCCCACTAAAGCAATGAGATTATCCCTTTTTCCTATCATTAATTTTAAAATTTACTCACATTCCCATGTTGTAGCCATGATATCTTTTTTATTTAATTTTTAAGATGATACTAGGTCAAGAACTAATGTTTTAGAAAGCAAAAATTGCTTATTTGTGTAACTTTCTATTCTGTAAGTGCTCAATTTTGCAATATTATATTAGGTTAATATTTACATCCAAGGATGATGTATTCCTCCATAAAATCCATTTGTATCACATACAAATAAAATTGGCCACTTATCAACTATTGTATAAGTTTGAAAGTTAGGTGAGCAGAAACAACTTCCTACACTTATCTAAGTAGGGGAGAGTTACAAAAATTTCCTTATAACACCTTATACAGTTACAGTAAGGAGAAACACATAGAAATAATGAGATAGAACAACAAGCACACATAAATAACAAACACCAAATATACATGGGGAAAACCCTTTTGGGTAAAAAAATCCCACCCTCCAAAAGCATAGTACTACTATATTAAATCAAATAGAAGTTACAATGCAGCTCCAAGTACAAAAATTCTTCAACAAGTGCTTCAAAACAAAGACCTATTCTAGAGTGAATCAAGTAGCACTTCGTTACCTACAAACAAACTATGAATTCTACAATGCAAGGAATACTATATATAGAAAATGCAATCCAAGAGAAGCATCTAGAAGAGGATGGGCACCCAAATATACATGGCACAATATCCCACGCCATAGACATGCATTTGGTCACATGTACGATATTCCCTTACACCCCTTACAATAGTCATAACATGTAATATTCTCTCTCCAAGCTTGGGCACCCAAAATGTGCTCATAATAGCCTATGATAGATGCCTTACAACTATCATAAAATATGTCATAAATTTTCCATAAAATTTTCTACAAGATCCGTTATAGAATCCATAAGAGAATTCATCATAATTGACCAAAATATATGATTCTCTTACAACCTATATGTTAACTCTCAAAACTGCACCCTTGCTAAGTTGCAGAACTTAGCATTTTGGAGTAACATGGGAACACTAAGTAAGCCCCATCTTTTCCATTACATCAACAGTCATTACATTAATGGTTGCTCCCAAGTCCACAAGTGTGTTAGGTATTGCTACCTCATTGATTGTTACTATTATAAGTGGACTACCTGGGTCATCATATTTTATAGTAGTGGTCTTTCCAACCAAAAATTCAGCTAGGTAACCATTCATGTGAATAGTATTTATCCGTTTTGGTTTCCTCCCAAGAGTTTTGATACACAACTATTTGATCAATTGGTTCAACTCAGGAATCTCCTTAATTGCTTGTAGCAAAGGAACCTCAATCTGCAACTGTTTGATTACTTGTATCAATGTAGTTTCAATGGACGAGGACATTTCTAGAGGATTTTTCAAGGTGGTTGGTTTTAGACGCTCTGGAAAAGGAGCTTGAGTTTTCTCTTCAGGAGTGGATTCCTTCAAAGGATTGGTTGGAGACTAACCCCCCTCCTCTTGAGGTAGGTTGAAAGCTCTAACTGGAGATGATAGGAAGGTCTTGTCTTGGGTACTTAATGGGCTTGCTCTAAAGATGTGGGAGTTGTTTTAGTCATCTCAACAGATTCCTTAATAGGTTCATCTAGAATCTCTTCAATAGTAGGTTGTGAAAGTGATTTTTCAAATCTTAAGTGCAAGTTTCCACAATGTATAACGTTGTCCAATAACATTTTCCTGTTCTGTGGAATACACTGGAGTATTCTGACGATTGTTCTTTGGGTTTGGAACAGGCTGCACCAAATTTTGTGGTTGGTTAACTTTCTCATTTTTTTGAGTGTTCTGGGGAGCTAGTAAAAGATTCTATTGTTGATTAGGCATTCTTTTGGGACTAGTATAACACTGATTCTAAGGTTGGTTCCATTGAGGAGCAGGATTCTGAGTATATTTTGCTTGTTGTGGCTAGTAAGAGGGCGCATATGCAATATTTTTATGGAATGGAGGGTTATAAAACATTTATCCATGGAAATAAGACATTATGCAACATTTAAAGAGCTGAAAAGTAAGAAAAAAATAGATTTTATTTGGAACATACCAACACTTGAACTGTTGAAACCAGTAGACTTGAGCTCAGAGTTGCCAGGTATGTGATTTGGTTACCTCAAAAAGGCTGAAACTACTATTGTACACACCAAACAACAGTAATATAAGATCTTAAATGAACTGAAAATTAGTTCTCAGTCCCACTGGGCATGCCAAAACTGTTAACTCTCAAAATTGCACCCTTACTATGTTGCAAAACTTAGCATTTTGGAGTAACATGGGAACACTCCTAGGTTTTGGGTCACCTAAACTTGGAGTGGACCTCTAGATTAGGCTAGATCCTAAATGGTAATCACCTAAACTAATCCTAATGACTTGCAGAGGAAAAGGGTAAAAGGATAACATAAACTGAAAATAAACTGAAAACTTTATTAAAGGTGATGCACCAAAAACTATCTGGGACCTGTAAAACAACTCATACACACAATTCAAACAATGATAAAGCTTCACATACACAAATCATTTCCATGTGTTACTTGCATAAGAATTTCATAAGAATGTTTTAGAGCTTAACTCCTAGAAGGAAAGATACTTTCACAGCTAGAACATTATGCTTTTCAACACAACCTATAACCTACAACTTACATATTCTTCTACAAAAGGTGCTAACAATGAGACAAAACCACAAGGAAAAATATAATTTCACAATTAGTAACATCAATAAAACAAAGTGCACATAATAAAGCAAAAAAATGAGAAGGTAAAACAACTTTACTTCATTGATATCCAAGGTATCCACTATAATACATGTTAAAAGAGTTACAAAAAATGTAGTCTTTTTTGCTAAGGACTCCAAAAAGTCACAGAAGAACAAGAGCATAGTAAGAACTAACTTCACAAAATGAGTAGTGAAGTGACTATATCCATTCTCCATCAAGATGCACCAAAATAGGAACTAGAAGCTTCTTGGTCGTACACACTAATAAAGCCTAAAAAATAGGCCTCAAACTCCATCCAAAATGACTCCAAAGTGAAGAAATGGTCAATCCTTGACCTTATCTATCATAAAGGCATCAAAAACTACCCCTAGATGCTCTCCAAGTGCTCCCAAATTGAGTCAAACCACTCCTAAATTCTTGGCATATGTTTACAAACCTCTTTAACTTCCCCCATATGCTTGCAAAAACATAAACTCCTAACCATAACCCCATTATGCTAAAACTAAAAGCACGTACACTTATCTATTTTGCATTACAAGACACTAATGAAGTGGTTCATAATACACCACTTAAATCAATGCCTTTTACATGTCAATTCAATCCAAAATAAATGTTGACATAGCAATACCTTGCAAGTCAAAGAAAAATGCATAACTCGACATGGGGAACATTCCTAGTTCATTAGGAATTAATCAATGCAGGGGTATAGTTTACTTTTGCAAAAAGTAAAAATCAAGGAAAAAATTCCTTAGGTGGCATCAAATATTTTAGGGCAGAAAAGAACCCTAAATCACACGTTGACAATTCATTTTACACTTCATTTGTTCTGGGAGTTTCTACTCTCTCCGAGGCACCGCCATGTCTTCCTACATCTAAGCTTGATGAAACTCACTTCTAGCAATCAATTCTGTGAAAACTCGAGGCCGAGCTAGGTAAACTCTTTGTTTCAGTTGACTCTACTTTCCTCTTCCATTTTCTGTAGAAAAAACATGCTCCATTCAAGCTCATTATGCAAAAAAGAGATGAATATACAACTTGCTTCCTATGCATTTTCCATATGCTCGGCCTATGGAAGAAATAATGGAAATTTTGATATTCCTTTATATTTTTGCAAGGTTTTCAAATAGAACTTGTCTTCCTGTCGAGGGTTCTCTTTTTCTATAAATCGTGGCCATGTAACTATCTTGTGACTGTCAAAATTGCAACATTTTTTAACTTTATGTCCATGGCTTTATTTCATATTTTGTAAAAAACAAAGATCAAATCTCCTTTGTCCTAGTCACGACTCATCTTTGGCCTTTCCATCTCAAAATCTTTCGAGGGTTTTTCCTTTTCCTGTAGCAGTTGCTCTACATATTTCTAGGCTTTATCATGGTTTTATTTAGAAATAACCTCTTGTTTTTCCTTTAAACCACTTTATTTCCTCTATCTCATGCCATCACCCACTGTGCATTTACTCACATCAAGTGTTGACTCACTATTTTGCTGATGGAAAATATCTGAACTTAAGCCTTTCTATAATATCATTAGAATCTGGTACATTTGTCAATGTTAAGACAATTTCCTTGATCAAGCATTAATCAAGCATCGAGAATGTTGGAAATATTGAGAGCTCTAGAAGCCTCTCATAGATATTTAGCAAAAAAAATGCAAGAATTGAATTTCTCCTCTCCGCATACATTTTTTTATCCATTGGTAAAGACCCCAAACATTTGATCGTCACATGAAATTGAAAGAAACATATTGACGACTTGCTGCTCCAACATCTCTCTTGAATCCCTTCTTATTTGAAAGCTTGTGTATTCTAAGATTCTACCCATTTACAAATCCTCCATTTCCACTGATTTGACCAAAATAAGGAACATTCGAGGTAAACAATGAAGGAAAAACTCCAAGCTCTAAAGTATGGATCCAATAGAAGGGTGAATTTCCTATAAGAATAGTAGAATGTATACTTGAAAAAATTTTCATGAAGAACATACCTCAATGCTGCTACAATCTGTTGAATTACATGATGACCATACATCTGAAAACTCAGAGTCAAAAGTTGGTCAGAAAAATAACCAACTATTAAGCTTTGTTGTGACTATCCATACTCTGACTGCCTATGTAACTGAAATAACATCCCAACAAATATCATAATTCTTGTTGTTATCTTGTTTTTTCTTTTATCTCAAGGACTTTGACTCAAATAGTAATGCCCCCCTATATTCAAGTGAATATTCCACCAAAGCTTTGGGCTGAAACTGCTATAATGCTATGCCAAATTTTAGACTCCATGTCTTAACTAAAAGGTATGCTGATCTTTGAGAATGTGATAAATGAGAATGACTACAACATTTTCAAACCAAAAAATCAAACATTTAGTTGGCAAGTGTCAATTGCTCTTTTTTGCTCTTGTTTGAGGTTGTAGGTACTAATATCACTTTTCAAAGTATTACTTGTCTTTTCTGTCATTACTATCATTTAATGGTGATTGTACCCCTATACCTCACATAAATCCTCATTCTAGCCTCCATTTCTTCTGAATTATTCCTTGGCCTATGTCTATTGATAAGAAACATTGATGCTTTCTTGTGACTGTTCCAACATAGTTCATTAGCTTTTGTAACCAGTCTTAAAATTGTGCATTGATACTGCCAAAGAAACATGAAACTTCCTTCTCCTATTGAGTTCTTTTTTAGCAAGCATTTGTCATTTTTTGAACTATGATATTCATCAACTCACCATCATAGGTGATGGATACTTGTTAGAGTTGATAAACATGATGTTTTATTTTATTCCCATCCCTCTTTTTAACATGAGGGCAGCATTGGCAGTGTGTTGGGCTCTATCCTTGTGGGAGCCCATTTCTCTCCACATGCTATGATATCAAAAGAAACAAACCAGCAACAAATATTTTACCTATACCTACACAGTGAGCAAACATGTTAGATAAAAACAAAGCATATGATAGATGTTTATGATAATCTTTATGTTTTCCTAGACATCTATGGTATGCAAACTATTTTGATGATTATGAGTATTAGGCTATATGTTTATGGATGTTTTCATATATATTGATTGGTGATCTTTCATTGATCTAAAAAACTCTTTCTCACACACGCAAGAATTTTTGGAGCACCTGAGCAACCCTTCAGAGCATTGGAGCAAAGGGAGTTGAACAAGCAAGAGGGGTAGCAGTAGATGCAAAGCAACTCAATTTGGATTCGTTATCCATGAAATGATGGGTCCCCTCTCTTTATATATGCATTCTTTCTTTCATGTATCTACAAATGTATAGTATTTTCCTTGATTTACATTCAAATAGTTAGTCCCATGGCTTGTGTGGGACACCATACATTTATGTTTATCAATAAAGACTACTTTTGCAAAAATTGTTTCACTCTCTTCTCTGTTGTATTCATTTACATAATATAATAATGCAATATTTTGATAATTTCTTTATGCACATGGATATAACATAGTAGAGTAGAATGTACCCTTTGTTTCACTTTGTAAAACATAAACAACTCTACTTGTTTGAGCTGGTAGCTAAAATATGTAACACTTTCATAACCTGACTTGAGCACCAACCTTCTCCATGCATAAAGATGCCTTATGACATGTCATAGAATATGTTATAATTCAAAGACTCCAATGTGGGATATCTATATCCACTTGGGATTATGATGTGTCATTCAGTCACTTTCAATAGGGATGCCACCTAGCCGGTGGGTCTCGATTTATGACATGACACTATAGGAAACCCTACACCCTCAACCTTGAACACTATCCCTCAACCCTCAACTCTACACCCTCAAACCTCAACCATATAGACATGGAGGGAGTGAGAGAACTATGGAAGGAGATAGAGAGGTGATGACCTAGAGAGGGGAGGGAGAGAGAAGAGGATAGAGAAAATAACAAATACAAAGAGAGGGCTAAGGAGGGATGGAGAGGTAGAAAAGGAGTGACTGAGAGACCTAGAGAGGGGAGAGGTAGAGAGGTGAGGGGGATGGGGAGGGAAATAAATAAAGAGGGAAAGAAAGGTAAGGAGTGAGGGAGAGAGGTGGAGAGGGAGGGAAATAACTAGAGATGGGAGAGATATAGAGCTGAGAGACCTATAACGTGGTGAGAGAGGGGTGAGATACATAGAGGAGAGATATAGGTGAGAGAGATAGAGGGGGGGAGAGGTTGGTAATGATACAAGGAGGGAGATGTAGAGAGGTAAAGAGGGAAGTATGAAGAGACCTAGAGATGGAGAGGGAGAGAGGGTGGGGAGCAAGAGGTAGTGATCGAGAGAATGGAGAGAGATGAGAGAGAAGAAATAATATATGAAGAGAGAAGAAGAAAGAGGTAGGGAGGTAGTGATAGAGATATGGGTAAGGATGGAAGGAAAGGTAGAGAGGGAGAGAGGGTCGGAATACCCAAAGAGGGGAGAGAGAGGTGAGAGAGAGAAGAGAGAGAGAGAGAAAGGGAAGTTGGTGCAGGAGCACCCAACTAGTTTCATTTAAATTTGGTCAAAATGATGAGTGTTAGGTTGGTTTAGGAGTTTTATGTCATGAAGTGAGTCCATAAGGTCTAAAAGACCATTAGAATGTATTTAGAGATCATTTTTGTAAAACAATGTTGTAATGTTGTCAATAATGCTCAAAAGAGAAAACTATGTAAGTATGAGGTTTATGAAGGGTTTAGTGATTAAAGTCATGGATTGTGTTGAATAAGGTCATATTTTATCATCAAATAGTGTTTTGGGTTATCTTAGAGGTGTTTAGGAGGTCTTGGGGTTCAAAAATGGAAAATTGATAAAATTGACAAATGTTGTCAAAAATTGTAATGCAAACTTGCAATCCAAAATGCAAATATGGGAATACTAAGGTTCAAGTCATGTAAAAGGTCATGGTAGGTGGTTGAAACTGACTGAAATAAATTTTTAAAATCTATTTATACCTCCATCCATCATTTTGAAGTGTGGTGGTTAAGAATTGAATGAAAAATCATAAGTTTTGCCATAATTTTTTCTTAATTTTGAAACATTTTTTGTTGTTTCTTTGCCTTGTACGGAATTGTACGGGTAGATTATGGTACAAAAACTATTGGAGGTGAAATCCATATGATTATTCTTTCAAATTCCACCGATTTGGTTGAATTTCATGAAGATATGAGGAAGTTGTGGGTAATTCTTTGAAAACAGCCATAACCCTGTTTTAGGGTAACCAACAAGCATTCTAAATTGCTTTTCTCTTATTCTAACCATTGGATTCTCCTGAAAATTGGTATGAAGGATGGTTAAAGTGTATTATTAAAGATCCTAAAGCTGTATAGCATGAGGAGATTATTTTGGGTTGAATCTATGATGCCCTATGACTGTGTTTTGTATAAAAATCTGAAAATGCACATGTGAATAGCCAAGAATTTGTGTTTTGGTGTAAAATAAGGCATTATTTTTGGGTGGAAAAAATTAAAAAGGATGTATTGGAATGTTTTGAGCCCTCACTAAATAGGGTTTGGTGAATTAAAGGGTTTTATGTTCATTAATTTGCTGATCTTGCATGACAGATTCTTGATAGTCGTCTTTAGGAGTAAAAAATGAATGGTTTAGTATGAGAGTTTGTTGAAATGTCATGAATAGAGATTTGGAAAGGGTCTAAGGTGTGTGTTCAAACATTATCACATATTTTTGTGGTATTTTTAAAGATATTTGTCTTGGGAAGTTATGATGATAGTTTATGTGGTCTTAAAAGGCCTAATTGTTGGTTAAGACAATCAACTTTTGAAAGTTCACCTTTTTTTTTTGAGTTGTCTAAGTTGAGATTTGGTTTTGAGACAGTCATATGATGTTAAGAGTATTTTGAGAGAACTATAAATGGTCTTGGGCCTTGTTTTCAGTTTGAGTATTTGAAATCAAAGGTTTTGTGAAGAAGAACTAAGTCCTAGTTGAAATGTAATGCCCCACCACACAACCCTAGAGGAAGTTGCAATTCACTACTTAAACGTACCAATTTTTTTTGTTTTTTTGTTTAAGTACCCATAACATGCAAGGTGAATACATATTGCCAACAACCTCTAAGGCCACGAGACAAGGATTACTTAAAAACCCAACATCAAATAACATTAACAAAAACTGAAACATTAAACACTTAAGGAAATGAAACAATGTACATTCCATTCAAGATAAATTACAACAAGGATAATTAAATACCTCAAGATGCCAATTTAACATTTAGAATAAGGTTACATCACTCATTCCCCGAATGAGGTAAGTCCAATACTCATAATTACAATTACAAATTCCACCTCGATACAAATGAGGGGTAATTAAAATACAATAAGAACTAAAAGAACGAGGCATGAGAAGCCACTGATTCCCACGAGCTCTCCAGCTGGAAATCACGAACTCACGAACATGAAGAAGAACCAACGGAAAGAAATGCACGCCACCCGACCACGTGGAAGCCAAAGGCCCCACTCCCTCCGTGCTAGGAGATAGTAACCAGGAATTCCTACCCAAGACCATCTACCACTAGACACAAGCAAGCACACTGAACTGAACAAGAACAAAACCCACATCACTTAACACAAGGGTTACAATGCTTCCAGAGTACAAAATCGAGTACCATCACTGTACAAAATAAACTCACGGTACAACACCATACCGACTGCTGTCATAGGAGGAGTGTCATCGCAAAGGCTGCATGGGATCTCCTGGCAAGTCTTCCTAGGTCCCGGCCGCCCCCTCTAGGGATATCCTGGAAACCTCAACCGACTTTCGGCCCCACATGCACACCAGAGCGGAATCGATTATCTCTCGTAAAGACGAGATAACGATCTTGCCATTCCAGGCCTTCCCGACTCATCTCAAGTCTCGTACAAGCCCTTGAAACAATGAGCGAGGCTAAATTATCTTATTAATGATCAAAGCTACTCTCTCCCTAGTAAGTTATTTTAATTTTCACTTAATTAACTAACTCTCAAACGAGTTATCCTGGGACCACTTTGGGCCCGGCGCTCGTTTGAAAGCCACTCCCCTATCGACAACACATAACTCAACCACATGCCAAGGGTAGACAATGCACTAACATATAACACAAATAACCAAACACCTCAATAGGCAACACATCCCTACGGATGTCCAAAACTGAAACCAAAATGTGCACTACCCAAGGCTAACACAAGGTTGGCTACATAAAGAAACCCACATAACAACTGAAACTCGACTCAACCATGAATCACAAGTTCACACAACCAGTTCAAAGAACCAGGTAACCACTTGAGCTTACTTACACATAATCCAATAAAGCCCAAGCAAAACATAAGAGACACAACATTATCTCAAGAAACACTGCTGGAAGACTTACATGATCAACACGAAACGACTTAAAGCCAACAATCATATAAACTCACGTAAACCACCCATAACAATAAATGAGCCCATATCAGGAAGATTCACAAACACATTCACTCTCATTTCACAACATCGAAGGTGAACCATTAACATTGAAAACATTTCAGACACAACGGTAAACTAATGTTCGGATTTCTTAAATCCATTCAAACACAGATTTCGTGACTTGCATTTATCCAATCGATTGATCCCATTTCTTTTCACAACATTGAATTATATAAAGAAACATATCTTTTACTCTAAATTTTGTAACCTTAAAGCATGTTAATAACGCAGTTATCTGGTTAAGATTTAAATCAATCGTTCTCTCTAATTTTCACTAACATAATCAAACTCAAGGTATTTTAATAAATAACATTTAAATTAAATCACTTAATCCATTTTGCAACAAAGAACATTCAACCAACTAAAATTGATATTTCAAATAAGACGTTAGATTTTCAAACTCCACTCTTACCTCTAAAAGCATAACGATAACCATCTTAATATATTTGAATTATGACTCCACTTAACGCGTCTATTAAATACCATACCATGGCGAAATCCATACAATTAAATATCAAAGCATGATGACATGATTATTTACAAACAAATATTCAAAGTATTAATATACCTTCATGCACAAAGGTACTCAATTTAGCCAACTTTTATTTTAAAAAATATAAAATGAAGAATTCCATTAATTACAAAATATATCAAATAACTTATATAAATTCTAATTACTCATCTTAAAAAAAACCATATGATTAACATATAAAATAAAATACCTTTTAATTAATCATTTCAAAGAAAAAAACTTATGATTTAACCATAGAATAAAATACATTCAACTTATACCAAATTTCATTTAATTTAATATATATTAAGTATATTATATTTTATATAATATATAATACTAAATATTATAAATATTATACAAAATATAATATAAAATAATAGTCATTACAAATTTAAATTTTAATAAATAAAAAACAAAACCCTTTCGGATTTACGCCGACCTTGGAAAAGGGTCGGCGTAGGGCACACAGCCCCTGCCTCCCGCCGAGCGGCAGTGGCTGTGTACTTTGCACACAGCATCGCCTCTCGTGGGCGGCGGTGGCTGTGTGGGAACACACAGCCCACCCCCCCTGCGGGCGGCGGTGGCTGTGTGTTCACACAGTCGTCGCCTCCCCTGCGGGCGGCGATGGCCGCGGTGGCGGCGGTGGTGGGGGTTGACCTCCCCAACCACCCAAAAAAAACAATTTTTAAATAAATTAAAACCTGCATTTTTACCAGACCCGAAAACAAAAAACTTTTAAAAGAATTTTACCAGAAATCTAAAATTTCTAAAAAAATAACAAATATATGAATGTATATTTGTGGGTATTTTCATATACCAAAATATATGGTGGTATTCACAATACCCATACCCCAAAATTTGATTTCATATTCAAATTGAAACAATAATCCAAACCTCCAATTCAAAATAAAACTTATTTCAAAATAAGCAAATGGGTTTTCAAAACTAGATTAAACATTGAGTTTTCTTGGATTTCCTTTCCATGACATGGTTTAAATTTCTTGCTAGGTTTCAAAACCAAAACTATCTACCATTTACCAATTTTAAAAGCTTTTCCAAGAATCTTGATTGAATCTAATCACTATATTTTCAAACATTCAAAATGAGCAAAAGAGATGGAGGAAGGAATGATGGAACCTTGTGTTTCCTCCAAAATTGCAAGCTTTAGCCATGGAGATTTCAAGCACCCTTTCAACTCCACCATCCTAGCCTCCTCCAAGCCTCTCCACCCAAGATTTTCCAAACCAAGAATCCATGGAGGTTGAAAAGAAAACCCTAAAATAAAATATAACCTTTTTCCAAACTTCCCTAATTCAAATTCAAATCCAAATTCTAACTCAATCCAAATTAAATTGAACTCACATTCAAATCAACATTTCATTCCAATTTCAATTTCAATTTCAAACACAAATATCTTTCCAAAATAGTCAACTAATTCTGAAAATATCTTTTCTACCCCAAAGTCTTGCATAAGAATTATTTGAATTTTTAATAACTTTAACCCATTTTCTATTTCCAATTTGAATCCAAATATTTTAACATTTTCTTTCAACAAAAGCATTTAAAACTTTTAGCACTTTTAATTCATAGGGATAATTTAATCAATTCCCACAATTAATTCAAATTATCAATAAAATAAATCTAATTCAATAATTAGATTATTTTATTAATTCAATTAAACCAATTCATTAATCACTAATTTTTCAACATCTCCAAAAGACAAAACATTCATTATTTCTAATTTCCAAAAGCTATTTAATCACTTTTAGCTTGCAACTAAACACATTTAATCATTAATTAGACTACGCAAGACATTAAATAAACTTTAACTTGAAATTAAATAAACACTCAAGGGGAACTGACCAAGATAAAACAACTGACCCTAATGACGACCCAACAACATGCTACGACTAGGGTGACGACCTGGTTCGGAAACCCTAGCTACTATCTCCCAAATAATTTTCGTTGGTCAATGGACACGCTCAGACCTGGAAACCAGGTGGAGTCGATGTCATATACCTACCAACCTGCAACAAAGAGCATGTCGAACGTGCATATATACATAATATGATCAGACACACCGTGAAGAGGAAATCTCAGAATCGTAGGGCACTCGCAAGCGAGTGATACAACCCCGTCCCCTTCACCAATACAATATCACTAACTGACAAAGCTAACATTATTAACATAATCAAAGCATAAAGCATCATTAATTCACATGTTAACATGATCGAAGCATAACATAGGAAAACATTGCCTGATTATCAGAGTACAAAAAGGAGGGGTGTTACATGAAAGGACATGAGAAGATTTGTTTGAGTTTTGTCAAATGAGACTGAGAGAGTGAGTTTCTTCCTTTGTTCTTGCATCAGAAGTATTGCTAGAGAGGGAAGAAGGAAAAGAGGGAGTGAAAGGTAAAACCTCAACTATCCATCATACATCATAAACCCTAAACTCTAAGCCTTAATCAAAGTGGGGGAGAGAGAGAGAAAGAGAAAGAAAATTTGGCTCTAGCATTATAAAAATGTGTTTTCATTTGGCTAGTGCCAAATTTGGCACTTGCCAAATAAAAATGTAATTTGGCGAGCACCAAATGGTTTGCATTGGGAAATACTAACCCTTTGGGTTGGATTTTCCTTGGGTATCCAACTCAAAGGGTTGGATGATCATTTCATGCCAAAGACATGTTTGTCTGAAAAGGTAAATAAAAAACACACACTTTTGGTCATGCTCTCCGTTAGGTTTGCACGTGTTCCAATAAAATTTATAAAAATACCATGATGGTGTTAAGCTCTCTTAGCTGTCTAACCATATAATTTTTTTCACATTTTGATTATGTTAAGATTTTCATCTTTAATTTCTTTTGTTAGTGTGTCCATTTTTTTGTCAAAAACCAACATATGGTATTTTGGGTATAGTTTTTTACTCGTTCATCAAATTTTTAAAAATTATATTTTTAGAAACTAGACTCTATTCTTCACGTATTGAAAAATAAAATAGATTTTCAATTAGTTTTCAAAAAGTTTAGGGGGGAGCACACTCAATTTTTCTTTTAGGATGTGTCCTCTTCAAAAAGTAGTAAAAATTCATATATTAATTAAAAAGTTAGTCGAAAAATATGGCATAAACTACATGGTGTTAGCTAATTTCTCAATGAAACAATTTTTGAAATTCTATAAAAAAAATGACATTTTAGGGGAAGCACACCAAATGCTATGTTATGTTTTTTTGAAAAAACAGGACCACTTTGTGTGCTCCCCCTTTTTGAAACCCTTAATATTTACCATTTTCAAAAAAAAATGTTGCTTAGAAAGTAGATTTGGAGCACTACAACCCTTGCTCTTGTTGCATCTACAAATTTTGAGTGTAACTATCTTCATTTTCTTATTGAATATCAGACTTTTCTAATTAAAAAAAATGGCATCTTAAGACCCCCTTTTTGTATCACATCTTGGTGCACTTACCCATAGTTTTGTTCATTAGATTTAGCTTTAGTCTTTTATGTGACCTCTAGGTCTTGAGCTCATTTCATGTTTATCTCACTTTCTTGTGATGCCTTTGCTTTGTTGTGATGTGTTAAATTATTATTATTATTTTTTATGGTAAAATTTATTAGATTAACCACTTTTGTATGTACTCAGTGATTTATAGGGAGGATATCTTCTAGATTCCTTATGAAAGGTAAATGCTCTCACCCTTCATTTCACTAAGGAATTTTCCAATATTTACCTCACTACTACATGTGAGTCTATTTTTTGTCATTTTTAAGGGCTAGAGCAAGAGAACCACATATATCTAGTATAGGTAGTATTTATAAGCCCCACTAAAGCAATGAGTTTATCCCTTTATCCTATTATTAATTTTAAAATTTACTAACATTCCCATGTTGTAGCCATGATATCCTTTTTATTTAATTTTTAAGATGATACTAGGTCAAGAACTAATGTTTTAGAAAGCAAAATTTGCTTATTTTTGTAGCTTTCTATTCTGTAAGTGCTCAATTTTGCAATATTATATTGGGTTAACAATTACTTCCAAGGAGATGATGTATTCTTCCATAAAATCCATTTGTATTACATACAAATAAAATTGGCCACTTACCAACTGTTGTATAAGTTTGAAAGGAAGTCGGGTGAGCAGAAAGAACTTCCTACACTAATCTAAGTAGGGGAGAATTACAAAAATTTCCTTTTAACACCTTATACAATTATAGTAAGGAGAAGCACATAGAAAGAATGAGATACAACAACAAGAACACATAAACAACAAACACCAGATATACATGGGGAAAACCCTTTCGGGTAAAAAGCCCCACCCTCTAAAAGCACAGTACTACTATATTATATCAAATAGAAGTTACAGTGTAGCTTCAAGTACAAAGCTTCTTCAATAAGTGCTTTGAAATAAACACCTATTCTAGAGTGAACTTGGAAACACTTCGTTACCTACAAACAAACTATGCATTCTACAATTCAAGGCATACAATATGTAGAAAACACAAACCAAGAGAAGCATCTAGAAGAGGATGGGCGTCCAAATATACATGGAAAAATATCCCATGTCATAGACATGCATTTGGACACATGTACGATATTCCCTTACACCCCTTACAACAGTCATAACATGCAGTATCCTTTCTAAGCGTGGGAATCCAAAATGTGCTCATAATAGTCTATGACAGTGTAAAATCCTCCCCTTGGGCACTACAATTTTTCTTTTTACAAAGCACAACTATCAACTTAACCAACCAAACATATTCAATGTAAATTAGAAGTGCTAATTTCAATAGCTCTACATTCACCATGGTGGCAACAAAATCAACACCACTACTTATAGAAAAACACTCAAACCTATGGTAAGGTCCTAAGGACAAGGTCTTTTCTATACCTATGACCTAAGCCTCAAGGTTTCATGATGACCCTGCCTATGTATCCCCTCATGAGAATTAGAGGCATCGTAGTTCGCCCCACAAAACTAGAGGGAGTTCATTCTCTCCTCTGGAAAGAGATCCTTGATCTCGCCTTGAACCCATGACTATTATTTAAGTACATGTAAGCTATCAATTTAACCAATTATATTATAATGATAATAACTTTCCATCAAGTGTTGGGTCCATACCAATCATTACCGAACATTAGTGTACAAACATCCACAATATTCACAAGGGGTCATTCATACCGTAATCTCAAAGATTATACACAATGGCTATCACGAGCATACCTCCATATACACAAGTTTATTTACTCATACACATCACAAGTACAACAGTGTCAGGATCATACATAGATCCCAAGTGCAACCACAACTAGATCATACATAGATCACAAGTGCAACAAAGGCTAGATCATACACAAATCCCAAGTGCAACTGTAACTAGATCATACACAAATCAGAAGTGCAATTGAGGTTGGATCATACACAGATCATAAGTACAACTGGATTAGCTCATAGGTACATCATATGTACAAAAATTATTATCTCATTCGCATATCACAATTACAGTAGTGATTGGATCTAGCATATATCACAAATTCATAGTGACAATCTCCATCATACATCACATGAACACAGTGACGAGCTCCACCATACATCACATAACATAATAACAGTGGATGATTAACACATCACAATGGCTCACACATGTCCATAATTCCTCTCAGATAGAAAGAATATCAGTACATTGTGCACTACACCATGAATCCTATCCTTTCCACCAGTCTTCTACACCATTAGACAAATGGGAAGATGATTCAGTGCATCCCATCCTACACCATGGGTTCGTCCTCAACCCCACTGGGCTAAGTATATAGTCTGAAAACTAGGAGGGGATTCAATGCATCACATACTACACCATGGGTCCGTCCACCATCCCAAGGATTTCCCCAAGTAGTGAACCTACCAAACCTAGTGGATTCTGACTTCAATTTCCTATAGGCCGCTAACAACAAGTCTGTCCACCCAGGAAGAAGTAGCTCCCAAAATATGCCACCTTGTGACCTTAGTTGTATTATCAGCTATCTTCTTCCCAATCCTAGGTAACACTGGCCTCAGTCACTTTTGTTCCCTCAATGATAGCCAGTGAACCCCCTCGATACAATGGTTAGCCCTGGTTACCATTACCCACATGGATGGGTCCCTACCCATGCAACTGTTATTGTATCTTAATCATAACCAAGGTAGCCTACTACCTTCACCTCTATGAACAAGGTAAATGTTGACTAATCCCTAACAGTAGCTAGGAATCAATCATTGGCATGGTCCAACAATTGCCTGATACTACTCAAATATCATAGAGGTTCACACTTGGGTAGGTCATACATAACGTGAAACAAAACCACAGTCAACATATATATAGGCCTATACATAGAGACCTCTAGATATGGAGTCACTTTTCACAAAACATAAAGTCACATGGAACCAACATGAGATGGACTTTGTCAAACTTATACTTATATTCAATTACCAATTATAAGTAGTTAAATCGCTTACTCCATTCATTTACTATTCAAAACACATCATGCATTAAATACAAGTTATTAGATTCCCTTAACTCATTTCATACCCATTTGGTGCCCATTTTAGTCTAAAAATAAAGCTTATAGAGGAGGAAAGGTCAAACCAATTAGGAACAACCCCAACCCTTGGAGTTATCCCCCCTAGACCCTCCCCCTAAGGACTTGAAGTCACAGGGACATCCTTCGCCCAAGGACCGCCTACATTCCCGCTTCCAAATGGGTCAAAGTCACACATAGTTATCCTCTCAAAGCCTCTCAAGGATACCTACACACAAGTTCCCACAACCCAAGGTTTCACTTCCCCTTAAGTATGTCAAGGTCTTGGATCAAATTCCACCCATTTTATTTATAATCTTATTTAAAAATCTCAACTCTCTTATATGTTCATCTCATTGACCTAGCCCGACTAGGCTTACTACTTAATACCAAATTACCTTGGTTCTCACAAACCTATTAGGTTAAACAAACAGTTAGACTATTTCTTTATACCCTAAATATATTTTCCAAGGTTATACAATACTAATATTATCAATACCCAATATAAATGATTATTATCATATAAGGCCTTTACCTCAATACCCAAAAGCTATTCTAGAACCATATAACATGTTATTATATTAATTAGGGGGAATAAAATGACATTAAAGGACCTTATTACACTTATTTATTTTGCAATATAATTTCTCAAATGGTCACATAATATCCTTTTGAACCTTGAAATACAAAACACATTAGTTATAAACTTGCTTTAAACATGATCAATGATGGTATAATACTTATGACGACTAATGACACAAAAATGGAATGATTATCATATGTTAATGCACACTGAGTAATATGATTAGTAGTAACACTTTTACTTCTATTGCATGCCTAATAGATCTCGAAGGAAATAGGTCATATGATTAAGTACTATATATATATAAAGGTGCTAGAACACAATTTTATCTAGGTTTGGAGCAATATTGTGCTTACAAGTCAGTGTAATGGCTTGTGGTCACTTACTAACTTAATATCACTAGAGACAACTCAAGGTTCCATTAATAAGGAGATTAGATATATTTTGACTTGTAGAGCTTCAACAATTTTTAGTTTGTCGAACCATGACAATGGACTTATCTATATCCATACAAAGAGGGTGATGATATTTAAACTCATGCTCCTATCATGACGATGATAACCAATGTGTCTTGCATGCATGAATATAAGTTCAGTATTGTGTTTGTACAATCTATTGATTAAATGTGGGCCTTAATCCTTTATTATCAATCATGTTAAGGCTCGTACATGAGGCCAAAGTGAGTAAGGCGAGACCTTTATATTTCTATTCACTGCATGCAACACTAAAAGTTTAAGGAACAAAATTTTATAGTCCAAAAATAAACCACACACTATCAGGTATATCGAGATAATTTAATAACCAATATAAGAACAAGTTTATTGGATGAATAATGATTTGTACATATTTAATAATATAATTCATCTATCCTAAAATCCAACTGGATTGATCAAGATTAGTTTTATCATCTTCATGAATTATTTTTTTCATTTGACTAATTTTGATAAACCATATGTTTCGGTGCATTATAATGGAATTCTCATTATCATCTTAAAAAAACTTGTAACAAACAAAAGTATGTATATTCCTTCTTGAGTGAAATAACTTTAAATCACACAATTCAACTAAGTACTCAATGAACTCCATATTTCATCTCACATAAATTCTCAAAGATCCCTTATAATGACAATATCTATGGGTAGATAAGGAGCTTAAAATTTTAGCAAAATGTTAAGTACATATTGAAGATACCTAAGGAATGGGAGAAATTATCTAGTATGTCAAAGAAAAAACCCACATATATAAATATATTGATAGTTCTAGGTTTAAGAATGATGATTTCACTTGTTTGGATCTCATACGTTTATGGTTTAAATATTAAGATTATAAGTATTTGAAACATCATTTTTTTTTCATTAATAATATTTATAATTATTTGCACAATAGCAACTCTTATGATAAAATGAAATATCACATTTCAGCTAGAAACATTAAGGAGAAAACAATGAGAAAATACTAAACACAAAAAGAAATAACTCATCTATAATCAATGGGTGGTTGTCCCCGCTCATGTTTTAGTGAACTAGAACTCTTGCTCATCCTCCTCTCATCCTGGCTTCTTGCATATCTCCTATGCCTTAATCAAGTTCTTCAGGACAAATACAATTATATTCTCTGATAAAGTCATGCCTTAGCTCCATACGCCCATCTCACTTACCAAATCCTTAGTCAACTTTTTCTCCTCTGCATCTAATTGTCCTTTCCATCCTTGTGCTATTTTCCCTCTCTCTCTACCAAAATGCCTCTATTCTACACATTGTAGGGTATCATAGCCTATTCAAGAAATCTTGCATCAACACTGGCAGGGGGGATATGGGCAATAGATGTCAAATATGGATTCACACTTGCCAATAGCTTTTGCTCAAAATTTTCTAAAGCCTTTTCAACAATTTTTTTTTTTTTGTCTTTGATAGATTTTTCTTCATCGTCTCTTTTCCCTTTTTCCCACACAAATCGAATCCTTCTGAAACAAACTTGGACAAGATTTAAAAGGAGAGTATCAAATCTCTCTCTTTATGCATACCCATGCCTTGCATTCTCTCCAGCGGCTGTACCTTCTTATTGTGGTTACTTTCCTCACTACCCTCTCTTTTCCCTATCATTTCTACATTCTCCTATGTCATTTTTCTGCATTCTTTCCTCACGCATTCCACTCTTTGTTGCTTGTGTTTTCTCCTCCTTCCTTGACACCAAAAATTCTCACCTTACTCTACTCGTCTTTTTCCCAAAATGAAGCATGCCTCTTACTCTCTATTTCTTTATGTTTTTTGTCCCCATCTATGTGTACACCAAAAATGAAGGGGTTACAAGGCTTTTTGAATACTGTGTGACACCTCTTCTCCACTCCTCTTGCATAATTTCTTGTCTTCATGTGAAAAATTGGGCAGAGATCCTAGGAGAGGGTGTGAGTGCCATGCTTTACTGACGGGGTGACCATCACCTAAAATACACCATTCCCATTTATTTCGGGTTGTCTCCTCATATCCGGATCTATTGATAGTCTAATCTCATTTAATGGGTGCTTAGGATTTCACATGGTGCTCATGTTGGCACCCTACCTCTTGTCCATTCTATCACTCTATTTCCTTATTTTATTACCTTTTTTTTCACCTACACTGTCCAGCATGGATGTCGCTAGCCAGGGATGTGACAGACAAATTCCTTACAACTATCATAAAATATGTCATAAATCTACCATAAAATTTGCTACAAGATCCATTATAGAATCCTTAAGAGAATTCGTCATAACTGACCAAAATATTTTATTCTCTTACAACCTATCATAACCCAACTTGGGCACCAACTTTCTCCATGCATAAAGATACCTTATGACATGTCATAGATTTTTTTATAAGTCAAAGATTCCAAAGTGGGATGCCTATGTCCACTTGGGATGATAATTTTTCATTCAATCACTTCCAACGAGTATGCCACCCAACCGGTGGGTCCCAATTTATGACATGATACCATAGGCAATTAAATAATACAAATTTAAATAGAATAATACATTCAATTAATCAATATTTGGACTCTAAGGTTGAGACACCTTAATCCCAACATTCTCCCACTTGTCGAAGACCTCCTAAGAGTCATAGAAAATCATTTGCTTAGGGCCCCAAGGCCCATGGAATCAGAATACCATTTGAACTTTTTGTTCTCACTAGTTTTGTTAGTGCATTTACAAAATTCACCAAAGTGTCAACCTTTTCCAAGTTTACCTTTACATCTTCTACCATATCACAAACAAAATGATATTGAACATCGATGTGCTTTGTTTTGGCATGGAAGGTAGGATTATTTGCTAGGAAAATCGCACTCTGACTATCACAACAAACAATAATTTTTCACGCATATAAACCAATATTAGAACACAATCTCTTATGCAAAATAGCTTCCTTACAAGCATGAGTGGCTGCCATGTACTTTTCTTTTGTCATGGATAATGTGACTATAGCCTATTGCTTACTCATCCAACTAATAGCACCAGCAAACATCATAAACACATAACCACTGGTGGATCTTCTGTTGTCAATGTCACATGCCCAATCTGAATCCACATATCAGTGAATACTCACAGAATGTTGAGGTCTATTAGGATAACCATGAAAACAAAAAGCATACTTGGAAGTACCCTGTAAATATTTGAACACTATCTTAACTGAATCCCAATGCACTCGTCCAAGATTAGTCATAAAATTACTAAGGACTCCCATTGCTTGGGAAATGTCTAGTCTCGTACACACCATCACATAAATCAAACTTCCAGCTACACTCGCATATGGTACTCTAGTCATGTTCTCCATCTCAATGGGATATTTTAGATAATCATTCACAAAATGCTTCATCCCCTGCATCAAAGGAACAACTAATTGTATGCAATATGTCATGTTGAATCTCTCCAACATAGAGTTCGCATACTTGCTTTGGCTTAACCAAATATTTTTGTTTGCTCTGTCTCTTGTGATCTCCATTCCTAGAATGTACCTAGTTGCACCTAGGTATTTCATCTCAAACTGTGCTGACAATTGAAACTTCAAATCTGAAATCATACTTTTGCCATTCTCAATAAACAACATATCATCTATGTATAAAACAATAATGAGAATGTGACCATTATTATATTTATAATAAACACAATGGTGAGATTTAGATCTATGAAATCCTAATGACAACACATAGGTATTAAACTTCTGACCACATTTTAGGAGACTATTTCAAACCATAAAGAGACTTCTTCAGTTTGAAAACCATTTTTTTTTACCTTTTTCAACGAAATGCTCTAGTTGTGACATGTACATATCTGCCTACAAGTCACCATGAAGGAATGTTGTCTTCACATCCATCTGTTCCACTTTGAAATCATACGTTGTTGCAAGTGATAACATGAACTAGATAGATGTTAACTTCATAACAGGGGAGAACATCTCTCCATAATCAATTCCATCCATTTATGAAAACCCCTTAGCGACCAACTATGCCTTATGCTTCTCAATACTACCATCAAGACCACACTTTTTCTTGAAAACCCATTTACAACCAACATGTTTACATCTAACAAGCAAAGGTACTAGATCCTAAGTCTTGTTTTTCATTAATGCAACCATCTTGTTGCCCATGGCTTTGATCCAAGAATCTACATTACTCATACCCATAGCCTCTCTAACAATCATAGGCTCATTAGTGTTAGTAATCAAAGCAAAAATGTAACTGGAATCCAATAATATAACCAAAAAATTTCGGTTTCTACCTAACTTGTGTAGACCTCCTCAATGGTTGAGGTTGAGGTTTTTCTTCTTCTTCTGCAGAAATTTTTGAGTTGCTTAAGCTCTCCTCATCATCAGGTCCAATAGGAGTGCATAGTTTATCTTTCTTCAGCGTAGGTAGAATTTGAACTAGCTCCCTATTTTGTTTCTCCTCTTTCTCTAGTTGTAGCTCAATAGTGGAAGGTTTCATCTCTCTAAAAATGACACTTTTGTTGTAGAGAAACTTATGAGCTTCTAGATTTCAAAGCTTGTACCCTTTCACACTAACACCATAGCCAATAAAGATACACTTAGCTGCCTTATTCTCCAACTTTTACCTCTTCTCAATTGGAACATGAGCATAAGCTTCACAACCAAATACTCTAAGATGTCTCATCGAAGTCTTTTTACCAGACCACACCTCCATGGATGTTTCCAACAAGCACCGATGTAGGAGATTTTTTGATCAAATAACATGCAGTGGCTACCACTTTAGCCTAGAACTTTTTCTCAAGGCTAGCACCACTCAACATTCTCCTAGCCCTCTCCATCAACGTTTTGTTCATCCTCTATGCAGCTCCATTTTTTTGTGAAGTGTAGAAATTTGTCTTATTCTTTCAATCTCACACTCTTTACAGAACTTGTCAAACTCTATGGAACAAAACTCACCACCATTGTTAGTCCTCAAACACTTAATCTTTTTGCTAGTATGATTTTCTACCAAGGCCTTGAACTTCTTAAACCAACTAAAGACTTCATCTTTACTTTTGAGAAAATAAAAAAAATTCCTTCTACTTTAATCATCTATGAAAGAAACAAAATATATAGATTTTGATAATGAAGGAACATTGATAGGGCCAAACACATCTAAATAAACATAGTCCAAAACCCCAAAATACTTGTGATAACAAGAGTAAAAAAAACACGGTGTTGTTTTTCATAAACACAATTTTCACAAAAGTCAAACTCAAGATTACAATCATCAAGGCCTTCAACAAGGCTCTTATTTTTTAGGGTTCTAAGACCCTTCTCACCAATGTGACCAAGTTAGTGCCATAACATTGTCTTCTCTGTACAAAGCTTCATTTCTATGGAATGAGCACCCTTAAGTACCTAAAATGCATGACTATTAGATGTAGTTGCAACACACTTCTTCACTGCACAATCTGATGGTGAGGATGAACAATCCAAATGTCTCTTCTTTGATACATCGGAAGAACTATTTTACTATACTATGCATGCATCTAGCTTGTACAAAGTTCCAACTCGAACACCCTTATCCAAGGCCATAGCTCTTCTTGTCATCTTGCATCCTCCACCAAAGAAAACAACTTGCACTCTTGAATCATTTAGTTTACTTACAAAAAGTAGGTTTCGTGTCAAACTTGGGATATGCAAGACACCATCAATCCCCTTCACTCTTCCATCAAGTAATCTGATTTTGAATCTTCCACGACCAATGATCTTCAAGTGAAATTCATCACCCAACTACACCTTCCCACCATCATACTCTTCATACTTCGAAAACCAACCTCTATGAGAGGTCATGTGTAAAGATGCACTCGAAACTATCATCCACACATCTTCAAATGCATGGGTTGCCAAGGCTAAAACAAATGCTTTTGCTTCATCTTAAGATGATTTTTCAGATTCATAATCAGAGAAAGAATTGTTTTTCTTCTTCTTCTCCATGTAATGTTTTTGAAAGTGACCGCTTTCGCCACATTTCCAACATTTTCCTTGGACTTCTTACCAAGAGACTTAGATCTCCCTCGAGAATTTGACTTATATTTCTTTTCCTTCTTTTTTCCCTTCTCCTTAGGTCTACAAAAAACAAGGGCCTCCTTGGCCATCTCGGAAGAATTTCTTCGCATCTCTTGAGATAACAACGAAGCAACCA
Source organism: Sequoia sempervirens (assembly GCA_007258455.2). NCBI lineage: Eukaryota > Viridiplantae > Streptophyta > Pinopsida > Cupressales > Cupressaceae > Sequoia > Sequoia sempervirens. Next base: position 616,290,492 of record VDFB02047230.1, read on the forward strand.
CCTCATCCATATTGAAATTCATGTTTTTGCTTCCAATATCCATCACCAGGTGATCCCATGAGTCTAGAAACAAACACAACAAGAGCATGCAATGGTCTTGTTCGTCAATCTTGTCTCCAATGGAACCTAGTTGAGTAATTAATGTGTTAAAGGAATTTAGGTGTTCTGCCATAGATCCTCCATCTTCCTTCTTCATAGAATAAATCTTATTCTCAAGAATAACTTGTTTACTAGGGATTTAGCTTGATAAACATCTCCAAGTTTCTTCCACAAACAAACAAAAATATTCTCTTCATGAACATTCAAGAGAATGGAATCAGCCAAATAGATTCTAATGAGACCCTTGGTTTTCTGATCCATGAGCTCCCAATCTTCTTGTTTCATGCTCAATGGTTTGGATCTATAAATTGCAACCAATAGATCATGATCTATAGGAATATCTTCCATATTGAGCTTCAAAAGCTCAAAGTTACCGTTGTTAAACTTCTCCATCTCCATCCTCCTATATTTTCTTGCCATCTCTTTCCTGCAACAGGATTATGAAATACACTTCTACAAAACTCCAGCTGAAACAAAGATCAACTCAAAAAACCCTTCTAACCTAACAAAGGAATCAAGGCTAACTAGGCTTTGATACCAACTAAAAGGAATCCAAGTGAGTATAAATACCTTCCTACACTAATATAAGTAGTGGAGAGTTATAAAAATTTCCTTTTAACACCTTATACAGTTACAATAAGGAGAAACACATAGAAAGAATGAGATAGAAAAGCAAGAAAACATAAACAAACACTAGATATATGTGGAGAAAACCATTTTGAGTAAAAAACCCCACCCTCCAAAAGCATAGTACTACTATATTAAATCAAATATAAGTTACAATGTAGCTCCAAGTACAAAGCTTCTTCAACAAGTGCTTTGAAACAAACACTTGTTCTGGAGTGAATTCGACAACACTTTGTTACCTACAAAAAAGTATGCATTCTACAATGTAAGGCATACAATATATAGATAATACAACCCAAGATAAGCATATAGAAGATGATGGGCATCCAAATACACATGGCACAATATCCCATGCCATAGATGTGCATTTGGACACGTGTACAATATTCTCTCACACCCCTTACACCGTCATGAAATGCAATACTCTCTCTCTAAGCTTGGGCACCCAAAATGTGCTCATAATAGCCTATGATAGATGCCTTACAAATTTCATAAATTATTCCATAAATCTTCCATAAAATTTTCCATAAGATCCGTCATAGAATTCGTAAAATAATCCATCATAATTGACCAAAATATTTGATTCTCTTACAACCTATCATAACCCAACTTGGCTGCTAACTTTCTCCATGCATAAATATGCCTTATGATGTGTCATAGAATCTTTCATAAGTCAAATATTCCAAAGTGGGACACCTATGTCCACTTGGGATGATGATGAATCATCCAGTCACTTCCAATGGGGATGCCACCCAGCTGGTGGGTCCCAATTTATGACATGACACCATAGACAATTAAATAATGCAAATAAATAGAATAATACATTAAATTAATCAATATTAGGAATCTAAGGTCGAGACCTCTTAATCCCAACAAAGTTCATGCCTCGAGGTCATCCCTCAATCTTCCTTAGTATCCCTCTAAAACCCTCAAGCCTACATGGCCCTTTTTGTCTACTTTTCAAATGTAAAGTTTGTTAGTTTTTTATTTGTGTCAAAACCACCACTTTTATTAGGTGGTGATGTTAAAGTGTGTTGAATTCAAAACCACCAAGATGATCTTGTGACTACCTCAATGGTTTTTCTATTAACCCTTCAAGGTTGTGTTAGTCATGAAAATTTTGAAACTAGCTACCTACTAAAACTAATCATTTTTCTCCATTCTAGAAGGAAAATAAAAATGTGTCCCTTCAACTCCCCCATTCAATTTGTAACATCTTTCCCACTTGAACCTACCTTGTAACACCTTTTGGATGACGCCCAAACCTTCTTTGACTTAAGTTTTGATATTCAATTTGGATCATATGTCCTCATTTAAGAAAAAATATACACTTTTTCTCTACAATGTATTTTTTACCATTATACAATTGTGTAGCTACCTTCCTTTCCTTTAATTTGTTTGTCTCTATTCAACCTAGCTCATTGTCTTTAAAGGTACTTTTTTTATACCAAAGAGTTAACAAAATGAAGGAGATTAGATACTATTGAATGTTCTAAAGCCCTATTTTTATTCATCTTTTGTAGCAAAACATAGCTTTGAATTTATATACATTCACTTTATGAATAGATAGAAATGTGTACTTTTTTGTTATGCTTTGTTAAATAAAATTTTGGACTACATGTAATTTTAATTTAGCATTTTTATGGTATTCTATTGAGTAATTTTTTTTTGTGTATGTTTAGATTAATTTGATTTCTATTTTGTGTTTGTGTACATTTGGTTTATTTTAAATTATGTGAGGTCTTGCAAGCTCTCACAAGTCATTGCAAGCCTCTCAAGAGGTCTAGATTGTAGAAATGGAACTTTGTCCTTCCCCTCCTAATCTAGGATTTGATATTCTATTTCTTACTTAGTATCTTGGGGTATTAATCTTCCCCTTAAATATTACAATCTTGTATTCTAACTTCTCCTAATAAAAAACTAGACCATCAAAGGTCTCTTGATTTTAAAATCAAATTCCCCTCTATTCTAGAACCATATAAATTGTTGCAAATTCAAGTTTTATCTTTTGGTTGAGCTTTCAAGATCTCTTTAATATTGTGCCTATCTTGGACAACTAACTTTACCAAATTTTGGGAATAATTTTGAAGATATAACACTCATTCCAAGTTGACTACAATATTTTTAAAGTTCACCTACATTCTACATTGTATATGTGACAACTTCTACATTATTAAAACCATTGTTTCAGCCTACTAGATCATTGTACAAAGTTATTGAACATTATATATTAGTTTACTTTATTTGTTACAACTTCCTAAGGCTCTTTTGTAAGATACCTTGTGTTTTACATCTCATTTGAATTAAAATAAATATTTAATCCTTTTTTGAGCTTGCTAAATAATTCTTGTCACTTTTGAGATATTGGATATTTTTACATATTTTCTATCTTATTCTTGTAGCAACCATTGTATGATAAGATTTATTATTAAATCATTATATTAACTTGTTGGAGAAAACTATAAATCTATACTTCTTGATCATTAGCTTCAAAGACATTGTTTTTTTGACCTATCTATTATATAATTTATGTATTGATCAATGCTTTAGGGAAACAAGTATAAATTGCAATATTATTTATCTATTCCTTGTATTGAACATTCAACACTTGCATATCATTTTGGGTTTAAAAGGAACACTTATCTAGTTGTTTTTGGAATTGAATCAATTATAATAGTTGCATATAGGCTCTATATTTAGTTTCTTTTGAGGCATTTAGTTGTGCAAATACTTATTATTCATTAGAAATTATGAATTTGGAATATTTTGCACACCCTAGCTTTCATCATTAGATTTCATTATGCATAATTGTTTACTCACTTTCCTACATTCAAAATAAACAATTGGAGTAGTAAAAAAACTACTTAGGAAAGAGCCATATAAGAAAAAATAAATTTAGTAAAGTGCATACATTCTAGTTGCATATCACATAGGTAATGTTTTGCCTCATTATATTTATTAGCTTAAAATATTATAAAATATATAATGAAATATTATTAAAAAATTAATAAAATATTATAAAATAAAAACACTTGAAATTATCACCATTGCATCCCACACACCCATGTTCCTAGGTATATGGCCAAATATTATTGAATAACTTTGTAAAGGAGGCATTTTAACTCTTGAGATTGATCTCCTCCTAGAATTCCTTACGGTGATGTATTTATTGTTGAGCCTATTTTATATTTGGCATTGAGTCTTGATCATTTGTATTGGCTTATTGACATGATTCATTCACATTAGTGCTTTCAATTATTCTTTTATCTCTCTCAATACCATAAGCACACACATCTTCTTAGATATCCTATATATGAATAATTCTTGGAAGCACTTTTCATGATTACCTTTTTATTACCTCACAAGTATTCTAAGTTTCATTGATCTATCTTTCAGCCCGACAATTAACTTTGATTTTCACATTGTACGGTGTGGTTGTAAAATTTACCTAACGAACCTTCGCCTTATTCGTAAAATGAGATAGGTCTTCTTCCATCATCCCACCAAGCTAACTCATCTTGGTCATATAGGATTCACTCTTGAGATATTCTTTTGGGGTCTCTTGGTGGATGATCCTAGAGCCTTGGGTTTAGGTCCTTAGTTGGATCTATATCAAGGATTTAATCACTTTATCTCACTTAATCCCAATAATTGTGTGATGTGTGCAAGTACCAAGAAAACCTAACCAACCTCTCTTAGAGAATGCTAATTTATCATTGATGCATTAATGCCTAAACTAAAGAATCCACCAAATGAAAAAATATGTTCTTTATAATGCATATAAGCATTTCAAGGATAAAAAATAAGAGTAAGGTTATATCAAACATGCATATCTCTAAGAGTTCATCCCAATGACAAATAAAAAAGCAAGGATATGTGGCTTTGTCCAAATATAATAATGTAACAATTAAATAATGTGGTAATGCAAGACAAAAAGAAGCATGCATGGGTGTTAAACTACTACAAAAAAATTCCTTTAGAACACATATTTGTTAAGGGACTACTTTACACCATGTTTTGGATTCATCAAAATAACAATCTCAATTGGTTAGTTTTGGTTTTTTTTTGGATGATGACTAGGAATATGGCAACTTATTAGATGATGATGGACATATTCATTATATAGGATAATCATCCTTTATATCCTTATGATTTGATAAATTTTATATGTCTTACCTTTTCTTTTCCTATATTTTCACCCTTTTTATTCCTTGTGTTAATGGCTAATATTTGGATGACATAAAGCTAACTCTTACTAATACATAAAATAAGAGAAATAGTCTTATATTATTCATCAATTATAAATTGTCTTGCGATTAGTCCATTCCAACACCTCAAAATATATTATTATCATGTTTATTAATAAATGAAAACATCCTACTTCAATTTTAGCATTGGAAATAAAAGAAAGCATATGTAAAAAATTGAGAACATCAAAGAGAAAGCATGACAATGACCAAGACAACACAAGTTGCCTTGGAGAAAACTTGAAAGAGGAAAAACTCCAACAGAACTGACCAATTTTCTCCTCAAAGCACTAAAATACATTCATGCATACATTTTACTAAGTTGATAAGATGCCAACACAAGCTCTTTAATAATATGATGGAGCTTCAAAACCTACAATGGTTTATACAACCTTAAAATACTACTCCATAGTCTACAAAACTTACCATTTGAACATAATGAGGATAAATAAGCGATTTAACCATCGCAAAAGGTGTATAATAGTGTTATATATTATGTAATTTAGTGATAAACCTATAATTTAATGATATAGGAATGTTTATATAAATTGCATATTTACATGATATTTGATTAATGATTATCTAATTTAGTTTTTTTAATCATGACCTTGGATATATTTGACTTTTTCTTGAGTATGAAGACATAGGTTGGTTGAGTAGGAATCGATAGGATGCCCAAGTTTTAAGCCTCATGTCTCCTTGATGCTAGATTAGAAGGGATCTCCTTGTGTTAACTCAAAGATCCATTCAAACCTAACACATGGGGTTAGGACCTTCACATTGTTTAGTCCTAAATAACCCTTATGATTTTGTCTTAGAACTTGTGTATAAATATTTTTAAGGTCAGATATATGTTTGAGGGACCCCTAATGGCCCCCTCCCTTGTATAAAATGGAATATGGAATCTTTTTAAATATTTTCAAGGGTCTAAATAGTACAATTTTAAGACCTTGAAGGAAGGCAAAAAAAGGCCTTTCACGAAGGAAAGGTGAAATACATACACCTTTCTTCTTGCAATTCTTCTCCCAATCCATTTTGTGAAATGAATGTGATCACTCCCACTTTTATTTGTGTGAAGTGTGTTCACACATGTGTGAGAATATTAAAAATAAACTCAATAATGATATAAAAATTGCTTGAAATGACAAATAAAAAATTCTTTAGAACCCAAATAGAATATTTTTCAACATTTTATATCAAATTCTTCTCTATCTGATTATAATATTACAATGAAGTAGAATAAAAAAGAGTCGCTGCACAACATTGTAGGTTTTTTCTATTAGGAAATAATGCATTCAACCCACATTCTTAATCCATTTTCTATATAACCCCATGAGAGATAAACATGCATGAAAGTAACCATAACATTTATATAGATCAAATAGACAAGCCACAAGATGACACAAGATATACCTTAGGAAAGTCCCTGAGAGGGAAAAGCCCAGCCTCCAAAAGCATCCATACTCCATGATATTATTCAACAATAAATAAATACAAGATTTGCAATGAATACCTTTGAAGAATCAAGCCTCTCAATGCATCTTCATGTTTCCAAGCATGAATCCACACATCCCATGGCATGCTTCACATAGGCACTCCTTAGAAATACTCAATAATGAAAACCCACTCACCCAACCGACCTTAACCACTGAACATGTGCTTGCTTATAAAGAATCAAGCTCACACAAATACAACCAAGTGGTAAGATAAAACCATGTGAACAAAAAACCACAAATCCCTTATTTAATATTAGGTACTAAGTTTTTACTTTATTTAATATTCCCCCAATATTAAATTATTATCACATGTCTCCCGCACATTAAATAATAATACAATGTTACAATACAACATAAAGTAGTCCCCAAATAATTACCTAGTGTGATTAACCACACCACCTAGGTGCATCACAACTAAATAATTATTTAATTACAACATTATAATAAATCAAATTATGCAATGGTGTACAACACCATATCCCAACATTCTCACACTGGTTGTATACATTGCATAAGGGATCAATACATGAAATACATCATCATAGCCATACATGTAACCACATGAATCTCCAACATGCTCTCATGCTCCATCAAGATACCTACAATAAGAATAAAGTGACCACCATCTCAAGAAAAAACTAATCTCATCCTCTAATGTGCCACCTATGGAAGAAAAGGAACATGCCAAGGTGAAGATGCACCTATCCAAGAACACAAGCATCAAATTCAAGTGATAACAAAGGCTCCAAACAAGCTACTATCATGAAGAAAAAACCCACATGATGGAAAATAGCATCCACAACACATGCTAATACATCCAACCATCCATGCCTCCTAGGTATCAAATACATCAGTTTTAACTCATGCCAAGAAAATATGCAACCCATAAATAGCAATCACAAGCTTCCTGTATCAAACCTGTCAATGAAGAACATACATATCCAAGAAATCCCACTACATAAGTAATTTCAAAACATATCAAGTCTACCAATTAACACTATATCAAGGTGTAATAAATAATCAACAATGAAGTACCAAGACCAATAACAATGATCCACACATACAAACCAAATAGCTAAATAAACTCTCACAACATGTTTCCACCATCCTCCCAAATCATATGAAAATGAACATCTAGGAATGAACCATGAAGAGAGAAAACCTATAAACTATATTATGTCCTTCTACCAACACCTCAAAAGTGCAAATTTGTGTCAAGTATGATCTCCTAACAACCCCAAATGAGAAGCCTCAACAAATCCCCAAACAACATTCAATATCTTAGATCAAACAAACATATGAATCATGTAAATGCCAACATGGATGTAAGCCTCTCTAACCAAGAAGATCAAACTCAAAGTAACCATTCCCAAATATGAAAAAATAGCCCATAAACCATCTCCTAAACTCTTCATCAATGAATGTTAACATAAACTCAAATGCACAAGGAGATAGTCATGCTATAGCATCCCTAAAAATGAATCCTCCAGAACTAACTATCCATAGTTCAAGATCCATATCTATGAAAGATAAAGCATATAAACTCATGGTAAACAACCCTCAAATGAGTCTCAAAAATAAATCACCATAAATCAACTCATTCCCATGAGATATCAAAGCACAAAACATAACACATCTGAAAAAAATAATGGGAAAATACCTATCAAATGATAAAATGTAGAGTAGGACCAAGATTGGGGAATGAGAATGCTCCTTCAGGATAACCAAGTCATCATGACTCACTCCAAGAAAAATCTCCTCTATAGGTCCATCATGAACTCACCTCCATACTCAAGTGAAAGCTCCTCAGTCTTCCTGTAGAAACCTCCAAAGAGTAACCATCTCAAGAAAATGTCTCTAATCATGAGAGAACTCCAACCATCACCCACATCTCCATGTATCCATGAGCACCTATAACTAATCAATACATGCCAAACTCCAAATGCAACATAACACTATCATGAAGTACTCAAGAAAATGAGCAATGTACTCAATACAAAAAGAACCACCAAGATCAATGTCAAAGCTCCAACCGTAGAATCAATAACCTATCATGACAACATGATCTAACCATCTCCTCCTAGAAGATCACATGCACCAATGAATACATCCTATTCTCAAAAGAACCTATATCATGTCAAACCTCTAAACTAGTATTAAGAGTAAACCATGACACAATACCAAACACACTCTAAACCAAGAAACCACATCTCCAATCACATGAAGATAACCATCACCACTGATGCATCCACATTACTAACAACTCCCACTAAACCATGATACCGAGCTACACATGGCATCGTGACAACCATATCCTCCATGAAGATAATCCAGGTCTACACACACTCAACTACAATGTCAATAAAATACAAGTGAAACCAATATCTCCAAGCCAAGAAGATACATACAACTGCCATCCAACCATCACAAACCAATCAAAAACCACCAAATCATCACTGTTAAAAGCTACCACTGAAAGTGTATAACCAATGAATGTACCAAACTATCATGACATCATGATCAAACCACATGCTACAAGTCCCATCAACTAACTAATCAAGTAATTTAACCATCCATCCTCTCATCCCAAAACAACATACCAATGCACAAATGACCACATACAAGGCCGACTAATGAAATCTGAAACAACAATGAATCAAACCTAGTGGATATAGACAATCCACATCTGAGTCATCCTACTACAATCAATAAGCTATGCACACCTACCAATCACATAACTCGTAGATCCAACCACTGAAACATGCAAACTCATCATCACATTAGTAAGCTGCAAACTGAGATATCAAAGAAGATAATCTTGCAAACATCAAGACTCAAACATCAAAGCAACCAAAAATATGATTTTCCAAACATGTCCAAAAATGAGTAACCATAGTCAAGGAACCAAATAAGCATCAAGGAGATAGGAACAACCTCCTAACATCAAACAAAATCACCACCAAACCACCATATACATGATCATGCCATGCCAATGCATAAATGTACCTACATTCCCATGACACCATAACCATAGTCGTCAATGTACCTACACTCAACTATCACCCATACAAGACTCCAAGTATCCATTCGTATCAAACCACATCCTCAAAACTGAAGACATGTGTACCTATCACCATCAAATTCCAACTCTAAAAAACACTTGTAAATTTGTACTAGGAAGGACCAAAATGATAATCAACTATACCATCATAAATATCATATAAAATCATGTACTCCCTCAAGGTTTCACCTCTTGACTCATCTAGATGATCACACAATCACACCTCAAATCTCAAGCTCCTATAAGTGATCAAACAAGTACCAAACTCATCTTGAACCACAAACTAAAAATATACCTAATCCACCACGTAGTACACTATCCATGCTCTCCAATGCCTATTCGAAATCGAAAATTTGATTATGTATGCAAAAGTTATGACCAAACCGTGAAATAGTGAACATATGGCTTTCAAGCTCAAAAAGCTAATCAAAATGGAAAAATCAGGAAACTAAACCTATACCACTATGTAGTGCTCAAAACTAGCTTTTCAATGAGTATAAGAAGTCAAAAATCCAATATCATGGGCCAAAGTTATGCAAGTTTGAAAAAAAATCCTATTTGGCCATGTAGAGCAAACTGAGGTGAAGCTTTGGTGGTGCTTGGGTGGCCCATCAATGGCCCGTTGTGGTGGATTTCAAACCAAGTTTAAATTTCATTTAATTTTCAATTAAAAAAAAATCCATTGTACCTTCTTGCGGAACCAATGCCTATATAAAATTTGGTTAAATGTTGCTTTAAGTTCTAGCAATTTGTATTCATATGATGGAATTGAAAATTGTTTGAATTTCATTTTAAAAATAAAAGGAGCAGTTTAAAAAAAATTCAATTAAAAAAAATTGGCAGATAATTTTTTATTTTTACCCACATGGCGGGTGGGGCTGGCCTCTTGGTAGTAACCATCGGTCGGAGTTGAGGCTTGTCAGTGTTGTGTACTAGTAGGCATGACCTGCCAATTTGAGAACTGCCATGCCATACCTATTAGTTGTGGTAGGCAGTCGAGGGTCTGCAAACCCCCCATGGGTTATTATTTTTTTTAATTTTTTAAATTTATTTTAAAATTTTTCAATAATGATTTTTAACAATTTTTTAAAAAAAATTTGTAGGTTGAAAATAATTTTCTACAAATTTAATTTTTTTAATATTTTATTTTTCTACCAAAGGGTCGAATGATCAAATAGGCCTTTTGACTAGCTTTTTTTTACATTTTTTTCAACTTCTCCAAAATAGGGAAAATTTTGATGTCATTTTTATGTCTTAGGCTTTCTGGATCCAATGGTGAGGTCTGTTTTATCTCAAGAGGTCATCCATAAAATTTCCTCTACAAAACCCTCATGAAAACTCAAACTAAAAACCCTCTTTGACCCAAATTTTGAAAACTTTAGATTTGCAATAAACCCAACAAATCTTGACAACCTAAAAGTCCAAATCTGTTAAATAACACCTGCAATATGTGTTTCATATCTTGTAATGCCTCAAATCTAACATAATAGCCATGGCTTCAACTTTGCAAAAAAACTCTCAAACTAGGGTTATAACAAAAACCTATCAACCATGAAAGCTTTGATACTACTTGTTAGGAAATAATGCATTCAATCCACATTCTTAATCCATTTCCTACATAACCCCATGAGAGATAAACATGCATGCAAGTAACCATAATGTATAGATCAAATAGACAAGTCACAAGATAACACAAGATATATACCCTAGGAAAACCCTCAAGAGGGAAAAAACTAGCCTCCAAAAGCATCCATACTCTAGCATATTATTTAGCAATAAAGCAATACAAGAGTTACAATGAATACCTCTGAAGCATCAAGCCTCTCAATGCATCCTCATGTGTCCAAGCATGAATCCACATATCTCATGTCATGCTTCACATATCCACTCCTTAGAATGACTCAATAATGATAGCTCACTCACCCAACCGACCTTAACCACTGAACATGTGCTTGCTTATATAGAATCAAGCTCACACAAATACAACCAAGTGGTAAGATAAAACCATGTACCACAAAACCATGTGAACAAAAAACCACTAATCCCTTATTTAATATTGGGTACTAATTTTTCACTTTATTTAATATTTCCCCAATATTAAATTATTATCACATCTCCCACACATTAAATAATAATACAATGTTACAATACAACATAAAGTGTTCCTCAAATAATTACCTAGTGTGATTAACCACACCACCTAAATAATTATTTAATTACAATATACTAAATCAAATTATGCAATGGTATTCAACATCATATTCCAACATCTTCCACTCCCAAGTTCCCAATTTCTTCCTCCACATGAAATGATGCTCCAAAGTTGGCTTATAACTTATGTGAAACTCCAACCACAAAGGCTCCAAGTAAGGAAGAAGTTCAACATTCTTTATTTTTAGAATAATCAAATCTTTATACTTGTTGGCAGTTGGTTAGCACTCCCCTCGGGACTCGTGAGATGGACTAACCACCTCCCATCAATCTATTAACTCTGGCGGTTGTATCAGGCATTAATAGGTTGACCTTTTGGTGCAACGACAACCATGGGGCCAACAATACTCTAGTCAACCCTTGAGCCAAGAGGGTGGCACTAAGTTTCATGGGTAAAAAACAAGCTAAATAAATGAAAATAAACATTACACCAACACAAGATAAGCCGACACCTAAACATCAACTTAATAAGTTTTACTTGTAGATGGACTTTTAGTTCCTTAAAGTAGGTAAGATGTGATTTTTTCACTAGGAGTGAAGATCTAATAGTTGAACAGGGACCAATAGTTGTGAGTGCATTGAGATATTAAAAAATAATGTATTTTAAGACTATATCATTATTAGTTGCATGACTTCAAAGTTCTTAGTGAATTATTATTAATAATTAAATGAAATGAACTCATTAGAAGAAATCACATCCAAAAAGTAATAAATCATGTGATGTAAAATAGACGTACTAAAAAAATATTTTTTATTATTTGTATTTTATAACACTTAAATGAAAGTAGATTGATGTGACATCATATTTGATAATATATACTTAAAAATTAAATTTAAACAATACATTTATCCAATATATTATTATAAAAATTTAAGAATCATTAGAAATAACCATCTATAATGATTTAAAAACAAAAAAAAAAAATTAAACTAATAAGTAAGAGGTATTTTCCACAGGGTGTCAAATTGTGATATTACTATCAGGATTCAATTGTGTAGTATTACGAGTCAAACTCAATGAACCATTTTTCATGAGTAGATAGAACACTTGTCCTCTTCCCTAACAATAAACATGTTAAATGAGGAGGTTGATTCTTTCGCTTAAGTTCAAAAACAAAAAAGCAGAGCCATCCTTAAAATAGAACGGAAAAAAACAGAAAACAAGAGAGAACTTTTCTTAAAATTTCACTTATATTTTTCATTCCCGAACTTTTAAGTTCATGCTTCTTTGTATTGCTTGTGGTGTGTACATTGAAATTTATAATGGCGGTGAGGCAAAAGTGATATTCAGTTTTCATGAGGAAAGTGTGGGCTGAATATTATCTATAAAGACATCATACTGAATTTTATCATTTCTTTTTTTTAGCTTGGTACCTTGCCTTCTATAATAAGTGTGCCCACTAAGGGAAGTCTAGAGTTGAGACGAAGTCCTTGAGGTCACATGCCTTCAAAATTTGTAGGTATGCTTAGAATTTTCCCTAATAAAAACTTAGCATGGACTCCTTGCACAAAGATGAATAAAACATGGAGTAAATTAGAAAACAACTATCAAATTGACTCAAATACATTACAAATCACACAAAACATAAATAGAGACATAAAGATACAAATATGAAAACACTAATGTGCAATTGGGACCAAGGATGGAAAATGAAAATTAATATGACCTATTGCAAGGTGTGACCCTTGGTATTCCTTGCAACATTAGTGCTTGGGTTTGTGACATGGTCTAACTAACTCCTGTGGTTCTTAACCAAAGCTTGTATCGGGCATTGAAAGGTTGATCTTTTGGTGCAATGGAAAGTCCAACAATTTCTATCAGAGTTGGTCACAGGTTCAAACCCCTCACTTGTACTGGGGGGATTGTTGCAAGGTGTGACCCTTGGTCTTCCTTTCAGCAATAGAGCTTGGGTTTGTGACATGGTCTAACCGCCTCCTGTGGTTCTTAACTGAAGCTTGCATCGGGCATTGAAAGGTCAATCTTTTGGTGCAACGACAAGTCCAACATGACCTAGGCTTGCAAAGAATGGGAGAGGATGGAGAAAGGAAAATAATGGAAAAATGGATATGGGATTGATGGAAATGGATGGAAAAGAATCAAGGATGGATAAGAAGTGGGTGTATGTAAATTAAAAGATAAAATGTAGTAAAAATAGAATTATGATAACAATAAACGTAAAATAATTAATGTAAAAATAAATAAAGAGTATCATAAGCAATGATTGAGCTATAAAGGTTAAAAGCTTCCTCAAGACATGAAATGGAAGTTAAATCATGTATAAATGTTCTAATCACTAACAATAGTTCATTTCTTTGGAAACTATAGCTCAAGAATCACCCTCAAGATAAAAGTTTGTTTCAATTATAAAATTGAGATTGGAAGGTTTGTTTTATAAAATTTTTAAATTTAAGCATAAACTTAGTTTGCCTTGTTTGTCAAGATTAAATGGTTTTGTTGTGAAAAATTGAGCATGATTAAAGGATGTGGATGCCACCTTAATCTTACATTATAACAAGGCTTGAGGAAGCTTAATTTCCTAGGATAAACAAAGAGATTTGAAAAGTTAGATTTTAGGAGCTACAAGTTGGTCGTTGAACATGTTTAAGGCATGGATCCCATTAAATAATTTGATTAAAATTATAAAAAAAGGTGGTAAGGAAAGAGGGGTGAGGGAAGAAGGAAAAGACACCAAGAAGGAAACAAAAGAGAATCAGAAGGAAATACATACATAAAAAGCCGACAAGGTGACATAGGAAAGCTAGAACAAGGATAGGAAAAGTGATGAGTAAGGTAAAAAAAGAGCTCAAAACACACATACACAAGATTAATCAAATGTGTGAAAAACATATTAAAGGAAATTATAAAGTACACAAATTTTGATATTAGATTTTACCCTCACTTTAGTAGACTTATGACTCACTATGGAAGAATTTTGCTAAAGTAGAGTACAACAAATGATTAACTACAAAGGATAAGTTATACCAAAGGAGAGATACTAGTCTTCAACTTGAGATTGGTCTTCACACTTGTGCATGTACCTATCCTTCCAAAGAATCCATAGAGAGAGTAGTCAATATACAATAATAATACTAAATACATAACACATACAAAGGGGAACACACACATTAAATGCAAATATAAAATGCAACACATGTCTAATATGTCTTGCCATAATATGCTAGTGGAATAGTTAAAGGAGCCACACAAAAATTAACTATTTTCTTTGGGGTAGAGATATGAGTATTCACTCTATAGAAATAAGGATAGAAAGCATGTCATTAACTAAAATTAGAAATATGAGGAGGACCTTGGTTAAAGGTAAAGGATAAAGAGAAGTAGGTATTAGAAATGAGATAATGATGAAAAGGGTTGTAAAGTAGATGCTACCCATGAAAGAGGTCAAGTTATAGCAATGATAAAGGCGCTAATGAAAATAAAGGAACCGTATAACTAACATCTTTCAAGTTATCACTTTTGGTTATTTGGTGGTTCTCACACAATAAATATTTAAAAAATGGCTTTGATTTTATGACTCTTAGTTATTTAGTAGTTAGCACCTTGACTATATGTTTCCACCCAAAGTATTGGCTACTTGGTAGATACCACCTTGGATATTAATTATTGCCACCTAAATAAGGAAATTAGAAAATAATCTTGTCACTAATAGTTATAATGTGATCAATTAATTGGATAAAAGACTAGGCTAGGCCTGAAGTGATAAAACTAGGGTAGTCATCATTGATGTTAAGGGTAAATGATAAAAATATATTATGGAATGAGAGAAAGTTATGTAGGTTATATGCTCCATTAATGCAATTGGTGAAGGAAGATGTCAAGAAAGATAGATAGTCACTTTAAGGATAATGGTTAAGGGGAAAAGGAGAAAGAGAAGAGTTGTCAAAAAATTTAATGATAAAAGAGGAAAATGGTGATGAAGAAGGGGACTATCTAGCCCATACTCCTTAAAGATGACAAAATATAATCAATCGTGAAGGATTGAAAATAAAATACCAAAAGGAAAAAGAGAAATGAAAATGGGAAACAAAAAGGAAAAAGTCTCAAGTCCTAAAGTGTATAGTTAGGATAACAACCAAATCAATGGGTTATAATAGTGTGGTTGCAGGCTCATGCATCAAGGAAAAGAATAGGTTTACTTACTTCCAGATTTAGTATACAACTTTTCATGTCAAATGGGAAAGATGAATAATATTGTAAAGTGTAAAAAGTATATATTATAAGAGATGTGAGAGTTTTTCTATGATTTTTTTCAATATTTTATTGTGTGGAACTTAGATTTTGAGGAATTATAGGAAAATAGATTCATGTAAGAATTGATAAATGGAGAAGGTGGAAATGGTATGCTCATATAAACTCTCATACCTAGGTCATGGATACTTTAAGAAAGGTATTAAAAGGAATCCTAGCTCAATAGTAATCCTAGAATGATGTATGAAACATATTCAAATAAAAGGAATGGATAAGAAGTGGGATCTGCCAAGTCTAGAAGAGTGTTTTTTAGTTTACTTAGAATTTGAGTTTCTTTAGTTTGGACTTTAAGTTTCTCTTAAGCTTACATTCTTTGGATGCGATTTATGTAGCTTAGGTTGGATCCGGCAAGAATAGTCTAGTCATCTTATAAATGTAAAAATGAAGCCAAGAAAATTGAGCAAAATACAAATATTGAAACAACCAAATAGAAGAGATTGTGGGCTGAATTGATTGATTGTATTCATGAAACAATATGTATATAAAGGAGTTAAATGAGAAAACTAAATTCCAAAAAATGGAGGGAAAGGTTTGTTTAAAATTTATAACAAATTGAGACATAACTACCTCTCTAACTACCAACTCACCACCTAAGCAAGTGGTTAACCTACAAAGTAAAATAAATTACATAAATAAATGTAACAATGAATTTTACATCAACACTCCCCTTAAGAATTTCTTAGGTGGGGACACAATATTGGGTCCCAAAAATAAGGCCTAATAAGGTACCCAAGTATAATGCATCGTATAAAGAAGAGGAGAAAGCCCTATGGGAAAAATTCCCCCAAATGAAAGTAAATGAAGAGGACTAGAAGGACCCTCCAAGGATGGTGCTACTGATGAAGTGGACCACACCACAAAAAGAGATTGTAGATGAATGGGATTTATCCCAATGAAATATTTGGTGAAGATGTCAACAACTTTCTCTAAAGACTAGCAAAAGACTAAGTCAATGATTTGATCATGAATGAGCTCTCAAATGAAATGCATATGAATCTAAATGTTGTTTTTTTGCTCATGTTGGACTAGATTCATGCATATTTAGATAGTACTTTGATTGTAACAATAAATGAATGTGGGATTTCTAAAGAAAATACCAAACTCAATAAGAATATCTTGAAGCCAAATAGCCTCAATGGATACATTGACAACTCCTCGATACTCAACCTCAATGGATGATAAAGAAATAACATGTTTCTTTTTTCTAGACCAACTAATAGGACCAAAACCAAGTGAAAATCAATAACTTGAAGTGGACTTGGATTCTAAGAATCACTAGCCTAATCTGAATTTTTATAGCCAACCAAATCAACCTCTATACCAACTCTCTAATAAATTCCAAATCTAATAATGCCTTGAAGATAGTGGAGGATCCTCTTGATTTCTGATCCAGATCATGAGGCTCCTACATAAATTTTAAATCCATACTAACAACATATGAAAAGGTAGCTTTGGTATTAAATGAGACTGCCAACAAGTTAGCAATACAAGGTAGCATAAACCAATGGTGTAGTACTATTAACCTCAATCTTGACCCTAAAGAGAAAAGGAATCGCAAATGGATTGCAATCAACCATGTGAAATTGAGAAAGAAGATAAATGGTGTACTTTGGTTGAGCAAGAGTGTCATGTCCCCGAATTGGAGGGGATATTAAATTAATTATTTATTAAAGTTATTTCAATAAAATATAATATCAAAAGGGATGACTTTATATTTAAATAATTTAATAATAAAGTGACTTAAAATAAAATAATAAATTATAAAAGTCACTTGAGGAATAAAATAATATTCTTCTAGAAGCTTCTTGGAAAGTCAATGAAAAATCTATATAAGGAGTTGTTGGCTTAGCATTTGAGCATGCTTGATTTCGAATTCATTTCTCATTACTAGTTCAATAAGAAAGCTTGAATACTTTATTTTCTCGAGGGTTTGAAGACTCTAGTGTACCAGGTTCTGTTGTGGATGGTCAACCCTAGCTGGAGTTGTTGAGGAATCCATCTAGGGTTTTTACTTTGTGCTTCATTAAAGAGATTTTCAATTGCAATAGCTATTGTATTATTGTGATTTTGAGTATTAAGTTGATTAGGGTGCAATAGATGATTTATTATTGCATCATAATTTCACTTGAAGCAATTGAGGTATTGCTACAATATTCATTTCATCAGAAAATACAGTAGTTGTTGTATTGCTACAATTTCTCTTGAACTTATCTTTGTTGGGTGTCTATTCCAAATTTTAATGGTCTCTGGCCAAAATATGGAAAATTAGAGATAATCAATTTTGTCAAGTCAGCAGTTGCATTTTGGCAATAATTTATTCAGTCATTTTGAGAAATTCTGTTTTGTGAAGATCATCTTTAGTTAAAGGAAATTGATTTTATTATTGGAGGTATTGAAATCCATTTTCAATATTTATTAGAGTTCGATTTGTGATAATTTTGTGGATGAAATCGAGTCTCTTCAAAACTTCAGGTAAATTTGGGTGCTTGCATGTAATATAATTTTTGGTCATCATTCATCTTGGTATTCAATTTAAAAATAATTGAATATAATATTCATAAAAGAAAAAGATTGGAGATTAGAATGTTCAGATAAGACAAGTCAGAAATAAAACAAAAGTAGCATCAAAATAAAAGAAGAATCACTTTCCTCTTGGACCTGTTGAGAGCTCTTAGCCTCCTTGCTAACTATATTATTAGTTGAGATGTCTTCATTTAAGAATCGAGTATAATATTCAAAAAAAAGAGAGAATGCATCTCTTAAAAGAAGAAAGAGACAAATTCAGAAGTTGACGTGGCCACTAGGAAATATAAAGTGAAAATCATGGAACATTGGCGTTGCCATAGGAAGTCCAATTAAATTTGAGGAAGAATATTTTAAGGGAATCGATATTATATATGAAGAAGAAGCCAACAATTATTAGATAGGACAAAACATCTTCAATTCTATGCTTGGTGTGATTTAATTTGCACCTCAGTCACTGCAATTATCTATTAAACACCATTCCCGGGCACAACACTCTTTAAGTCATTTTTGAGATTGGATGTTTAGCTTATAATCAAACTTTGTTGGAGAAGGTCAACTTCAAGGGAGGAATCAATTGACTCCTTGCATTGTGGGTTTCAGGAATTATTTCAGGTTCTTTCATTTTTGTATATACATATGCATGAGGAGTCTTTGTATTTTCCTTTTGAGTCACTAATTAGTAAGAGTGTAACTACTATCATCTATAGCAACAACAAATGTATTTTTCATTTTATAACTCTGTCATATTAGATTGTAGTCATTCATCAAATGGTGATCTTGTAGTTGAGCTAGTAATGCTTTATGTAATTTAAAGATATTTGCAAAGACTATAATAATTTGGGATCATATATATATGCAATAATATGGAGGTTGGGGTTGCATACAAAGTATTTGTTAAAACTCTACTTGTTGTAGCTGCATGCTAGCTTAGTTTTGAGTCATCTTTCTTGTATTGGAAAATTTTAAAAAAACTTGCATTTGCATTCCTAGAGTGTTAGTAATCATTTGGCATTTCTATTTAAGCATTTAATGCATCCTTACATCATTCAAATCAAGAAGAAACCAAATAGAAAACCACAAACAATAGTTAAGCAAAGTGTTTGACGAAATGTCCAAGTGCTGAAAGTTGAAATTTTACATCAGAATTAGCAAGGGACATTATAGTGGTATTAGAGCTAAGAATTTGCTAGCCTGTTGGGTGTTGTACTTTGTTTCAACTGATCAAAACATATCAAAAATTTCAATTTATAAGCATGGACTCAATGAGTGGCATAGAGTTTGGAGAGAGACTTTTTATGGCAGGAGATAAACTTGGTCACTTGTTTCTAATCAAAGATGCTCTTCTCAGTTCATTAGAGGAAGTAATAAATTGTTTGCAGTTGGTAGACCAACCACCTTCTCAAATAATTCAAGCAGGTATGATTCTAATATTGATCTCTTTGGAGGAAGACAAGTTATTAAGATATAAAGATAAGGATGTAAGACTTGCTGTTGCACATTGCCTAAGTGAAATTATGAGGATTACAACTCCTAAAGTTCCTTTTGATAATGGAAAAATGAGACAAGTCTTGCAATTGATAGTTGAAAGCTTTCAGGGGATACGTGACATCAAAATCCCTACTTTCAGTAAGATGGTTAAGATTCTAGAAACAGTGGCAAAGTTACGATCATGCATTATCATATTTGATCATGATGGTCTTATCCTCCAACTATTTGACTTCTTCATATCAAGAATCAAGAATCATCACTCAGACAGTGTGAAGACAAGTATGTTCACTATTTTTTTTGTGATCCTTGATGAAGATGAGGATGTTTACAAATAGCTGCAATCTGAATTATTAATCATTTGGAGAAAAGGGTAGCATGTTTCAACTACAACATATGATCTCGTAAGAAGATTGATTAAGTGGAAAGTTGAGAATTTTAAGGAACAACTAACTACAAAAGAGTTAATCTCATTTTTCCTACAAGTTCCATCTTCTCTACAAGTAGATAGCAACCCATCATCCAATAGAGAAGTTGAGTTGGATGATGAGTACATCAAGTAGCCTAAGCCCTCTTGTGTTGAGACACCTCATCAAGGAATTGATGATGATTTTATAGGTGGAATTAGTGTTGACCTAATTCCAAATCAGAATGAATGTATTCAAGACTTAGTGGAAGAAGATAGTTGGGTGACTCAAGCACTTCATGAACAATCAAATGCTTATTCAAATGAAGAAGAAGCTAATCATACACCCCATAGTCCTTACAACTAGAGGAACTAGTTGAAGGTGAATGAGGATGAGATTATGGCAGCTTTATCTCATCATGAAAAAATTCACAAGCTGATTGAAAATCACCTTTGGACGGTTTATTTAGAGAGAAGACAAAAGGGAGATGAAGCAGAGTCTTCTCATGATTGCTTGCAAGAAGTCAAAGAAGGTATGGGAACAATGAAGAAAAATTATTTACACCTTATTTCAGATTGTGACCACCTTCTCAACCTCATTGAGATCTATTTAGATGCTTTGATGAGGAAAGAAGAGGAAGTTGATCAGCTCTCTCGTGAGCTTCAGGTCACTAGTGATTTCTTGAAATAGACTCAGATAGCTCTTTAGGAATCATAGATTCATGTTGATGAGATTTTCTTAGAGTTGAGTTCGGCTCGAGATTCATAATGTATAGCGGAGACTCATTCATCTATGACATCCAAGACACATGTTGAGGATAGCAGTGTGGGATCTCCTAGCATTCACACTCAGGATACAGATGCAATGCCTCTTATGATGGTTAGGCAAGAAGAATCAATTGGTGATAGATGCATGCTTGAGTTTCTAGTTGATTTCACTCTATGGTTTGGAGTTAGGTGTGAGGACAGTTGTATTCTAGCTATACCATGGGTTCTATCTCATACTTAATTGGTTGATGACAATACTACTTTGAGTACAGCAATAATTGAGACAGATAGTGGGAGTTGGGATTGTCTCCTTGGTGTTAAGGGACAAATTGATGATGAACTCTTATCATCCCTTGGCAGTAGAGATACTTTTTTCTCTATCATGGACTTGATTCACAAGATAAGTGTTGTTGTTCTTATTTATACCAGCAGCTTGACAAGTGTTGGTATATATTTGTATGCACCTATGATGGAAATATTTCACATCTATAGGAGACCACCTAGGGTGGAAGGGATTGTTGATGATTTAGACACATCAATCTTAGTTGTAGGTTTAGGCGACATTGTAGATTTGAGCACTAGACTCTACATTGGTATTAATGAGATTGACATTGGTTAGTCTTTTAAGAAGAAGATAGGTTCTCCTAAGTCTTGCATACTAGATTGTGGTATTGTTCCAACCCCTTTCCAAGTAGTAGATGGCATTCATGATGGTATTCTTCTCACTCCTGAAAGAAAATCGGGACACTTGCAATTGCTTTTAGATAGAGGTTTTGTTGATAGGATTACAAAGGGTAATGATGATGTTGTGGTGAGATCAACTCATCCTATTATGAGTTGTGAGTCTTCTTCTGATAATGTAAAAATGGGATGGAGTACTGATGCAGGGGCATCCAAAAGTCTTCAGAAACTTGAGGAAGTTGATACTGAATTTACATATATGTAGGGTACTGGATTATTGAATTCGATTGTTAGAGGTTGTGGATTAAAGGGTTTGTTGCTAATGGTGTTTAGTATTTCCATGTTAAGTTTTAGGGATCCGCGTGAAGGATCAATTGAGTTATGAAGATTGGTGTGCTAATAGTTGTTCAGTTATTTTGGTTGGTGTTCCTTAGGGAAGATGTTGTGATTTCAGTATGTGGAGTTGTTGCAGACACTATTGTGGTGATTAGTGATGATCATGGATGTTTCCATATTGTGTGTTGTTTGTCCACATTGATCTATGTGCCTGCAATTTGGGATTTTATTTTGTGAGGTTTTGTTTACCTTGTTATTGGCCGACAAGGTGTTGTGGTGTGTTATGGATATTTGAGGAACAATCTAGAAGGTGTTTGTGTGATTGAGGATGTTTTTTTGGGTCTTGGCTTTGTTGTGGCCGACCAAGGTTGATTCGCATGATAAATTGTTATTGTTTGGGGCTGACCTATTTGAGTTGGCACGTTATATTTCTTGTCATTGTAATTGGGCCAACATGTTGAGGGTTGGATGATTTGTGAATGGTATAAATAGGAGAAAGAGGATTGATACAAGGCATAAGAAGCTGAAGAGATCGATGGCGTGCTCGATAGTGTGGAGAATGAAGCACAGTGATGAAGTATTTTGATCCGGAAGGATGTCAGAACAGAGGAACTTGAGGCAACTTACATGGTGGCTTGTTCAAATCGACGATCAGTGAGGTAGTGCAAGACCTGTAGGTAGATCGTTGAACTGAAGAGTTGATGGAGAATGTTAATTTGTAATCCTTGGGCTGCGGCCTAGATCTTGTAAGCCTGTGAGGCATTTGTAATGTGTTTTGAGATCTAATATAATGTGAATGAACTTTTAAGGTCAGGTTTTTCCCTGTTAGGGTTTTCCAAAGATAAATCTTGTGTCTGGTGTTCTTCAATGTCTTTTAACCTTCTATTGATTAGCTGTTAAATTTTGTTGCATATCTATGTGATCATGGAGCTGATAGTCTAGGCTGCAAGGTTGGAAAATCCTTAACTAGATCCTCCCACCTTGACTACATCAAGTACACACAACTACTCTGGTTTTCCATTGGTGATAAGACCACAAATTGTCTCATATTTTATCAAAGAAAAACTTTTATTTTTTACTAATCCATTAGTGTTAAAGTGGATTTGAGTAATGATTGAAAGTTCTTTAGTTATTTAAGGTAGAATGTAAAGTGAATATTTAATTTATTTTTAGTAATTAAATGTGATCCAAATTGCCTGTAATATGTCTCCATGAAGTGTTTAAAATGATATAATGCAGATAAATGAGTTATTAAATAAATCATGGTAAGAAGGAGCTTTATAGACACTTGCAACAAAGAGCTCTAGACACTTAAGCAGTTAACTCCTGACAGCTTTAGAAGGCTTTGAAGAAATAATGAGAAGATAGAGAAGAATCCCAACACACTCCTACATTCATGAAAAATCATGGAGCATCAGTCATTCCTAAATTAATGGGATGAGTATTTGTTTCATGATGAGTTTTAAGATCTCTCACAGTTATTAAATTTCATGCTTCCTTCTTCCACCAAAGATAACTCAAGTTACCACATCACTTAAATGTTGTTGCATGATTATAACATGTTATTCATGCTAAGGATAAATGATTTGGTTGACTGAAATGAAGAATAATTCCTTCATTCACGTTCAACACTTGAAGACTTCCCAATAAGCAGGCACCTAGAAACTATCAAAAATATAGTCTCAGTAAAATAGTGATCTCTCCCTCATTCTCATACAAAATTCAAAACTTCAAAATGATCTAGAAAGTAGATTTGAAGGGCTAAAAACCCTTTGGAGAATTTGGCATGGTTTTCATCAAGGAAGGAGTAGTACATGACAAAAAATGATAGACAAAAGTGGCATGATGGAGGACAACAACTTCAATTTTTTTAGAGTTTTGTAAATGACCCCTCAAAAATAGGATCTTGGATCCACATTATTAGTGGATTGGTTGGATATATATAGAATATGAATTCTATAAATACAATGTAATCATTGGATCAAAAGGAGGGGATTAGAAAGGCTTTTTTTAGCCCGAGGAAATGGGATAGTTTTCGTTTCATTTCCAACAATGTATTTCCAACTTTCTACAATAAATTTGAATTCAAGCAAGATTTTCATTTCCAACAAGTGTGAAGTAGTTTATCCTTTTCAATTCTTGCAAGTGTTCCTTAGATTAGTTCTCTTTCATGCAAATGGGATTTATTTTTGCAGGTAGAATAGATTGTCAAGCAAGTTTTCTACTTTCTCTCTTACAGATAGCCATGGACATCACCTTGGATTGATAAATTAAATGATGAGAGTTACAATGACCCCATCAATTGGTACAGTTAGGGGAGTTTCATCTTGATTTCATCATGAGGTGTGCTCATCAATTCTTTTTTATTCCACATGTACAGGATTTGATGATGACATTGATGTCACAGATAGATGGGTTGAATAAGGGATGTGTGGATTCACTCTGGTATGGCATGCTTCAGATTTTAGATGATGAGTCCAACTTTGAGAGGTCACTCACTTATATTTCTTCAGTTGGATGTTTCCAGCAGTATGAGTTTGAGATTTGGTTTGATTGGACTCTAGGGGTTATCAAGGTGGCATAGCAGAAGTCAATTGGACTTCCAGTTTGGTCATGGGATCCAGTTAGGGATTGCTTTTGGATACATGATAGCAGAACTTGGATAACATAGCTCACTAATCAGTGGATGGTAGATATCCCTATGCACAATTTATATAGGGATTTTTTTTAGAGTAGGGATCTAGGAGTTTACTTGTTGGGAAGTTGGCTTCACAGATTGATAGGGCTTGATAGTTTCAGAAGCTTCAGTTGTATATTGAGGATGCTAGTTGGGGTTCTTTCTAGGATCATTTGGGATCTAGGTGGATGGTGGAAAAGCACAAATAGTTTCTCATTTAGTTATCAAATGTTGTGGCAGTTGAGTTGGATTGGTAGTTGCAAATTTCTTGAGTGAAAGCAATCTTTGGGAAGAGAGGACTATCATGTCCCCAAATTGGAGGAGATATTAAATTAATTATTTATTAAAGTTATTCTAATAAAATATAATATCAAAAGGGATGACTTTATATTTAATTAATTTAATAATAAAGTGACTTACACTAATACACAAACAACAATATATGACTAAATAAACTACTAGAAATTGTATATAAATGACTAACTTTAGTCACGTGACTATTAGTGGTTTATTTGTAGTCATTTATAACACCTCTAAATTTATGACTAAACAATTTTAGTCATTTATTTAGTCATTGATTTTAGTCATTAATTTGGTCATTGATTTGGTCATTGATTTAGTCATTTATTTAGTCATTATATTTAGTCACATGACTATTTTAGTGGTTTATTTGTAGTCATTTATAACACCACCAAATTTATGACTAAACTATTTTAGTCATTTATTTAGTCATAGTAGGATTTGTTTAGTCATTAATTTAGTCATATATTTAGTCATTGATTTAGTTATATATTTAGTCATCAATTTAGTCATTTAGTCATTTATTTAGTCATTAATTTAGTCATTACTTTAGTCACTTTTATTTACTGGTTTCCATTAATAAAAAAGATTACTTATCAACTATCTAAAATATTTGCACAATAAAACAACAATGAGAAGGTAAAAATAACTTATTTTACTAATCAAAAAGATATTACATTTAGTTGTGTAAACTTGAAAATGGAGTTACAATTTGTTGTTCCAACATAAAAGAACTTGAAAATATTACAATACATTGATGAGAGAAAATAACTAGCTAAAATCTACTCCAAAACCTTGTCTTTATGTTGTTCAATAGCTTACAAAAGAATAGGAACATGATTTTTCTTTTATATCATAACCTACAGTCCCTTACCCTTGTAATGCATAAGTACATGATACATCTTTGCAAAGGAACATTCATTCTATGATTGTGATAAAGCTCCAATCATCTGTAGGCTTCCCTCATTCAAATTAACCATGCACAAAGATATTCAAACTCTCTTTCCTACTGTAGTTCTTTATGGAAACTCTGCCACCACCTCCACCAGCCCATCCCTTACCTCCAGAAGCACTTATCATACCCATTCCCTTCCTACACAAGGTAAAAAAGAGTCCCTCAATGCTACAATCAATAAAACCAATCTAAATGCAAGCAAAGAAAGTGCATCCATGGTTAGTGTAAACAATAACCTTAAATTTGAAATAATTCAATGGGTCTATACTAAAGTACCAAAGCATTAAGGAGATTTTATATTTTCTACCATGTTCATATCCTAGAAAGATTAATGACTTATGTCAAAATAATGACTTCCATGGGTCATTATCAGTTAAAATTGCTTGCATTTGTTAAATGTCTATCATGAACATAACATCTTAAAAGAATATTTCTGTGTTATTAAAACAAAAGTGATCAAGGTATCAACTCTAATAAAGAAACTACCATCAATCTAAGCCAACATAAATATAAGCAAAAGTGGATTTTACAGCCAAACAATAACATTAGCTATTCCTATGTAAGAAAAATAAAACAAAACATGCCAAGAGATTGTAGACCAATATCAATGATTGTTTTATTCATTAGGAGTAGTGCTTGTACACAAATTATAGACCAAGAAACATCTATCAAGATTGGACTACTTTCCCATACTAGGAAAAACATGTATAAAATGCCTGACATTTGTCAAATATAACACAAACATCAACAATTACCTAAAGCCAAATCATAGCAACTACCCACAAGTCAACAAGGAATTAGCATAAAGTCATTTTACAAACAAAATAGAAAAACTTAACAAGTTAATTTATACAAACTACATCCTCCCCCACCCCCCATTCAAACCTGCTTTGCAATGCTAGCATCTTCAACATATGCATCTTGAATGTTTTCAGCAAGCCTACAAAGAAAGATATTTGAAGCTCCTCCTGCACCAGCCACAATAAATGGACTAGTAGCTAGAGTTACAAGGGAAAATTGCCAACTGTTTATGAATCCCACAACAAGACCTCCAAAAAAATGTTGCCATGTTATGGACATAATTTCCCACCTGGTTCATCAACTGAGTTATGTGCATCCCCAAGGAAAGTTGTGAATTTTTTAGTACAAAAAGCAATCAGGACAAGGTTAGTTTGATATATCACTAGGCAATGGGGATAGGATCAATATACTAAACAATGGGATAAGCTTAGTCTGATACATAATTGCAATGGGGACAAATTCTACATGAAGGTTGTGATTGCAACATTTAGGAATTGTTGAGAAGATACTTGGAGATGAGTCTTGGTTTTATTTAAGTATTTTAAGCACTCTGGCATTTTATAAAATTTTAACCAATGTCTTTCATCTTTAAGATTTTAAAGAATCCATAACCTATAACTCTTTTCAAAACCATTTTCACGGTAAATGAATTAAGCTATGTTTTAATACAAGATTATACCCATCAAGTTATGGACAAAGATACAATGCTAGCCATTTAGCCAAAAAGATAACCATACTAGACAAAGTCACAAGATCTTTGGTCAACAATAATCCTAGATTAGACATGCTATCAAGACAAAACAACTAAAATCAAGATAAAACACCTAATATTAAAATGGGGATCTAAAGTTGATCACAAATTCTATCTCAATTGAGTTAATAGCATATATAAATAAATTGAAATTTCTGCCTTATTGTTGCATTTATACAAGTTAAAATGAAAATGAAATAGAGTACCTTGAGAGCTCTCCCAGAAAGTAGTAGGAGTCCTATGTTGCAGAGTATGAAATATGCAAATTGAAAAGCCCACTTTCTACCATGAATTTGAAAACCATCACAACAAGAAAAAAAGATTAAAATTTTATCACTGTAAAATGAAAAAATATAAACAATAGCTATGATAACAACTATCTACTCATATATCTATCTATAAAAAGCAAGGCCACATGATATGAATTACTATTATTAACTGTGTTTTGAGGTAAATATACATAAATATTGCTATAGAACCATCAAATTCGGTAGCTATTGCAGCTGTGCTACTTGCATTGCTCATTGCCATGTTTCAGGGAGATCTACAATGATGTTTGTTAGTGTAGCTTTGCTATGCAGATATCCATTCATAAAAACAAGGGAAAATATGTTACCGGTTAGATATCAATATCAATGCTCGAGAATAAACCTAAAGATGACTACAAATGAAAGTAGAAAAAAAAAAGAATAAAACAGTTGTGTGACAAAGACATTACTAATTTGCACCAATGCATAGGTTGTGGATCATATATGAATATAGGCTGAGTATTTCCAGCAACACTTCTTTTTTAGTTGGATCCTAAAAATGTTGCAACTTATGTTCTCTAAAACATTTGTACGAGGTTTAAATAGTAAAGAGATTGATGAAAGATAGAAAAATTAAAAGATACCTGGATGTAGTTGGATTGAAGGCCGTAAACTGGTACATGTTTTTTGTGTAGGACACAAATCACATCCACAAACATGGTAGAGCTATGTAAAGTAGGACAAATTGGCTTGGAAAATGAAGGTAGCAGGGTATAAAGAATCATGTATCTTCCACCATAGTGAAAAGTTAGCAATTGCATTTGGTTTGTTAAACATGGCCCCTAGTACAACTATTAGAGTTGTTAAAGACCTTAAAGTATGTTCTGACATCTCCAAGATTGCTGCAAGAGAAATTGTTCTGAGAGATGTGATATGTCCATAAACCATACCTGATATGTCCATAACTCCTGTGAAAATTCATGAGTGCCATCTTTAAACCCTTGGATTGCTACATAGCTTAATCCTGCACTCTTTTGCTCAAAATGCACCCCCAAATTATTTTACCTCAAAATATGAGCAATCAAGCGGGCATGTTAAGAACTTTCATGCAAGCACTTCAAAAAATAAATATACTGTAGCATATACATAATATTACAAGATGTGCAATTATCAAGTGTACATTATAACAACAAATTTATGTTTCATCACATTACAACATTCAAAGTAAACCACAACCGACATCATCAAAAGCCTAACTTCAATTCCATATTCAGTAACACAGTCATAAAAGTACAAAGGCTCAAAAAGCTCAGTGAAATATTTAAATCAAATTTCAATCATTATCAACAATCCAAGCGTCACACTTAATATAGTTATATCATTTTTCCCAAGGCTTAGAGAAATGGGTATCTCGACATTGAAGCTTGGACTCATTTTATTTCCATTTTCACTTCCTGCATCATAAATCAAGTTTTAGAAGCTCTTCATTAACATTTTCAAAATACTTCATGCAATAAAAAAAGAGATGAAAACCTTGAATGCACTATTATGACTCTAAACTTTACATTATAAATGGCTTGGACTTCAACCGTGTGGGTCTGGGGGAAACACCCCTAGTGGGGTCAAGGGGCAACGCCCCTTGTGGGGGTTTGGGGGAAACACCCTCAGGAGGGTTGAGGGGAAACATCCCCCGTGAGGGTCTGGGGGCAGCAACCTCAGCGGGGATAAGGGGCAGCGCCCTTCGCGGGATCTGGGGGCAATGCCCCTAGCGCGCTCCTTGTCGTAGTATAGGGTGGGGTCGAGGGGCAGTAACCCTGCCGAAAACACCAATTTAAGGCTTCTGAAACCATTAAAAACTCCATGACACACCTCATTTTCATAATTTTTTGAGTGGAAAAAAATTGGTGGGACGTTGTGTTATTTTCTGTTGATATGTTCTAGTTCTATTGATATGCTTTCATCAGTCTATCAGTGGAGCTATGAGGGGAGTTCCCCTAATATAGTAATGCTAGGTCAATAGTGACACTATTAGCCTAACATTACTACACCAGGGGAACTCCCCTCATAGCTCCATCGATAGACTGATGAAAGTGGCTAACTTGTTCATATATCGTTCTATCAGTGGAACTATGAGGGGAGTTCCCCTGATGTAGTAATGTTAGGCCAATAGTGACACTATCGGCCTAATATTACTACATCGGGGGAACTCCCCTCATATAAGCTCTACCGATAGACCGATGAAAGCAACTCACTTGTTTATATATCGGTCTATTAGTGGAGCTATGAGGGGAGTTCCCTTGATGTAGCAATGTTACGTCGATAGTGTCACTATCGGCCTAACATTACTACATCAGGGGAACTCCCCTCATAGCTCCACCAATAGACTGATGAAAGAATAATGGTAGGTGAATTTTTGTCAAATTTTATAGTTGGATATTCTCTAGTAGACATGTATGCAAGATGTGGAATCGTAGACAAAACACCTGAATTGTTTGACAGAATGCCTCAAAGAGATGTCATCTCATGGAATGAAATGATTGATTGATTGATTGTAGAATGTGCACAAAATGGATTTTGCAAGGAACCTCTCAAGATATTTGAATTAATGAAGCACTTTGGAACACATCCTAACATTCTACTTTCAATGGATTTAGGGAGGTTATTTAAAATTTTACACCCTTCTATGTTCAAGTGTTGCAGCTGTGACAAGTTGCCAATGAATCAGGGGGCTATTTAAATCTATAGACCCTACCATGTTCAAGTGATGCAGTTGTGATAGGTTTCCAATGGAATTGGGAAGGTTATTTAAACGTTCACACCCTTCTATGTTCAAGGTTGTAGCTATGATAGGTTGCCAATGGAATCAAGTAGGTTATTTAAACCATGAAAATATTTTAGTTTTGAATGTTGCAGCTGCAACAAATTGTCAATAGAATCAAGGAGGTTATTTAAACCTTTAAAAATTCCTATTATATTCAAGTGTTGCAACTGTGAGAGGTTGACAATGGAATTGGGGAGGTTATTTAAACCTCTACAACTTTCTATTTTCAAGTGCTGCAGATGTGACTGGTTTCCAATGGAATCAAGAAGGTTATTTAAACCTCTAAAGTCTTCTATGTTCAAGTGTTGCAGTTGTGACAGGTTGTCAATAGAATCGGGGGGGTTATTTAAACTTTTACACATTTCTATGTTCAAGTTCTACAGGTGTGACAGGTTGCCAATGGAATGAGGGAGGTTATTTAAATCTATAGACCCTACCATGTTCAAGTGTTGCAATTGTGACAGGTTGCCAATGGAATCAGGGAGGTTATTTAAACATTTACACCCTTCTGTGTTCAAGGTTGCAGCTATGGAAAGTTTCCAATGGAATCAAGGAGGTTATTTAAACCATGACAATATTTTAGTTTTGAATGTTGCATCTGCAATAGATTTTCAATAGAATCAAGTAGGTTATTTAAACCATTGAAACTTCCTATTATTTTTAAGTGCTACATTTGTGATAGGTTCACAATGGAATCAGGGAGGTTATTTAAAACTCTACAACTTACTATTTTCAATTACTATAGACGTGACAGGTTGCTAGTGGAATAAGGCTATTTAAACCTATACAATCTTCTATGATCAAGTGTTGCAATTGTGACAGGTTTCTAATAAAACCAAGGAGGTTATTTAAACTTTCACGCCCTTCTATGCTCAAGTGTTGCAGTTGTGACAACTTGCCAATGGAATTAGGGAGGTTATTTAAACCTCCACACTTTATTATATTCAAGTGTTGTAGCTATGACAGGTTGTCAATGGAATCAATTTCAGATTGGGTTCTAGGTGCCAAATTGGGAGCCTTGAACAGGGTATGGACATCCATCAAAGCATAAAGGATAGAGTAATTTTGTCAAATATTGTAGTTGCAACTACTCTTGTAGACACGTATGCTAAATATGGTATCATAGACAAGGCACTTGAAGTGTTTGAAAAAATGCCTCAAAGAAATGTGGTCTCATGGACTGCAATAATTGTAGGATATACACAAATTAGATATGTTGAAAAGGTTTTAGAAACTTTCAAGCAAATGCAATTTGTAGGTTTAAATCCAGACTCCACAACCTTTGCCAACATATATAATGAAGAAGGATAAACTAAATGCAAAGCTTGTAGGTCTGCAAAACGGTCTGTCAGAGCTTTTCTTCCAAGATAAACACATTTACCCAAAACTAACCACACCTTTAGATACCTTTTTGGCTTAGTTAAAACATATGTCAAAGTGGGGTATAGGTCCTTTGGACCAAATGATTCAAAACTGATTGTCTCAGTCAGAATTATGCCTCTTTAGGCCTTGGCTACTTCAGGGGTATTTAGTTTCTTCTATCTCCAAACCCAAACTATCACAACCAATACTTGGATCACTCTTTATTTGGTTTTTACAAACTTATTATTCCATGTAAAGTCCACTTCTAAAGGTATTTTTATAAACCCTAGACTCTAACCTCCATCTTTACTCTTAAAACCCTATTTTCAGACTAGGGCAATGATTATTCACCACACTAAACTCATCCTCTTGATCTATAACCTTTGAAATATGAGAATAGATACTATAAAAGGTAAACTCACCAAAAATTGAGAGCTTTCATCGGATAAAATAGAAGGAATACAATTTCATCAACATAATGGTCACATGTATAGAGGGTCCTTACTTCCTTGAAGTAGTTGATTATTCATGGCATTGCAAGGATACAAATTATCAATTCCAAATCCTTAGAGATGCTTTGAGGAGGTTGGGCCAGAGAATGTGTGCAAGTAGTGAGAGATGTGGCCTATGTGTAGATATTTGTAGGGAATTTGATTGAGGCTGCCACATGAATGTCATGATCAAAACCTCTAAAATTGTTTAATTGGATGCCAATATCTTCAACAAAAACTCAAATTGTTTAATTTTATGTCTATTTTTCACTTCACAAATATCCTAATTTGGCATCATGTATCTCTTCAAATAGATGACCTAGTTAGGAATCTTGTACCTCCATAGTTGGATGTCTTCATGTTGGATCCTTTTCCCCATTGTCAAAACATGTTCCTCACTATAACTAGGCATATAAATTTCATTTATCTTTCTACTATATTTTTGTTGTGTTTTATTTCATTCTAAAACATATCTGATGTTATCTGGCAAATGAAGTCATTGGTTTTGTGGTTTTATCTGTGGATGTTTTCATATATAAAATTATTGTAATACAAAGTGTTAGACCCTTGTTTGTTTCTCCCCATGGAGATATTTTGAACTATGAAATGATCATTTGGTGGTTTAAATTTTTTGTTTATTTTGTTTTCCTTTCCCTTGAGGTTATTTTTGTGACAATTCTCTTGACATAATTATTTAGTATTGAATGTATAGCAGTTAATCCTGAAGCTATAAATGCAATGGTTGTCAGATCTATTTTCATATAGAGTGAATAGTAGAGATTGGATCATCTTCATATGTTAAACTTAATACATTCTTGATTTACTGTTAGCAAATGAAGTTCAAAATGATTTTATATTTATTGAAATTTGAGACTATCTTCAAGACCATTCTTCCTAATATTTATGAGATGCTAGACCTTGAAATGTCTAAGAAAATTAGTAATAAATTTTATCTACACAATTATCCTTTCGAAATGCTTGATCATATAGTGAGATGATATCATTTTGTTTCTGGACCTTGAATGGCGTAAAACATTTGGACAAGTGTAAACCTGTTTAATAGACCTATGTGTTTGAAACTTCGTTGATGGTAGTGGAATTTTCTTTAGGAGTATTTAAAAAATAATTAGATTCTGATGTATCAATACTAGTACTTCTACATTATGTTGGTATCCCTCCAAGGTCTAAGTTGCTCATTATATTGTAGTTGTTTTGATTCTAACAATAACATTTGATCCTAATTTTAGTCTTTTAGGTGACTGTGGGAGTATTGATGAGTCCTTAAATTAGTATAACAGTAATTTCCTCTAAGAGCCTTATAAGGGTTTGATGATTTCTTGTTTCACTAAGAA
This sequence comes from Sequoia sempervirens, assembly GCA_007258455.2. Lineage (NCBI taxonomy): Eukaryota > Viridiplantae > Streptophyta > Pinopsida > Cupressales > Cupressaceae > Sequoia > Sequoia sempervirens. Next base: position 616,324,460 of record VDFB02047230.1, read on the forward strand.
AGCACTTACGTAATATGCATGGCTATTTGCCACTATTGACTTAGGTAAAAATAAACAAAGTCTTAAAGAGGTTATTGCAATGAGATACTATGTTCTCATGTGTCCTTCGGTGAAGACAATGTACTTTTAAGGACTATTCTAAATTATTCAATGAATCTATAAACTGATACTACTGTATTCTTCTTTTTTATCCTAGTGATACATGAGTTGGTTATGTATCTCTATAACCATGGACCAACCCAAATAAACTTGCATCCTATAATTTTCATACTGATATCTTCATGCTCTGTACTCAATGAACTCTTTAGCCTTAAATTATGAACAAACACCCCTCAATAGTAAGATTATATATTGACCTAACTATTGTTGGGAATGTGTATGCATTGCATAACAATGTTGTTCATTTATCTAGTTTACCTATGGATGGGGGACATTATGCATGGTTAGGAAACTTTATAATTTATGAAAAAATGAACCTCTTAGAGAATAGGACACTTAAATTGAATAGGAAAAGTTTGAGGGACACATGGCATGTTGTATCCCACATTAAGAATTACATTTAGGGTTGCAAAAGGACCAAAAAACTTGCAAATGTGGAATTGGATGCCACATTTCACATGGGACAAATAGTTCAACTAGAGTTTATGAGAAATTACTATTTCTAGCCAATATAAGATGTGTAATGCATCTTATAAGTTGCATCATTGAATAGGAAGTTACATTGTCATAGTGGGTATTGGGATTTGTGCCACCTCACAGAGTTACACCACCTCATGTGGGTGCCCTTGGTGATATGACGTGTGATTTTCATCAATGATTTTAGAAACCATTGTTGCTTTCTTGTGTTGTAATTGCATATTTAATAAGGGATTGGGGTAGTAATTTCTGAGCATACTTTGTTGTATAGAAATGCCACTAGAATGCTGCTGAAATTTCTCTAGGATTTCCATTTGATGTGAAATTAGTGTCGGTGATCATCTGATATGTTTGGAAGCACACCTTGGTGTTAATATAATGGGTCTAATTTTGTGGATGAGGTTTTCTTCCTCCAAAGGAATTTCCCTGGGAAAACATCGAGTTATGGTGTTGCTCTTTTCTTTGCATTATCTTTCCATTTCGTATTGTTGTCATAAATCAGTTTTATATCAATCCTATTATTGTTCTAAATCACTTTCAATCAGATTTTGAAACCCTTTATAATGCTCCTTTAGATATATCTCTAGTTTTTCAACACTTGGTATTAGAACTTGGTATTGGCCATATGAGGAGATGCTCTCCTTGTGTGGTTTTCTTTGGTTGTGGTGGGAATTTTGTGAAGTTCAAATATGCTTTTGCAGGAGTCATGCAAAGTCCATAAAGGATTGGTATTGGAAAATTCAATGGATAGAGTTTTGAGTTGTGGAAATTTAAAATGGAGGATCTCTTGGTTGTGGAGATCAGTGGTTAGTTGTGACATGAAATGAAATTTTTGATATCAATCAAGATAATTGAGATGAATTACATAGGAAGGCAAGGAGCACTATGTTAATCTGATTTTATGTTAACGAATGTGTATATTGAGGGCACTACAAAGAAATTGTGGGATAAAATTGCAACATTGTTTCAAACTAAGTCTCTAGTCAATAAACATATCTTAAAAAGAAATTTGTATTCATTGAAAATGAATGATGGGGACTCTATGGTTGATCATTTACATGCATTCATTATCACTGTTAGTTAATAGCAGCCTATTGATGTTAGTGGATGCAAAGGATAAATGCGTAAGTTTGTTTTCTTCATTACCCAATTCATGGGACAATCTTCTTAGGACAATTAGTAGTACATCTTCTAAGTTAAATACTTGAAGAAGTTGTTACAACCCTACTAAATAAAGAATTAAGAAGAAACCATAGAGGATTTATCTAAAGGTGCTCTCTTTGCAAAAGTCCAGTCCAAAGAAAAAGAGGGGTAAGAAAAATTCAGAGATAAGAAGAAATATAAATCAAAAGGTAAATCAAAATCTAGGAAATTATATTGGCTCTTGTACTTCAAAGACAAAATGTTACAAGGCAAAGGATTGGCGTGACACAAATGACTAAAGTTTTAAAAGATTGTATTCATAAGTGAAAAATAGCTTATTTTTTCAAATGGATACATCCTCTCACATTTGATGAATAAGTGACAAGCATCTTGGTTTTCCAAATGGATACATCCTCTCACATGGTTGGTTAGGACTAAGTGGTCCAATTTGGTACCAATATACTTTTTGATATTATTATATTCTTTTTTGAAACCATGTGTTTGTTACTTCAAAAAACCAGGGGTGCTACATATGAGAGATCATCTTCCCACAAAAAAAAGAGCTAGCACCCTTGCATTACATCAATTTTCAATAATTCAACATCCTCTAATTGCAATGGGTGCTGAGTGGACCATTCATTATGAGATCTAGGTTCTTATGAACCACTACTCATGAAACATGGGTCAATGATTTTGACTCGAAAAACTACATGGTTGAATATGGTTGAATCCTGATAGCAATATCACTTTGGAAAATGCCTCCTTATCAATAAAACTGTAGGCATACAAGTTGTAGGAATACAAGTTACAATATGGTAAATCCAATGGTATCCCAACTGGAAAAGCATCGCATAAAAAGTAGTAACCCTATGAGTTGTAAGGGTTGTGGAACTGTCACCAACCCTCACTGCATAATCTAAAAGAATAAGAAGTTACATACTTTAAGGGTAGTGGAATTAAAAGTCAATTGTGACTTATGAAGCAACAAGGTATACACATACATATATACATACATACATACATACATACATACATACATATATATATATATATAGATTTCCTATCAAACATATTGTACAGGACAATGTACATGCACTCAAGCTCTTTGAAATGAATCTGCACCATACACCATTTTGAGGGAATGTTTTGATTAGCCAATAAGGCTACATTTATTAGCACCTTTCACCTGGAAAGTTGTCTCACACCACACAAAACAACTTCCAAATAGTTGAAACATTCCTCGCCCCACATCTGAAAACAAATTTCAACTCACAACCACTATTTTTATTTAAAAGGCTACAAAAATCTTGTCCCAAGCTCAAGAATTTAGTAGCTCTAAATCCCAATATTTTTAGACCTACTTTTCATTTATTATGAATAGATTGAAATGATAGCTGTATGGAGACTCATTTTGGTTCATCTCATTTTTTCTTAAATTCTGCTTTGGCGGTGTTTTGTAATATTTTTTCCTACAAACTCTAACCATTTTTCTCATCGTAATCATTGAAATCACAACACAACTTGTGCAAAATCATGAGGTACCTCACTTGCCATGATTTCAATGATTTTTTTTTAGAAATCTGTACATGGCCAGATCACTTTTAGTTTTTGTTGTGTTTTATTTCATTCTAAAACAAGTGTGTTGTTATCTGGTAAATGAAGGCATTGGTTATGTGGTTTTATCAATGGATGTTTTCATATATAAAATTATTGTAATACAAAGTGTTAGACCCTTGTTTGTTTCTTCACATGGATATATTTTGAACTGTGAAATGATCATTTGGTGGTTTAAAGTTTTTGTTTATTTTGTTTTCCTTGCCCTTGAGGTTATTTTTATGACAATTTTCCTAACAAAATTATTTAGTATTGAATGTATAACAGCTACTATTGAAGCTGTAAATGTAATGGATTTCAGAGCTATTTTCATATAGAGTGAACAATAGATATCAAATCATCTTCATATGTTAAACTTAATACATTCTTCTTTACAAACCTTATACATTGTACAGTACATGTTTCTCCATAGTTTTGTGCCATTATACTGGCTCTTGTACTTCAAAGACCAAATGTTACAAGGCAAGGGATTGGCGTGAGAAAAATGAATAAATTTTTAAAAGATTGTAGTCATAAGTGACAAACAGCTTGGTTTTCCAAATGGATACATCCTCTCACATGTGATGAATAAGTGACAAACATCTTGGTTTTCCAAATGGATACATCCTCTCACATGGCTGGTTAGGACTGAGTGGTCCAAGTTGGTACCAATATACTTTTTGATATTATTATATTCTTTTTTGAAACCACATGTTTGTTACTTCAAAAAAAAAAGGGGTGCTACATATGAGAGATCATCTTCCCACAAACAAAGAGAGCTAGCATCCCTGCATTACGTCAATTTGTAATAATTCAACATCCTCTAATTGCAATGGGTGTTGAATGGACCATTCATTATGAGAGTTGGGTTCTTGTGAACCACTACTCATGAAACATAGGTCAATGAGTTTGACTCGTAAAACTACACGGCTGAAAACGGTTGAATCCTGATAGTGATATCACTGTGGAAAATGCCTCCTTATCAATCAAATTGTAGGCATACAGGCTGTAGGAATACAAGTTACAATATTGTAAATCCAACGGTATCCCAACTGGAAAAGCATCGCATAAAAATTAGTAACCCTACGAGTTGTAAGGGTTGCAGAACTGTCACCAACCCTCACTACATAATCTAAAAGAATAAGAAGTTACATACTTTAAGGATAGTGGAATTAACGACTGAAAAAGAAACGAGGAAGTAACCAAGCAGAAGGCTAGGATGCCTAAATTTACAAGGGTATTATACTTTAAATTAACTAAATTTAAGAATGCCCGCTAGCTACAAGAAAAATTATTTACTTAGGCATTGATGTGCTTTAACTTATTTTGAAATTAAATGCATAAATAGAATGCAATCCTCATTTCAATGATGAGATGCATTGAGAATATATATAATGATACATGCACAACATGAATGATGAGTGGAATAGTAGATGAATTTGTTTAAACATTGACAAGCTTCATAGCCTAAGCAAGGATCCATAAAAATCCTTACTTGTAATTTATACACACTGTGCCAGTCATGCTTTATCAGAGTTTCTGCCCTTTATAGTCTCACCATAGCATTATCAACACCAAAAAATGCTGCAATTGTGGCCCTTTCTATGATGGGTTCTATTAAAATTTATAAAATAAAATAAAATAAAGATTATACATAAATTTAGTTTTCGTTTTAAGGAGAAAAAATAACAAAACTGAAAAAAATAAAACAATGGTAAGACAATAATTTAATGTCTCTATGATATACATTTTACTTCAAAAATAAAGTTGCAATAGTGGGCCTAGAAAAAAATACCTTGGAAAGCAACATTTACTTCAACTGCAAAATCTCTCCAACACTAGTGGTAAAAGGAATGGACGATTAACAACCATTGCCTTAATATGAAAGGGTTTGCATTGCAATAGGCATCTCATGGTGATGCATCTTGAAACTGGTAGAACTAATTGGTTGAAGTTTCGGCCCTTCTTGGTTAGAAGAAATAACTGAACGCCACTGGTGAAAGCAATAAAGGGTTGACAACCATTGAATAATAATGATAGGGTTTAAATTAAAATAGCACATGAAGCATAAAATTAGAAATTACCTTCACCCTTATGGTGTTTCCTTACTCTCCTATAGTTGTAACCAGCCATTGCCATTTCATTCTCAAGAAGGCCATTTGAAAAAGCAATGGAAATAGGCAAATAGGGAGTACACATAGAGTCAAGATACTTTACCTTGCTTGTGGCTGATTGTCTTGAGGAGTTTGACATTGGAGAGGGAGGAGAGACTAAGGCCTTTGGCCCTGAGCAGGTTCACCAGCACCCTGTTCAACTGTATCTCCTTGTGTCGCTCCTCTTGTTTTGTTTTCTTCAGGGAGGGAAAAAGGAAAATGCATCTCAATTGAGGGAGGGAAAATGAATAAGTAGAGGGAAATAAAAAAATTATTTCAGAAAAAGTATTTTTTTATTGTCTTAATTTAGGATAATTAAAAAATTAGAAATATAATGTAAACATAAACTAGCAATTGCACCTTAGTGTGCAATAGGTAGGCCGAAGAAGTGTGGAAGTCAATTAAGATAAATGTTGATCTAATTTTGTACTATATAAAATTATAATAATTATTAATTAGAAATTTTAATAATTTTATGTAATTAATAGTTTTATTTAAAATATAATATATAATATTAAGTATAATTAATATACTTAACTTATATCTAATATATTTAAAATAGCATAAATAAAAACTTTCTTTAGTTAAAAAATTTGATTATATTTTGATTATATATTAAATATAAGTTAAATTCTTAAAAATTAATTATTTTTATTTTGCAAAAGTCAAAATATTAAAAGATATTTATTTTGCAAAAATTGTTATCTAAAAAATGAACCAAACCTTACCACTTGTTCATTATAGCCATAGAAAATTTAAAACTCAATAAATAGTATAATCAAATAATATAACTCACTTAAACCAATTAAACTTTAATCCATATATATATATATGACAAAATACTTGTTTTCATTCATGGAGTTAGGCCAGGCTTATGCGATAAATATTAATAATGACAACTCATTTCAGTCTCTTTCCATTTAAGAGGAATCAATCTAAAAGGACCATACCTATAACATTCCCTTCAAATTATGGTGGAGAGAGTATTCACGGTGATGGATAGGAATAAATAAATTTAAAAAAAAACAAAAGCGAACCCTAATCATTATGAAGTAGAGGCATTTACTGAGGCGACAACAAAATTTTTTATTTTGATAAATATGCTCGAAAACCCTCATTGAAACCTTATTTTTAGGCTATAGCTCACCAAATTGGAGAAGTGAATGGTCAATACTAGCGAGGAAGAGTTTGGAGGAGCAGTGGGGAAAGCAATGAAAAAACGGTAAAAAACAGCTGAAAAAAATCATGAAAAAGATGAACGGCTGAGATTTGTTTAATGGCCAGCATATTGATACCAACCATTGATTGAAAAAATTAGCTTTGTCTTCTTCAAATAGGATAAGCCTTCGGCGTAAATATATTTAAGACAAAATTAATATTTTTTCTTAAATTAATGTTTTAAATCCTCCCTTTATATAGTAGTGACACATGGATGTAGGAATGATCACCATTTAGTAGTGAAATGTTAATTTTTTTTATAAAATATGTGAAGGACTTAAGACTACATCGAGAGGCAATGCCTTCCATGCACTATGTAGTTTTGGTGCACCAAGCAATCTAGGCGGCCAAATAGCCTACTTAGGTAGGGGTCCCACAAGGGGGGCTTAAGCTCTATGGATTATGATCAAATTCGAAAGAAAAATTAATAGAGGAGTAATAGTCATTTATTTAGTCACTTTTATTTGTCTAAAATTAGTCATTTATTTAGTCATTTAGTTGTGATTTTACTCAATGACCAAATTAGTCATTTATTTTCCAAGTACTACTAGTGTTAGTCACTTGACTAAAAGTTTTAGTCACGTAGTCATTTATTTGCCAAATTCTACTAGTGTTAAAATAAAATAATAAATTATAAAAGTCACTTGAGGAATAAAATTTAATATTCTTCTAGAAGCTTCTTTGAAAGTTAATGAAAAATCTATATAAGGAGTTGTTGGCTTAGCATTTGAGTATGCTTGATTTGGAATTCATTTCTCATTACCAGTTCGGTAAGAAAGCTTGAATGCTTTGTTTGCTTGAGGGTTTGAAGACTCTAGAGTACTAGGTTCCATTGTGGAAGATCAACCCTAGCTGGAGTTGTTGAGGAATCCATCTAGGGTTTCTACTTTGTGCTTCATTGAAGATATTTTCAATTGCAATAGTTGTATTATTGTGATTCCGAGTATTAAGTTGATTAGGGTGCAATAGCTGATTTATTATTGCATCATCATTTCACTTGCAGTAGTCGAGGTATTGCTACAATCTTCATTTCATTAGAAAGTGCAGTAGTTGTATTGCTGCAATTCCTCTTGAACTTATTTTTGTTGGGTGTTTATTCCAAAATTTAATGGTCTTTGATCAAAATTTGGAAAATTGGAGCTAATCAATTTTGTCAAGTCAACAGTTGCATTTTGGGAATAATATTCAATCATTTTGAGAAATTTGGTTTTGTGAAGATCATATTGAGTTAAAGGAAATTGATTTTATTATTGGAGGTATTGAAAGCCATTTTTAGTATTTATCAGAGTTCGATTTGTAATCATTTTGTGGATGAAATTGAGTCTCTTCAAAATTTTAGGTAAATCTGGGCACTTGCATATAATACAATTTTTGGTCAACATTCATCTTGGCATTCGATTTGAAAATAATTGAATATAATATTCAGAAAAGACAACATTCATCTTGGCATTCGATTTGAAAATAATTGAATATAATATTTAGATTAGACAAGACAAATCAAAATTAAGAAACAAGTAGCATCAGAATAAAAGAAGAATCACTTTCCTCTTGGATATCTTTGGAGCTCTTAGCCTACTTGCTAACTATATTATTGGTTGGGATGTATTCATTCAAGAATTGAGTATAATATTCAAAAAAAAGAGAGAACACATCTCTTAAAAGAAGAAAGAGACAAAGTGAGAAGCTAACACGACCACTAGGAAATATAAAGTGAAAATCGTGGAACATTGGTGTTGCCATAGGAAGTCCGATTAAATTTGAGGAAGAATATTTTAAGGGAATCGATATTATATTTGAAGAAGAAGCCGAAAATTATTGGCTAGAACAAAATGTATTCAAGTCTATGGTAGGCATGATTTAATCTGCACCTCAGTCACTGCAACTATCTATTAAATGCCATTCCCAGGTGCAACATTCTATCAGTCGTTTATGAGATTGGGTGTTTATCTTATAATCGAACTTTGTTGGAGAAGGTCAATTTCAAGGGAGGAATTGATTGGCTCCTTACATCATGGGTTTCAGGCATTGTTCCAGACTCTTTCATTTTTGTATATACATTTGCATGAGGAGTCTTTGTATTTTCCTTTTGAGTCACTAATTAGTAAGAGTGTAACTATTGTCATTTACAGTAGCAACATATGTATTTGTCATTTTATAACTTTGTCATATCAGATTGTAGTCATTCATCAAATGGTGATCTTGTAGTTGAGCTAGTAATGCTTTATGTAATTAAAAGATATTTGTAAAGATTGTAATTAGTTGGGATCATATATATATATGCAATAATATGGAGGTTGGGGTTGCATGCAAAGTATTTGTTAAAATGCCACTTTTTGTAGATGCATGTTAGCTTAGATTTCAGTCATCTTTCTTGTATTGGAAAATCACAAAAAGACTTGCATTTCAATTCTTTTGGCATTGCTAGTTAAGCATTTAATGCATCATTACATCATTCAAATCAAGAAGAAACCAAATAGAAAACCACAAACAATAGTTAAGCAAAGTGTTTGACAAAATGCCCAAGTGTTAAAGTTGAAAATTTACATCAGAATTAGCAAGGGACATTACAAAGAGTGATACCTATATTGAATTGTGAAATCTCAATGTCTAGGAAGTAATGTAGTGAACCCAACTCAGTCATATCAAACCTGTTTTGAATATTTGATTCCATGAATGCAATAGGAGATGAAGAACTCCTACTTATTATTATATCATCAACATAAATTACCAATATCAATAATGAATCATCCTTTCACACAGTACATATTATGAATTGAATGACATTGAGTAAAATTAGAAGCTATAAGAAAGGAAGATATATTGTTGTACCAAGCCCTAGGGGCTTGTTTGAGGCCATACATGGATTTTATAAGTCTACATACTAAGGATGGATCTTGACAAAAACATAATGATCACTCCATGTAGATCTCCTCCTCAAGCTCACTATGAAGAAAAACTCTCTTCACATCCATCTAAT
>VDFB02047230.1:616334279-616485878 GCA_007258455.2 Sequoia sempervirens
GAGAGAGAGACAGAGAGAGTGAGGGAGAGGGAGAGAGAATTGAGAGGGAGAGAGGGAGAGAAAGAGACTTGAGAGTGTGAGTGAGAGAGAGAGAGAGGAGAGAGAGAGTGGGAGACACCTAAGAGAGAGGGAGACTTGATAGGGAGTGGGAGATACCTAAGAGAGATATAGAGACTTCAAAGAGAGGGAGAGAGAGTGAGAGAGGGATGTTGAGAGGGAGTGGGAGGGACCTAAGAGTGAGAGAGGGAGAAAGTGAGAGAGAGAGAGAGTTTAGATGGAGAGAGGCAGAGAGTGAGTGGGAGAGAGAGAGACCTGAGAGGGAGATTAAGAGAGAGAGGGAAGGAGAGAGGGAGAGAGTGATTGGGAGAGAGAGAGACCTAAGAGGGAGGGAGAGAGGAGGGCGTGAGTAAGAGAGAGAGAGGGAGATGGAAGGTGTGTGTAAGAGAGAGAGAGTTGAGATGGAGAGAGGGAGAGAGTGAGTGGGAGAGAGAGAGCTGAGAGGGAGATCAAGAGAGAGAGATATAGTTTGTGTGTGAGAGAGAGAGAGAGACTTGAGATGGAGAGAGGTAATCAGAGAGGGAGAGAGTGATTGGGAGAGAGAGAGACCTAAGAGGGAGATAGATAGATAGATAGATAGATAGATAGAGAGAGAGAGAGGGAGATGGAGGGTGTGAGTAAGAGAGAGATATATGATAGAAGAGAGAGATGGAGTGGGAGAGACCTAAGAGAGAGAGAGAGAGGAGGGAGTGGGAGGACCTAAGAAAGAGAGAGATAGAGAGAGAGGGAGGGAAGGGGAAGGGAGGGAGGGAGAGGGAAAGGGAATTTAGAGGGGGAGAGGGAGGGAGAGAGAGAGACCTGAGATGGAGATGGAGTGTGTGTGAGAGAGAGAGAGAGACCTGAGATGGAGATGAAGTGTGTGTGTGAGAGAGAGAGAGAGAGAGAAAGAGACCTAAGAGGGGGAGAGACTTCAAAGAGATGTAGAGACAGGGAGAGGAAGTGGTAGAGACTAGAGACAGATAGACAAAGAGAGATAGAGAAAGAGAGAGAAAAGGGCAGGAGGGAGAGGGAGAGAGATAGGAGGGAGAGAGAGAATTGAGAGGAGAGAGGGAGAGAGATAGGAGGGAGAGAGACTTGAGAGGGAGAGAGGGAGAGAGGGAGGGAGGGAGGGAGAGGGAGAGAGGGGGGGAGAGAGAGAGACCTGAGAGGGAGAGAGTGTGAGTGTGAATATGAGTGAGAGATTGAGAGAGAGAGGGAGTCAGAGAGAACAAAGAGAGAGAGGGAGTGGGAGAGACCTAAGAGAGAGAGACCTAGGAGGGAGTCAAAGAGACCTAAGAGAGATACCTAAGAGGGAGAGAGACTTAAGAGGAAGAGAGGCTTCAAAGGGAGGGAGAGATAGAGAGAGATGGAGAGGGGAGAGGGAGAGGGAGAGGGAGAGGGAGTGAGAGGGACTTGAGAGAGAGAGATAGAGAGAGAGAAATGATGGACATAGATGTATAAATATAGGTCTAGAGCTCAAGGAGAGAGATTGAGAAAGATAAGTATACAGAGGGGAAAAGAGAAGAAAGGATGGAGGGATATGTCTAGAGCTTAAGGGGAGACAGTGTGAGTTTTAGAGAGGTTGAGAGAGGGATAGAGAGATATAATTATTTATGAAGATTTATTCATATCCTTGCTAAAAAAAATTATAAATATTTTATTATTCATTACTATTTCTAATGTTTCAAGTATTTTGAGATGAGTGTTACAAAAAAATCATGAAAAAAAGACTTTGCATGTGAAAGTAGTGAGTATTTGATGTTTCAAAAATGAAATATGAAGTTCAAATTATTATAAATATTTTATTGTGTAAAATATAGAAATAACACCTATTCCATTGCATAGAGCTCTCAATCACCTTTCCAACACCTATAAAAAGTTGAAATTTCGATAAGAAACACAAAAGTTATTCACATTTTACTAAAGAGGGTTTTTTAGGTCTTCAAAACGGATATCTATTTTGATTTTCAAAATGGATATCAAAAAATGGGTTCCCACTTTCCAAAATAGATATCCATCTCAAAACGGATATCCATTTGAGATTTGGTTTGGGATTTCCTAACCTGGAAAGTCAACCCAAAACATGTTTTTGAAAACTTGTTTAGTTTTTTGAAGTTTGCCCTTGTGGCTGATGACTTTTTTTGACTTGAATTTCATCAAATGAAAAGGGTTTATAGAAAAAATTGTCAACTTTCCACCAATATAACTTTTTCCTTATTTTGAATTAAATAAATAATAATTATTGATTTTCTACCTACATTATGTTTGTAGTCCTGATTGATAGGCTGATTGAAAAACTTCTATAACTTTCAAACTACTTAACATTTTTTAAATCTACAAGATGCACCAAATTCTATGCTTTGTATACTATAGGATTAAATAAAAAATGAATTTCATATTTTTTGACCAAGTTATGTGGTCAGACACAGACATTTTAATAATTTTGAAAAGTTCTAGTTAAAAAATCATAACTAATTATTTATGTGCAAAAAAATTACAAAATTTTTTTTGGCACATATGTACACGTGTCCTCTACTTATATTTAAAAATTTAGGAAAAAATATTATGTTTTTCTGATACTTAGGGTGGTTAGACGCACACCTGCTTCTTATCTTTTTCCTAAAAAATTAGTACCACTGCATTGAAATTTCAAATTTTCTCAAAACAAATTTACTTTTTTCCAAAAAGAACTACTATCCTAGAAACTAAATTCAATTTTCTACAAATTTTGTTCTTACATATGTTTCAAATTATGTTAATAACCTATTCAATTTTTTATGTCAAGTTGCCTAACTCTGATTTTCTAAAATTTCACCGCCACTTAGAGGCCTAGTTTGGACCCCCAGATCCTGCACATACCCTAATGACAACCACATATCAGCAATATCCAAAAATTCCCCCCTTTGGCATTGATGGCAAAACATGATGTGAAAAACACCATTAACACAACTATCTCTTAGCACTTTCTCCCCCTTAGATTCTGACTCTTTTCTCTTCACCTCTTTCACAATTTTTCACATGACTCTTCTCCCCCTTTGAAATCAATGACAAAGATATGCATTATCTTTGTCCACACAAACTTTGAACCACATATTTGAACATATTACTACTCCCCCTAAGTAGTAGCCACCACAACATCAATCTAGATCAAGATATGACTATGAAATGCACGAATTGATGCAAGTCAATGCATCTTAATTCTGATTAGGAGGGGTAATCACCCATAGCTTCACTCTAAGATATACTCAAAATTATCCTTAGGCAACAACTTGGTAAAGATATCTTCAATCTATTCCTTAGTAGGCACATACTCCAGTCTGACTTCCTTTTCACTCACCTTCTCTCTCAAAAAGTGAAATTTGATAGATATATGCTTTGTTTTTTAATGTAGCACCTAATTCTTAGAAATGTTAATTGCACTTGAATTATCACAGAATATAGCAATAGGTTCATCATACACAACTCTGATATCCTTCAACATCTGCTTCATCCACAATACTTGAGTATATTTGTTAGCAACAACAATGTGTTTTGCCTCTACAGTAGATAAAGAATTGGCATTTTGCTTCTTACTTAACCATGAAATTAGCTTCTTTCCCAAGAAAAATGCACCACCACTACTACTCTTTTTTTCATTCACATCTCTTGCCCAATTAGCATCAGTAAAGGCACTCAAAATAGAGTCATCTTCTCTAGGAACCATAGGCCAAAATCAACTATCCCCTTCAAGTACCTAAAAATCCTCTTCACAGTTGTCACTTGAGATTCCTTAGGATCAGCTTCAAATCTTGCAACAATGCATACAACATTCATGATATCAGGTCTAGTTTGAGTCAAATAAAGTAGTCCTCCAATTATAGATCTATATCTAGTCTAGTTTTCTTTAGGAGAATCATCATCTTGTGTCAACTTACATCCAGTCACCATAGGTGTACCAACTGGCTTTGAATCTTCCATACCAAACTTCTTTAGCAATTCTTTCACATACTTGGATTGAGATATGAAGATCCCTTTATCTAGCTAAGTAATTTGCAATCCCAAAAAGAATTTCATTTCTCCAATCATAGACATCTCAAACTCACTCTACATCTCATCAGCAAACTTCATGCAAAAACTATCATCTCCTCCAAAGATGATATCATCAACAAAGACTTCAACAATCAAATCTTTATCATGACCAATCTTGAAATACAAGTTACTATCAACAATAGCTTTATTAAATCCAGACTTTAACAAATACTTGTCCAATATGTCATACCATGCTCTTGTGGTTTGTTTAAGTCCTACAAGGCTTTATTCAATCAGAAAACCATATCTCCCTAATCAATCAATTGAAATCCATTAGGTTGCTTAATATACACTTCTTCCATTTCACCATTTAGAAATGCTGACTTGACATCCATTTGATAAACCTTGAAGTTTTTGTAAGAAACATAAGCAAGAAATAGTCTCACAGCTTCAATCCTAGCAATAGGGGAAAAAGTTTCCTCAAAGTCTATTCCTTCCATTTGAGAATATCCTTTACACACCAGTCTTGCTTTGTTTTTGACAACTTCACCTTGCTCATTCAGTTTGTTTCAAAAGACCCATCTAGTTCCAATTACATTTTTGTCCTTAGGTCTAGGAACAAGAATCCATGTATTATTCTTCTCAATTTGTTGTACTTCTTTCATTGCTTCCACCTAATGTTCATCTTTGCATGCTTCATTGACACTATTAGGCTTAGTCTTTGAGATCAAACAATATTCTTTTGCAATTCTTCTCCTAGTTTGAACACCTTTGTTCTTGTCACCTATAATATGATCTTTTGAATGATTTAGTCTTACATACCTTGGAGTCTTAGGATGTTCTTGAACTTTAGGCTCTTGTGATCTCACTTTTACACTTTCACTAGTTCCTTCCTCTTGATTTTCCTAATTCACCAGAATGATCTGAACTTGATCTTGAGTCTGAGCTTTCTTTCCTTTGTTTGAACTATCATTCTGATCATCTAAATCATATCCACAACTTCTAGATGGTATAACTATGTCTTCATCAACCTTGACATTAGCACTTTCAATTACTTTTCTCAATCTCATATTGTAGCACCGTAGGCTTTTGTTTTAGTAGAATAACCAAGAAAGATTCCTTCATCACTTCTAGCATCAAACTTTCCTATATCTTAATCTCTTTTGATATAGAATTTACTCCCAAATATTTTGAAGTATCTAATAGTAGGATTATGACCATACCATAGCTCATAAGGAGTCTTACTAGTATCAGCTTTGACATGTGCCTGGTTGAGAGTGTAAACAACAATACTCATAGCTTCTTTCCAGTAGATATGAGGAACATTTCCTTCCAAAATCATTGTCCTAGTAGCTTTTTGAATTGTCCTATTCTTCCTTTCCACGACTCCATTTTGTTGAGGGGTCCATGGGTAAGATAATTGTCTCTTTAATCCATGCTCTTCACAAAAAGAATTAAACTCATTAGAAGTGAATTCACCACCTCTATCTAATCTCAAACATTTAACCTTTAGACCTATCTTTGTCTCAACCATAGCCTTAAAGATCTTGAATTTCTCTAGAGCTTCAGATTTTTCCCTTAAGAAAGTAACCCACACCAATCTAGAATAATCATCAATAAGTAACATGAAATACTTGTCTCCTTGTAAACTTATGACTCTAGAAGGACCACAGAAGCCAGTATGCACAAGCTCCAACACTTCATTTGAACAATGTTGTTTTCTCTTAAATGAAACTCTAGTTTGCTTACCTAACTGACATTCCTTGCATATAGTATTAGTGAGTTTCATCAACTTAGGAAGATCTCTCACTGCCTGAGTAGAACTTATCTTGACAATATTATCAAAGTTTACATGACACATTCTCCTATGCCACAACTAACTTTCATCAACTTGAGCAATCAAACAACTTTTACTAGTAGCATTTAGGTGAAAGATATTACCCTTTTTTTTTAACTAAATGCAATCACATTTTTGGAACTCCGCAATATTCTACACTTTCCATTCTTGAATTGAAGATTGTATCCCTTGTCAACCATCTATCCAACACTTAATAGATTATGCTTCAAACCTTCCACATATAGAACATCATCAGTATTATGCTTACCATCAAGAGAAATGGATCCTCTTCCATAGATTACACCAACTTTATCATCACCAAATCTTACAACACCACCATCATACTTTTCCAAGCTCACAAACTTACTTTTATCACCTATCATGTGATAAGAGCATCCATTGTCAATCACACATTCATCTTTTTCTTCAACTCTGGTAGCTAGAGCTTTCTCCACATTCGTGCAACTAGTAGATTCAGTAGGTTCAGGATCATTTTCCTTGATAGAAATAAATATCCATTCATCCTCACTTACATTCCCTTTATCAGATTCATCATCTATCACACCTTCATTAGCAACAAAATAACACTTTCTTTGAAATCTAGGCTTGTTAGGTCTTGGTTTAAGAGCTCTTTCCAGACACCTTGAGGCAAAATGAACAATCTTATTGCAAGAAAAACATTTAATGGGAAATTTCCCTTTATACTTACCTTCTCCTCTGGCTTCCCTCTTTACAATAAGTGCTTCAAGCTCATCTAGTTTTCTCTCTTCTTCTTCAATCTCTCATTTCTTCCTCATACTTAAATATTTTTCTAGAAGAACTTTCACCCAGATCATATCTCTGCTTATCCTTTTCACAGATAGTAGCTTTGAATGCATATTTTGTCTTAGGAAGAGAATCACCAAACTCACTTAACTCAAAAGCAGTAAGCTTACCAATCAACATATCTCTAGTTACATTTGTCACAGTTTGGATCTCCTCAATAGTAGTAGCTTTGGCTTTGTATGCAGTAGACAAGGATCTTTAAGCACTTTAGCAACAATCTCTGATTATTCCAATGTTCCACCAGCACATCTACTACTACACACAAGTTCATTCACTCTCTGCATGAAAGAAGTAATTTTCTCATCATCTCCCATTATCAACATTTCATATTTCCCTTTCAGGCTTTACAACTTAGCAATATTCACATGTGCATCACCTTCATACAAAATTTCTAACTTTTTCCAGATCTCATAAGTAGTCTTTAGATCCATCACATTTTTCATCTTGGAATCAATCAAAGCACTCAACAATGCTTCCTTAGCCTTGATACTGTACTCGACATCCTTGATCTTAGCTGAAGTAGAAGGACCATTCTATGGGATGGTATACCTATTTTTTGTAATTTTCTAGTAAGGTTCACTAATGCATCTTAGATGACACTCCATTCAAGTCTTCCACAGAGAATAATTTGTTCCATCAAGTCTTGTACTATCCTTCTTATATGTCATCATCCTGGATCACCTCAAGCTATTAAACTTCTTCTGAGGAACCTGCTCTGATACCAATTGTTGGCAACACAAGGGAAGAAAACTAAGAGGGGGGTGAATTAGTTGTCACATAAATTAAACTTATTAACCTTATTCTTAGATCTGATAAATAAACATGAAAGCATAAACCATCACCACATCAGAAACAAACATAACTCCAAGATTTTTTACATGGAAACCCTATTAGGGGAAAAACCACAGTGGAGGTTAGTCCACAAGATTATACCCTATTAAAATTATAAAAGAATTATGAATGGGAATGCACATGCATTCAGACACACTTCCTAGAGCTCACTAAAATAAAAAAAAGTCTTACTGCCCAAAGGAATACACACTGTCTTATAGAAACATTCATATTACATCCACAAGATTTTAAACTAAGAAAATAGCATCTACTAATGCCTGATTATAGTTTTGGTTAAGCACATAAACATATGCTCACTCTTCTTCACACTTCGCTTCTGCCTTTGAAAGATTTGAACATTATTCATGCACAGGACTTACACACCTCACACACCACTCACACACTTATGCCTCAAATGGTATAAAAAATCACTCATATATATTCACAATTAGGAATAAGATCATCTACATGTCAAATTTAACAAAATATAAAATGAGTAAAAACTATCAGATCAATCCATAAACAATTTTTAATGCACACCAACCAATGTCGGCCACAACATAGTGAAGACCCAAAACAACATCCTCAAACATGAAACACATCAAACAATTACACCTCGAAGATCCACAACACACAACAATCACCTTGTCGGCCATGATCATGAAAAACATGAACACAAAGAAGAAAATCACCAATCGCGAGCACAATGATCAATGTAGACATACAACATAGATAGAGCATGATCTAGAAACATCCACGAGCATCATGAATCACAATAGAAGCATCCACAATAATTCAACTTGCTAGAATGATTTAAAAATTCAGAGATTTTTTTTTTTTTTTGGGAGAAGATGGCATCACTGGGAGCTGGTGCTTGCGCGCGCTGGCTAGGGTCTCTCTGCCCTAGCTGCACCTTGTGATTTCTTTCTTCTTTGCTGGTGACAGATCGATGGGGGGTTCTTTGGTGCACAGGGTTTGTGGCTTGGGTGGCCACATCTTTTGCTGGCTTCTGCTGCTTTTTGTAAACATTTTTCTGCTTCAACCTAGGCGTTTTGTGCTCTGCTCGTGGTGATTGGGGGGTGTTCTTGCATCTGTGGGGGACTCTGGATTATTGTGGTGTTTTGAAACCTGGGGGAGAGAGGTGGGGTTTTTATTTTTTGTGATCTTCATCGGTGTGTTTTGGGTTGTTCGGGTTTTTGGGGTTTTCTGTCTCAGGCCTTGCATGGCTCCAAACGAGATTTCCCCTAGTGGTAAGGGGTTGTCTTTCAAGGATGCGATGGCAGGGAGCAATCCTTCGGTACTTTTGCATACGAATCCTTTTTTTGGTGAATCTGGATCAGGAATGGGAGAGTCCTCACATTATTCTGGAGGTTTTCGGCCCTCAAAGGTCAATGGGTGCCTTGCTAAGAGCGAGAATAGGCCGATTGTTGAGATCCAACCTGAAGCCATTGTGGACGATATCAACTACTTATCAAAACATGCTCTGATCTGTAAGTTCCTAGGGATTCGGGTATCTTTGTATTTTTTGGAATCATGGGCTCGGCATACCTGGTCTCCCGAGGGGGATATGGATGTTTTGTTGGCAGCCAATGGCTATTTTCAAGTGGTTTTCTCTTGCATGTCAGACAGGAATAAAGTTTTCGAAGGAGAGCCCTATTTCTACAATCAAGTGGGTCTCTTCATTAAACCTTGGCATGTGGGATTCAATCCTACAGAAGAGCTTCCGTCGCGGGTCCCAGTTTGGGTGAGATTACCATGGCTTCCTTTAGAATTCTGGAGGGAGGACATTTTTAGCTTAGTGGCAAGCCAGCTTGGAAAACCAGTTGGTCCTTCGAGACAGACTATGGAGAAGAAGGTAATTACCTACGCCCGGGTATGTGTTGAAATTGATTTGAATAAGCCCTTGCCTGATTCTATCAAAATTCGGTTGGGGTCAAGTGCATGGATTCAACAACTCGACTATGAAACGCTGCCGTTTTGCTGTCGCTTTTGCCATGAATATGGGCATTTGCAGAGGGTGTGCCCCAAATCAAAACCTATAGAGGATTCAAACATAGGGCCATCGAATGCTCCTCATGCCCAAGATAAAGGGAAGGTCCCTATGAGGGAGGACAAGGAGGGCTTTATCCCTGTAAGAGGGCGTAATAAGGGTCGCGGCCAAAAGAGGACCTTTAAGGACAGACAGACATATGAGGTTTTCAACAGGTTTGATGGGCTGGATGACTTAGAACAGTTTGATGGAACCATTGCTAATATGTCGGCTAGTCATGAGCTCTTGGAAGCAAAGGAAATAGGTGGGGAGGAGAACAATGTTGTTCAGGCTGATCCACAGGAGAGAGAGTTGGGGGTGCAGATGGTCACAGATACTTCAGTGAGACCTTTGGAGGAGTTGGATTCCAGTGGAGATAAGGAAGTGCAGGAGATTTTTGCTCATGCCCGAACCAAGGCTTGCACCGGAATTGTACGACAGGAGGAGAGCAAAAGCAAGGGTCCCCCTTCTATTTTGGGTATTCATCAAAAAACCATTAGAAAAGATACCTCAGAGAAGTCTCTTAAGGTGGGGAGGAAGAAAGACCAGGAAAAAGTGAAGTTAGTGGGAGAGACTTTAGTGGAGTCTGGTTCTGTGAAAACCATTGATTCCCACTTCCCTCTTCATCAGAAATGATTGTTCTTTCATGGAATGTAAGGGAGTTGAATAGCACCCCTAGACAAAAGGCTATTCGGGATTTGATTAAGTCTCACTCGCCTGAGGTGGTTTTTATTCAGGAAACTAAGTTATCTATTGATAGGATGCAGAACATGGCTGCTAAGATTTGGCCTAGATGTCTTTGTCAGTGCATTGGCGCCCAAGGATGTTCTGGGGGTTTGGCTCTTTTATGGGATCCTCGCAAGCTGGTCCCACTCTGGTGGGTTTCTAGCAAATATTCTATTTCCTTGGTGGCCACGTGTTGTGTAACTGGTGAGATTCTTCTCTTCACTAATGTTTATGCCCCGATTGATTTTATTGGAAAAACTTTACTTTGGTCACATATAGGATATGTACGCTCTCTTGCTCCTCTATTCCCTTGGATTCTGGTAGGAGATTTCAATGCAATTTTAAGTTTGGAAGAGAAGCGGGGAGGTATTCCCAAGCTCGATCCCTCTACAGGCCTTTTTAGAAGTAACATTGAAAGCTTGAGGGTGGTGGACATCACCCCTTCCAATGGGTTATTTACTTGGAACAATAGAAGATGTGGGGTGGAAGCGATAGCGGAAAGATTAGATAGGTTTTTGGTTTCTTGTTTCTGGATGGCGGACAATTGGATTACTAGTTCAGAGATTTTGGACTGGAGGGGTTCGGATCACTGGCCAATTCTTTTGACTGCTTCTAAGTTTCAAAAGATAAAGAATCCATCCTTTAAGTTTCAGCTTATGTGGTTGAGGGATGCTTCTCTCCAGGATTATATCTCTACTTGGTGGAAGGAAGGGAAGCCTGCTTATGGTACCGCTATGTTTTCTTTTGTCAAGCAATTGCAGTATGTTAAGTTTAAGTTGAAAAGGTGGAATAGGGAGTGCTTTGGAAATCTCTTTGGAGCCAAGAGAGAAGCACAGCAGAGGGTGGACAATATTACGCGCCAAATCAGAGAACAGGGATTGTCTGATGGGCTATATAGAGAAGAAGCTGCGGCCTTAAAGGATCTGGAGGAGTGGGAGCTACGAGAAGAGATCTATTGGAAACAAAAAGCTCGAACTGATTGGCTCCAGGAAGGGGATAGAAATACTAAGTTCTTCCACAACACTGTAAAGGACAGAAGACATAGAAGTGCTCTCAATTCTCTCACGTCGGCTGAAGGGCTCCTGCTTTCCTCTCATAGGGAGATTGCCTTGGAGGCTACTAGATATTTTGGGAACTTGTTCTCAGAAGAGTTGGATTTGGCTAGGGTTGAGGAGGATTTGGTTCTGGCTTGCATACCCTCCTTGGTCACTCCTGAAATGAACGAGGCTCTCATTAAGCCCATTACTCTATCTGAGATAGAGCTAGTTGTGTTTGGTATGAAAAAAGGTAAAGCCCCGGGACCAGATGGTTTTCCTATAGAGTTCTTTCAAGCCTTTTGGGAGATTGTCAAGATGGACCTCTTTGATGTGGTGCAGGAATCCTTTAACAATAAACAGATGCTTAAGGCTTTGAATGCAACTTTCCTAGCTCTCATCCCAAAGAAGGAGGGAGCTAACTCCCTTAATTTCTTTAGACCTATTGCTTTGTGCAATGTGATGTACAAAATAATTACAAAAGTGATAGCTGAACGGTTAAAGCCATGGCTTAGTAACCTAATCTCTGAGGAGCAAGGGGGCTTTGTTACAGGACGACAAATTTTGGATGGGGTTATCATAGCAGCTGAAGCTATGCATTCTATGGCCGCTTCTAAGGAAAAATCTATGTTCATTAAGCTGGACATGGCCAAAGCTTATGATAGGGTCAGATGGAGCTTTTTGCAGAAAGTTTTACAGGCCTTTGGTTTTGGATGGGAGTGGATCAGCTGGGTGATGAGCTGCATAACTTCACCTTCTTTTGCTGTCCTGATTAATGGGGAACCTTCTGACTTATTTGGTGCGACCAGAGGCCTTAGGCAAGGGGATCCTCTCTCCCCTTACCTTTTCATCCTGATGGCTGAAGGGTTGGGAAGACTTTTTAAGTCCCAAGTTAGTCAGGGAGTGATTCAAGGTTGGAAGTGGGGGCATGGCATTCCTCCCTCTTCTCACCTCCAATTTGTGGATGACACGTCTTTGATGGATGTCGCAAGAATTCAGGAGGCAGCCAGTTTTCGAAGAGCTTTGGATATTTATGTGAAAGCCTCAGGACAAAAGATTAATGAAGAAAAGTCACAAATCTTCTTCTTCAATACCCCTGCTTCTATTCAAGCTCGAATTGCTCATATCTTGAGGTTTCAAATTGGAATGCTTCCTTTAGTGTATCTTGGCATCCCTCTTTCGGACCAAAGGCTTTCGAGGGGTGTGTGGCAAGAGATTTTAGATAAGTTTCGAAGTAAAGTGAGTCATTGGACTCACTGTTGGCTCTCAACTGCTGGCAGAATGACTCTTTTGAAGTCTGTGATCCAAGATCTTCCTATCTACAGGTGTCTTGTGCAGTCAGCCCCTACTGGTTTCATTAAGGACTTCGATGCTCTTTCAAGGCAATTTTTATGGACAGGTAATCTTCTTTCCTCAAAATGGAGTTTGGTCAAATGGGATTGTGTTTGCAGATCAAAGCAGGATGGTGGTCTTGGTTTGAGGAATACGAGCTTGAACGGTTGGGCTCTTGCTGCTAAGCTATTTTGGCGATGGTGCATAAGCCAAGATCAAGGATGGGCTAAAATCCTTAATGTTAAGTATCTTGGTAGAGTGAATGGGAAAGATGTACCAAGGTACAACTTGACTGGAAGGGGGTCCGTGATCTGGGAGACTTTAAAGAAAGGGGCACAGTTAGTTAAAAATGGTCTTTTTTGGATTTACAATAGCGGTTCAGATGCTCTATTTTGGGAGGATTCTTGGGATGGTTTTCCTCCTATTTTATCTCAATACCCCCACCTTCAACCTTTATGTGATAGTTTCCTTGCAGCAGGATGGAGTAAGGTTGAGGACTTTAAGGTGTTTTTAAGGGTGGGGCGGGGAGAGGTTGCCAGATGGAAAGAGCCCGTAGAATGGCCTCCTGGGGGTTCTGAGGGAGAGCGAGAGACTCTTGCTGGGATTCTTGCTGGCAGAGTGTGTAACTCTTTAAGAGGAGCTGATACCCTCGCTTGGGGTCCCAATCCAAAAGGAAAGTTCTCAGTTGCCTCAGGGTATCAAGAGTTGGAAAGACAAAATTTTGACAGGATTGACATATCTTGGTGGAAGCAAGTTTGGAATAAGTCAGCTTGGCCCAAATGTAACTTTTTCTTATGGCTTGTGGTTCAGAATAAATGTCTTACCTGGGAGAATCTTCAGAAGAGGGGCTTTCATGGGCCTTCTATCTGTACTTTATGTCATCAAAGCGAAGAAACTAGTTCACACCTCTTCTTCCAATGTTCTTTCACTAGGGTTATTTGGCACTGGTGGTGGGAAGCTTGGGAGCATGCTTGTATACATGCTCACTCTTTGGTTGAGTTCTGGAACATCCTTGGTAGACCCCCTTCTAAGACTTCTTTTCTGGAGGTTGCTTGGGGTATTGGTCCAAGATTTATCATATGGTAGGTGTGGTTGGAAAGGAACCGTAGGATCTTCTAGGATAAGCTTAAGAGGGTTCAGCAGGTGTGGTTGCAAGTAATAAATATGCTACAGGAGACTCTTGCTGCGAAGTGTGATCTCTCGGAGGATATTGCTCCTGGAGACGTGCGGGTGGTCCAAAAGTTGAATATTCATTATGCGGATTCTAGTGGTGCTCTTTGGAAGTTACAACAGAGCAGAAGCAGGAAAGCTAAAAGGAAGGTTTGTAGGGAGGGAAAGTGGTCCCCCCCCCTTTTGGGACTCTCAAGATCAATACAGATGGGTCTTCTAGGGGAAATCCTGGGCATGCTGGGGTTGGAGGAATTGGCAGGGACAGCTCTGGTAAGGTTATTTTCTTCTTCTCAGAATATAAAGGGATTCAAACCAATAATTACATGGAGGCACTTGTTGTCCTCATGGCTCTTGAAAGAGGTTGTGCTCTTGGATGGAGCAAGATTATCTGCGAGTCAGACTCTCAGGTGGTAGTGGATATGCTAAATTTGCAACGGGTGGAAGATGTGGATTGGCATCTGGCAGTGGTGGGGAGACAAATTCTTAGGTTGAGCACTTCTTTGGATGTTGTCTCTTTTTGCTATGTTCCTCGTGAGTGGAATAAGACTGTTGATTTCCTGGCTAAGTGGGCTTCTGATCGTGGAGAGGGATGGAGGATGGGAGATTGGACTCACCTACCTCCGGAATGTGCTTTGGAACTTGAGACTCTTGTCAAGGAAGATATGGATGGTTAGTTGTGCCCCTTTAGGGGGTTTTTTATGCTGGTGTTGTGTTCTCTCTCGGGCTCTTGGCCCCTGCTCTTTGTACTTTGTTGGTTGATTCAATAAATTTTTACCCCTTTTTATAAAAAAAAATTCAACTTGCTAGAATTGCATCATCTTATTTTAGGAACACCAATTGAAGCAACAAAATAACTGTTTGAACACAAATACTCATAACTCGATCAAATCTTCATGCGGATCTTTGAAACTTAATGTGGATAAACTAGATATACTCAACAACAAACCATTTAATCCAAAACCACTTATCATTGATATACTGTGCTAGCAAACATACTAAACTTCACTACACCACTGACAACTTGTAACTTATTTTATTACAATTTTCTCAATATCCTTGACATATGCAACCTTTAAGACATTAATGCCAATAGTGTTGACATCAATAACAACCACATATTAGCAATATCCAATAGTTGTGTTCTTTCATGTTCATATTTTTTTAATTATTATCTGATTGATATAAGCCTACTCCGGATTAATTAAAGTAAAGAAAATATTTTATAATAACTAATTCACCCCCCTCTCAGTTATCCAAACTGTTCAACACTTGACACATCATCAATGAAAGTAACATAATAATGATATTTTCCAAAAGAGTCAACATCCACTGGTCCAAACACATCTAAATGAATGATCCCTAATAATCTCTTAGCTTTATTAGTCCCATTAGGAAATGATGATCTATTCTATTTACCAAACACACAATGCTCTCAAAAATCATTTTTTACCAACATAATGATTAGAAATACCATCAACCATCTTTTTATTCAAAATGGTCTTAAGACCTTTTTCAATTATGAGACCCAATCTATGGTGCCACAACATACATGAATTTTCAATGCTAGTTACATTGGCAGAATTACAAAAAGTAGATGCATTAAGCCTAAACAAAGTCCCAATCTGAGATCCTTTAGCTAAAACCAAACTTCCTCTTACCGACCCACAACTAGACTTGTCAAATGTCACATGCATTCCAAAATCATTCAACATGGATATTTAAAGTTAATTTCTCGCAAGTCTTGGAATATGTAAAACATGATCAAGGGTTTTAACCCTTCCATCTCTAAAACACAACTTTACCTTTCCCTTACCAACAATATTTTTCATGCTTTTATCACCAAGGAAAATTCTCCCCCATCATAAGCTGAATATGAAGTAAACCACTCCTTGTGAGGATTCATATGGTATAAGGAGAAACCTAAATCAATAAGCCAACCATCATCACTAATAGTGTTAGCAAAAATTTAAAAAAGCATCAGAATCATCATCTTTTGAGGACTTTTCCATGGAATTATCTTAACTCGTTTTTCTTGTTTCTACACTCCTTCACATGTCCTCTCTTACCATAATTCCAACACTTTACTCTGCTCTTCCCAAGGGTTTTAGATCACCCTTTAGACTTGTCTCTCTTCTTGTCCCTTTAGGTCCTCCATTTTCTTTGGAACTTCCTTGCACATGCAACATGGCATCTTGGGATCCCACATTCATGGACTTTCTCCTCATCTCTTCCAAAAGAAGTATTACAATGATACTATCCATCTTCAATTTTGTACCACCACCACTTATGGAAACAATTAGATTTTCCCAAGATTAGGTAAAGAACAAAGTAACAAAATACATTTATCTTCCTCTTTTATCTTAACATCTACTAATGCAAGCTAACTTATAATCATATTAAAAGAATTTAAATGTTCTACAATAGAATCACCATTCTTCATTTTTAAAGAATACAAATGTATTTTGAGATACAACTTATTAGTTAAACTTTTGGTTTGGTAAATATCACCTATCCTCTTCCATAAATTGTATGCGGTGGATTCTTCTAAAACATTCAAGAGGATAGAATTTGCAAGACACAACTAATTGGTTCTTTGTGCCTTCTTGTCCATTTTCTTCCAATATTCATTAGACATTGATCTTGGTTTCTTTTCATTCAAAACTACAAACCACTAATCTATCTCTTCAAGGAGATCCTCCATCTCCAACTTCCACATCTTGTAACCAGTGCCATTGAGATTCTCAATATATAGACAAGAGGTAGAAGCCATGGTTTACAATCTTCTTCAAAAATCTACAAAATTCACAATGCACAAGCTCCCACTGCAACCATAAAACTTCAACACTCAAAATAAAGGTGTCCCTATCTTAAAAGAATTGTTAGCTCTGATACTAGATGTTGGAAATAAAGGTATAACTTGTAGCAATATGAAATTATTAAAGTGATTGCAAATCTAGAATTATGTGTTCAAGATAACCATAGAAAGATTATGTGATTGAAAATTGCAACAATGAAAGAAAATTTTGCAATACCACAAGTCATCAACACAAGTGACACAAGATATACGTGGAGAAACCCTTGCAGAAAAAACTCCACACCCAAAGAAATCCAATGTTTGTATTAATCTTCAAGGAAGTACATCAATACAACAATCCTCTATGTAATTTGGCAACACTTCATTGCTCTAACAACTTGCAAAGAACTCATACTAAACCACCATATCAAGGCTCCAATATATAGAAGTTTGTGGAAGAGAATACCACAAATGGTATCCCAAAACAAGCAAAACCAAATAGAAAAAGCCACACCCCTTTAGTGGACAGTCCATAAACAAGGAATAAAATATTAAATTATCGCATAGCCTTCACATGGGTTCCTAACCCACAACAGATAGAAATTGGTCAAACCTGAGTGCTCCATAACTCTTTGATGACTATGATTGCTATAAGCATGAACATACACAACCATGCAAATAATATGCAAGGACATGCACAATAAATTGGTACCCACCACAAATTTGGATGCCTAAGAGGAATATTCCTCCAAAATTCCTTGTAACTACTACTGTAATGGGTCCACCTCTTTGAATGCAATTTCAATTTGTCATAGGAAAATAAATAACAAATATTTTGCCCCTCATGTCCCCTAAAACACTTTCCAAAGAATGTGGAGATGCATAAATCAACTTAGAATAGCAATTTTAATGTCACCTATCCTAACATCATGAACTATTATGCAATATTCATTCTACTTTGCACACTAAAAAAATACTATAGGAGTGTGGTGCAATGCAACTACCAATATCATCGAGGGAATTATTAGATTTATTTTTATGTGCTAAAGATGATGGTTGCATTTTCTATAATAAAAATGTTGTTTAAATGAAAAGTGTTTGTAATATAATAGGTTATCAAAGTTTATATCATGTATTCATGAGGGAAACAAGCATGATTGAAAAAAAGAGATTTTAGAAAGTGAAATACAATTTGAAGAGTGGAGGTGAAGGTTCTAGATGTGAGTTGGTTACAAGAGAAGTAAGTATTTATGATTTTTTTTTAGATTTTAAGAAAAACATTTTTTACAAGTATGCAAGACATAATCATAGGTGTAGATGGTTAGATCAACATTTCAAGATGTGTAAGGATTGTTTTATATTGGAACTATTATCTTTGTAGTCAATTTTGTAGAAAACTACACATTACAACCACAAAGTGAATTCCAATATCAATATTATAATTCAATTTAGATTGCTACTTTTGTTTAGATCACATTAGATATGCCCCTAATTGTTAGGGTTAGAGATGGCAGATATCTAACAATTAAATGCAAATTTTAAATAATAAACAGAGAAACTAAAACATACACAAAATAAATCATAACACAGAGAATTTAATGTGGTTCACCCAATCTGGGCTACATCCACCAAACCGCAGCCATCCAATACTTTTATTATTCAGTGCAAAACCTATTGCAATCTTGCGAATAATCACATTTTTCTTCATACTGTAACCCCCATCCCAACCCCTTTTAACAAGCTTTTTGGAAGCTTCTAGAATTAGGGTTTTACATAGTCAGTTTTCTTTCTTTTTCGGAGATTTTTCCTTTTTTTTTCGCTGAGACGCGAAAAAAATGGGAAAAAAAATTTCTCGGTGGCGCCCCCAAACCCCTGCTTTTGAGTTGCCGCCCCCGAACCCCCAACGGGGCCGACCAACGGACCCCTGGCGAGGATGGGGGGCCGGGGTGAGATACCATGGGCTATATAGTATGGCATGATCGATTTGCCACATACCACAATCTTGCTGAGGGCGACAAATTCCTCCTTGGAAAGCGATCCCGGACAACACTCTGCACTTCTACTCCCACTGGAAATAAGGACCTTGGACCCTGCTGCTATGTTATACTTGAAATCAACCTTGAAGGCCAACCGAAGCTGAAGAGGAGCTCAGCTTCTCCCTTGGCACCGCCTTCGTAAACATATCCCTGGATTGACATCTGTATGTATCTTGTCCAGCTTGACCTGTCCATCTTCCAACAGAGCCAAATAAAATGATATCTCAATTGTATGTGTTTTGTTTTAGAATGCAAGGCAGAATTCTTTGCAAGATGTATAGCACTTTATTTGTTAAGTAAATAAGTAATTTCCATCCTGTTGTTTTCCCAACTCATCCATGAAAATTTGTAGCCATATCATCTCCTTTGCTGCCTCTGTTGCAGCAACATACTCTACCTCTGTGGTGGATAAAGCAACCACCTTTTGCAATTGAGAAATCCAACTCACTGCTGTCCCACCAACTATAAATACATAACTTGTGGTACTCCGCCTGGTATCTATATCCCCTGCAAATCTGAGTCAACATAGCCTTTTAAATCAGTATTAGAGCCCCCAAAACATAAACACTTATTGGATGTACCTCTCAAATACCTGAGAATCCATTTTACTGCATTCCAATGCTCAACTCCAGGATGACTCAAATACCTACTAACAACTCCTATGGCATGTGCAATATCAGGTCTCATGCATACCATGGCGTACATTAAACTGCCTATAGCTGAAGCATACGGTACCTTGGACATTTTTTCTTCCTCCTTTTATGTAGTTGGACACATCTTTAGTCAATTTAACATGACGAGGCAAAGGTGTCCTGACAGCTTTGCATTCTCCATATGAAATCTCTTACCTTTTCAACATAATTAGCCTAAGATAAAAACAATTTTCTATTTTCTATCTCTACAAATTTTCATACCAAGGATTGCTTTGCTGCCCCCAAATCCTTCATAGCAAAAGATTTTTCTAACTGTTGTTTTAACTCACTTATGTGATCCATGTTAGACCCGGCTACAAGCATGTCATCAACATATAAACATAAAATAATGTAGTTGTCATTATCCAACCTCTTAAAATAAACACAATAAGATTCATAATTTGTTGTAGCCTTTCGACCTATAAAGCGCTATTTCAAATACCTATTGTTTGGTGCTTTGCTTTCAAGCCATATAAACTCTTTTTCAATCTACACACTAATTCTCCTTACCTTTGACCTCAAATCCTTGTGGTTATTCATATATATTTCCTCTTCCAAATCACCATGGAGAAAGGCTGTTTTAACATCAAGCTGTTCTAAATGCAAATCTTCAGCAGCCACAATACTTAAAACAATACGAATAGAAGTCATTTTAACAACAGGAGAAAAAATCTCATCAAAATCAATACCCCTTTTCTATGCAAATCCCTTTACAACTAATCAGCTTTAAATCTTTTCTTACCTCCATCCCTCCTCTTTCACCTATAAATCCATTTGTTTGTAAACTTTTTCCCTGAGGCAACTTGCATAATTCCCAAGTCTGATTTTCCAGCAAGGAGTCCATTTCTTCTTTCATTCCATGCTCCCACTGAACCTTGGTATCCACCTGCATAGCTTCTTCATAATATTCTGGTTCACCAGCATCAGTTAATAGAATAGTATACAAAGAGGGAGAGAATCTTTCTGGAGGTCTACTTACCCTTGAAGATCGTCTAACAGGAGTTTGTGGTATTTGTTGTTGTTGTTGTTGCCCAGCATGAGGAACCACTGAAACATCATTGTTGGGAATATCATCCAACACTACATAATCATTTTTTCTTTCTCACATCAAGCAAAGATCTTTGTACAACACTTTCTCATTAAATATGACATCCCTTACTTCTCACAATTTTTGATTTTCAAACCAAAGCCTATAACCAAATTCACCAATGCATATCAACAAATACACATTTCTTTGATTTTGCATCAAGCTTGGTTCTATTTTTAGAATCTACATGTGCAAATGCTTCACAACCGAAGGTTTTGAGAAAAGAATAACTCACCTTCTTACCCTTCCATGCTTCCTCTGGAATACCACAACCCAAAGGATTAGAGGGACCTCTATTGATTAATAAACAGCAGTGTTTATAGCCTCTGCCCACATTTTTAAAGGCAGCCCAACATGCAATCTCATAGTTCGTGCATGCTCCATTATTGTTTTGTTCATGCTCAGCCACTCCATTTTCTTGTGGAGTCCTTGGAACCGCTTTTTGCCTACGATACCATTAGAGGAACAATAATCTTCAAACTCTTTGTTACAATACTCACCACCATTATCAGATCTGAGACATTTTATCTTTTTACCCGTCTCATTCTCAACCAAGCTTCTCCATTTTTTAAAAATTTCAAATACATAGATTTCTGCCTAAGGAAATAAATCCATACCTTCCTAGTTGCATCATCAATGAATGTAACATAATACAGAGATCCATCGAGAGAAGATACCTGAGCTGGTCCCCATACATCTATATGCACAAGCTCCAATTTCTCATCTTTCTTTTGCTTCCCATCCTTGAGAAAACTAACTCTCTTTTATTTTCCATACACACAACTTTCACAAAAATCCATATTAACACATTTTAGACCTGGTAAAACATTATTTGAATGAAGTACTTTCATACCTTTTGCACTCATATGCCCAAGTCTATTATGCCACAGTGCTGATTCAGAGTCCACAACAACTGTATGATCTTCTACCTGCTTAACTGCAGCAACTATTCCTGAACATTGACCCTTTTCTGTAACAATTAAAGTAGAAGGAACAGTATGTCATGTACAAAGATATAAGGTGCCTACTTGCTACTACTAAGGCACCCTTTGTGACCTTCCAATTTTTATCACTAAATGTAACAACACAACCTTCATCATCTAGTTGTCCTGCTGAAATTAAATTTTTGCTTAACTTTGGAACATGCCTTACCTCACGTAGTAGCCAACGATTCCCATTCTACAACTTAATATTGATTCTTCCCTTTCCAACAATCTGACAGGGTTCGTTATCTCCTAAATAAACCAGCCCAAAATCCCCTTGGACATAATGAAGAAAATAACTTCTATGGGGGGTAGCATAAAATGAAGCCCTTGAATCTAATACCCAAGAATCATCAGCATTATCAAGGGAAAGAATCAAAGCATCCTCATCAGATTTATTACTTACCACATTTGCCTCTTTGCTTCTTCCTTGTTGTCTCCATCTTTATTTTTCCGAGACCAGCAATCTTTCTTCAAATGACCCGGCTTACCATAGTACCAGCAATCCCTCTTATCTCTGGATTGGGACCTTTTGTCCTTTGATTTTCCTCGTGACTTCCCAGATTTCCAAAATTGTTTCCTCTCTCCTTTGTTCTGCCCCTGCTTTCTGCATTCAAAACACTACCCGATGTGGATGTTCCACCTGAGCTTTTCCAACAAATTTCCTCGCTCAAAATAACACCAACAACATCATCAAACTTCAATGTATTCGAACCAGAAATAGAATTACTAACAGCCATTACCAAGCTATTCCAGCTTTCAGGCAAAGAACACAGAATCAAAAGAGCCCTAACTTCTTCATCAAAGTTTACTTTTAGAGAGGTTAATTGACTGGTGACCGTATTAAACTCATTCAAATGATCAGTAACTGACCCACCTTCTACCATTTTCATATTAAATAAACGCTTCATAAGAAATACCTTATTCGAAGCGGAAGGATTTTCATATAACTTTGCTAGGGTTTCCATCAACTCTTGAGTTGTCTTTGCTACTGTAATATTAAATGCCAATTGTGCCAGGCATAGACGAATACTGCCAAGAGCCTTTCTATCCAAGATCTCCTAGTCCTCATCTGACATTGCTGCAGGTTTCTTGGCTTTCCCTTCCAATGGCGGCATAAATCCTTCCGATAGAGATAGTCCTCCATCTGCATCCTCCATAACCGATAGCCCATTGAACTTTCAACCTTCTTACCCTCGTCGCCATTGCTCCCACTTCAACCGTGAGATCTTCCTAGGCATGATAATCGAAACACAACTCGCTCTGATACCACTTGTTAGGGTTAGAGATGGCAGATATCTAACAATTAAATGCAGATTTTAAATAATAAATAGAGAAACTAAAACATACACAGAATAAATCATAACACAGAGAATTTAAAGTGGTTCACCCAATTTGGGCTACATCCACCAAACCGCAGCCATCCAATACTTTTATTATCTAGTGCAAAACCTATTACAATCTCACGAATAATGCGTTTTTCTTCATATTGTAACCCCCATCCCAACCCCTTTTAACAAGCTTTTTGGAAGCTTCTAGAATTAGGGTTTTACATAGTCAGTTTTCTTTCTTTTTTTTTCCTTTTTCGTTGACAATGAAAAATGGCAAAATTTTTCTGGGGGCTGCGCCCCTGAACCCCTACTTTTTAGGGGCTGCCGCCCCCGAACCCCCGCTCGGGGCCCAGCCCGGCCGCAGACCCCGGCTAGGACAGGGGGCCAGGGTGTACAGTATACCATGGGCTATACAGTATAGCAAGATCAGTCGCCACATACCAACACTAATAGTACAAAAGAGAACTGGAAGATAGTCAAGGAGTACCATTTTTACATGAGTGATGATCAATCTCATTTATTAGAGCATGTGCAATATTGTTTTCAAACACTTTTTGAGTTCTTGTAGGAAAAATACATTATAATGGTTCAACGTTTCATTTGGTCAAATAATTGCACTAGTTAGTTCAAGAATGCTTGCATGTTTTATTAGTTGAGAAAAATACATGCAAAGAAGGGTATACCTCATATATGGAGATATTTGAAGTTGGGCATGGAAAAGAGGAGAATAATGGAGTAGGTGGATGTGTAAAGAGAGCTCTACTTAAAGAATAACTAAAGATTAGAGGTGTCGCTGCATTCAATAATGCAAGTTCAATTATTGAGTGGTGTAACTATGCATTGTCACAAGGAGGGGCACTTAATTTATATTCCGGTTGGTTGATGAGGGGATAGTGGG
The DNA here is from genome assembly GCA_007258455.2 of Sequoia sempervirens. Taxonomy (NCBI): domain Eukaryota; kingdom Viridiplantae; phylum Streptophyta; class Pinopsida; order Cupressales; family Cupressaceae; genus Sequoia; species Sequoia sempervirens. The sequence goes on from VDFB02047230.1 coordinate 616,357,929, forward strand.
ATACAGATTAGATTGTTAGAAAATCAAGGAATCATCAAAGATGCTTTCATTTCGAAGCTTAATTGTAAGTACATGAACTATTTGGACATGAGATTTAGCTTGTTTTTGTCAAAGTTGTATTAATGTGAGTGGGATAATTGTGATTCAAGTGAGTGGGTAGATACAAGGATTCGATAATAGCTAAACCCTTTATATCAAGCTCATTCATCTTTACTTAGTGAAATGGAAAATTCATTTGACTATGACCATATTTCAAACCATGTACAACTAGGACATGTTTATGTAGTTGTTGCACCATATGGGAATGAAGAGAGATCAAACTATTGGTTGGCACAATTTTTTCAAGGAAAACAAAAGCTAACACAACCTGCACCATGACAGATGATGATGGGTTCACATATCCTACAAGATCAATTGTTATATTTGGAACTTGGTTGCAAACATATATGATTAGATAGAATGGCATTCTTGCATCTGAGGACTTTGTGAAGCACAAAACCATACTAATGTATTCACACCTAGTTGTAGAAATGAATGTTGATTTATTTGAAGCATCATACAAAACCAAGAAAAAAAGAACTATGGACTATTAGTAATGTTTTTAATTAGATAAGTAGGGGAAAGGCCTTGATCCTGTGGTTACAAATTCAGAACAACAAATAGAGAAATAGACAGAAAAACAATACTAGCCACCACTAGGCCTAAAAAGGCACGCAGGCCAAGAATCTAGAATTGCAACCACAAAACCATACCTAGTATAATAAAAATAAGAATACCCAAATTGATCCATAAGATGGTACACAGACCATTTATGAGATCAACCAAAGACTAGAAGGTGCCAAACCATAACAAAGCTATCAAAAAATAGCAATCTGGGACAATACTATTAAGCACTGAAAGTTTTAGAGCACACATTTGACCAAAGAAAAAATATCCAATTATCACCATTTTGGAACACACACCCCCTCCAAGCAGGGTCATCTTTAACTTTCAGAACAAACCTTACAGTCAACAAAATAGGCTAGTAGGCCACCCTCCAAGTAGATAAAACCATAGCCTAAAATAGCAACCACCCCAAGGGTGGGTTGGAAAATTTGTACTTCCAACTCAAACAAGCAGGATTGAGAGGATCTTGAAACCCAAACCACCAAAAAACAACTAAGTACATCATCATTCCTTGAAAGAACCATCCCACATTGAGCCTGTTACTGAGAGCAACCAATTCTAAACCAGAAACACCATTAAAAATGATGGGGTAGAGAGCCCCCATCCACCTCCTTTCCTATCCATATTTATAGGAGAAATCATATCCCAAAGGAAGAACCACCCAACCATCAACACTTGTAGAACACTAGCCCCTCAAGCGAAGCACCAACATTGGGCCAGAAACAAAAACCCAACCAACACAAACCTACAGACCACCCATCAGTCTATAAGAACAACAACCTTTAATAGCCTCCACCCCTCGTGGGACCAAGACAACCTAAACATCGAGGCCACCATGCAGCAACAAATTCCAAATAACACCATTAAAATAACAGCTCTAGAAAAAACCTTGGTTCAACACATCCCAACTCCCCACCACAATTCAGGAGTCGACAAGAAAAACAAAGTATGAGGAGCCAACTCTAGCTTAGGGAACCACTTTTCCCAAATCACCATCTCAATCTCTACCTCAATAAGAGTGAGTTCCCCTCTAAAAGAGAGGATGAAGTGACGAGAAAAACTACAAGAGCCCCCTATCTCCTGCACAAACTAGCTCCACTTCAAAAGGAACTAGTAGAAAGAAAGAGAACAACCCACTACAGCAACATAAACCATCTCCACCTCTATAGGAGAGGGCTCCACCTCAACAGGATCAATCTCCTCCTCCATAGGAGACCCCAATTGTAAATCCTAGTAGGAAGTCAATACTCTAGTAGTAATACAACACACCTCATCCCATGGCAACACGAGCAACTGATACAATACAAACGTAGTATGAGACAACTCAACACCCATCAAAGCACACCCCAACAACCTTAGAACCATCAAAATGAAAACATAAAGAAACCCCAACAAAAGAAGAGCATCCCAATTAACAAAGAGGGCCACTAAAGCATCCTTGTTCAGTTGGTTCAGCCATTTCTCAACACCCTTGAAGAACATCAGTGCACCACTAAAGACCTTAGCCAAAAAAGAAGAGGTACTTGAAACAAGGGAATCCACAACACCCTTAAGGGCCTTCTTTAAAATTGCCACAAAAGGAGCCAACAAACATTCATTGGGGACCTCAAAGGCTACCATATAACTCAAATTCAACATAACCCTAAAATTTTCAGTTAGAGCATCAAATGAAGCCAACAAAACTACCTCCTTAAAACAACCCCAAACCTTATGAGGTAGGAGCAAGTGCAACCCTTAAGCAAGCCTTGATTGATGGAACCAAAGTAGGATAGGGGCATCAAGGCCACCCAAAGAGACAAAAAGAAAACCACAATGACCCAAGTCCTAAGGACAACCACAACCTTGATACCCATAAAAGTAAGAACTTGCAGTTTCAAAATAGTTAAAGCAATGCACAAGACACCAGCCTCAAATAAAGTAATATTGAGCATTAAAATCCCTAAAATCCCACCAAAACCATAGTCCATAAACATGACAAAAATAGCCTCAAGCTTGAACTAGAAGAGGACAACATCGAGAAAACATATAACAATAACACTTCCTCCCAACAAAGCAATGAAGTAGTCACAATGAAGGGGAGAAAACATCCATAACCCATTAGTGCTCCAAAGAGAACACAAACAACAACAACTAATAGCCTCCCATCCTTTAGAAATCAAGTTAGCAACCAGAGATAGAAAAAAGTCCTCCAAAGGCTTCAAAACAACACCCAGTATCGAAATCTCAACCAAAACAATGCTATGTGCTGAAGGAAGCCAGAATAGAGCATAGAGTTTGGAGCAGAAGAGAAATACGCAAAGCCCTTTAGGGAAATACTCAACACCAAGGACCTACAGGCCACACCAATACCAATGAATACAAGGAGAACATAAATAAATGAAATGCAAAACTCCACAGAAGAATCAAAAAGGAAAGTGACCTTGCCATCAAAACCAAAGTGAGGCACAAACATGAGAAATGCTAGGGCCAAGCCCCTAACCACTATTCCAATTCTTCCAAGAGATTCCTTCACCAAACATTGATCACCAGAGAGAAGCCAAGAATAGGAAAGAAGAAGTGCCTCTTTCCCAATCATCAAATCCCCCCACCAAAACAAGCGACACTCCCAAAAAGGGCCCCAAGAGACCAATAGGAGATTCCAACATTGAACAATGACCTCAACCCCCCTAATGCATAGGCATAAAAGAAAGTGACACCAAGGAAATAATCCTTCCACAGACATAGCCTCTCTGAGGCCAACCAAAATGCCACAAGCCAACAAGCTGAACAGACGGACCCCCACCTTCAACAAACACACCAAACAAACCAGGAAAGAACAAAGGAAACTCCAAAGAAGAAGGTTGGATCCCCTAGAACCACAAAAGATTATCCTCATCATCTGTCAATGTGTCATCTTCTCCTCCATCGCCAGAGGAATTCGAATTCCCATTCCTGCTCATCATCACACTATTAGTAATGTTGATCATGAAGCAATATTGGATACTTTGAAGGTAAGAGATGACCCATTAGGCACACTTGAGTAGAAGATCTATTTTTTTTATGGGATACATGTATCATATTTTCATCTTAGTTAGATTCATGTTTTTTTTTGTATTAGATTTAAAGTACATTGAAAGTATATAACAATTCACTTATATATAAAAATGTAGGTTTTTTAGAGAACAAAGGTACAGTTTTCAGGAAATTCAAATCAATACATCCACCATTTTGTTATGATTACGATGAGGTTATGATAGTAATGCTTCCACATATATTTCATAAGGTTACATCTACGATAGAATTCTAAGTAGTGATTCTTAATCTTGCATCATATTTGGTTTGAGAGAATTTTTCGCTAACTTCACAATGCATGTATGTTCATGAATCTCATGTGTATGTATGTTCATGGTTTATTTAATCTCATGAGTAAGTATGTATGTATGTGTGTATGTTCAAGGTGTATATAATCTCATGTGTATGTATGTTCATGTGTGTATGTTCGTGTCTATATATATGTATGTTCATATGTGTTCACAATGTATGTAATCTCATGTGTGTGTGAGTAATTTGGAGAACAAAAAAATCCCTTCCCTAAAATTTAACTACCCACTTGGACATGTTGGCGTAGTCAATTTTGGTCCAGGATGCATGAAACAAAAAATATGCACTACTTGCCAAATTTGCACTGCTCTCCACTAATAATTGTTGCAAGCATGCATTCTAAGTTGACATGGTCAAATGGTGTTAAGTTCAACAAAATTGAGAGACATTAATGTGGAGGGATGTCATATCGAACTGTAGGTGTAGGAGAAACATTCTTAGGTGATAGAATCCAAGAGCTACTCTATCATAGTTTAACATTTTTTTGCTCTTAGGGCTCTTAAGAGTTTTCCAAAATAGTGCACTCTAAAATGATTGATTGACTTGGAGATCAAACAAAGCCCTTACCTAGTGTTTACCTACCCACCTAGATGTTTTGGTGTATTTGGTTTTTGGTCTAAGATGCATGAAATGAAAAATATTCTTCTTTCTAAATTTGTATTACTTTGCACTAAATTTTTTTACAAGTATGCATTCTAAGTTGGCATGGTCAAACAGTGTTGAGTTGAAAAAAATTGAGAGAGGTTAATGTGGAGGGATTCCATATAAAATTTTAGGTGCAAATGAAACATTCTTAGGTTCCACGAGCTCTAAGAACCACTGTATCATAGTCCAGTAGTTTTTTTCTCTTTGAGCTCTTAAGAAACTATACCAAAATAGGCACTCCAAAATGATTGGGTGACTTAGAGAATGAAAAAATCCCTTCCCTAGAATTTACCTTCCCACTTGTATGTGTTAGAGTAGCCAGGTTTGGACCAGGGTGCATGAAACAAAAATATTCTTCTTGCTAAATTCGCACTACTCTTCCTTGACAATTTTTGCAAGTAGTGTTGAGTTGACATGGTCAAATAGTGTTGAGTTGACCAAAATTGAGACAGGTTAATATGGAGGGATGTCATATTGAATTGTAAGTGTAGATGAAACATTCTTACTTGTGTCACAAGCTCTAACAACCACTATGTCATAGTTCAACAATTTTTTTTCTCTTAGGGATCTTAAGAGACTACACTGAAATAGTACACTCTGAAATAATTGAGTGACTTGGAAAATGAAAAATCCCTTCTCTAGAATTTACCTTCGCACCTAGATGTTTTGGCATAGCCTATTTTTCAAACCTACTAATAAATTTTCAATTTAGCAATTTAGCAACTTTTGTTTGAACAATCATTTTCCCATGGGTAGCATAGGGTTGTCCTATTTTTCTCATTTGTTTTGGATATAATGACACCCTGTAGCTATATCTTCATGTGTACTACCCTATACAACCAAAATATTTCATTATTTTAGCATGTATTCATGGGATTTGATGATATTATGGTCTGTTATGACTGTCCTAACATGATAGTGGGTTTTTATGTGGTTTATAGCAACCCTAAACCCATGAAATTAATAATGAAATCCTAATCAACATGACCATACTATTATTGACTATAATCATTCTTTTTCAACAAGGATATGACCTCTCTAAGATTTAAAAAATAGTGTACCCTAACTCTCTAGACACCCATCCTTCCTCACCTTAATTCCTTTGGTCACACATCGAAACCAATACACCCAACATCATTCTCATTAATACTTCAAACCTCCTCCACTACTACTTTTCTCACCTCTTGACCAGGAGTGGAAAGACATGGAAGATGTGGTGAAATGATTTAGTAATTATGTTGATATCACATATTTTGTTTGAGTCTTCCTTCTTCAAGATCCTGAAATAATTCAAATAGAAGGATAAGGAGGAGCCTAAGTAACATGACAAATTATATATTGATAAATAAACTTTTATATAACTTTATCATTAATCTCAACCTAGAATTGGAATTCCATATCACTTATTTTGATGCACTAATCAAAAGGAAAATTCAAATTGAAAAAGTCATCATTGCTAAAGAGGAAATTAAACTTTATTCAAAGGGTCAAAACCAAAATGAAACTATAGAGACTAAGGATGTTAGTAGGTCAAGGAATCAAATGATAAAGGATGTTGTAACTATAGAGACTAAGAATAAATGAATCAATTTCAATGAAGTTTCCCAAGGAAACCAAATTTAACAATAGTATAGATGTTAATGTAAATGGATGGGGACCTCTACACACAAACTATAGAGGAGGACAAGTAATTTTTACCTAAGTAAAATTTTATCCAATAAATTGTATCTTAAGAAATAGTTATAATATTGGTAAATGAAATATGATAATTTAGAGAAAAACATTTGAATGCTTTTAATTTTATCTTGAGTCAACTTGTTTTTTTAGATGTTAACTTGAAAGAAGATGATAAATGTATCTTGTTGATTTACTCCTTAACTAAATATTTAAACAAAATGATTGTTTCTATTAGAGGTGGTGGTGCACAAATCAAGATGGATTACCAATTGTAAATGACTGATGATAATTTATGAGTGAAAATGATATGTAATTCATAAATTATTAAAGTACAAGATTGCAAGAAATCAATTTATAACATGTTATTGATCATATCTCAACCATTATAAAGTGAATATGCATTCAAATTTTAAGTTTAAAAGTAGGAAAACATGGACACAAGGAACAAATTATATTGAATATCAATTTGTATATATAAAAGTGTAGAGTAATTACATATGTATATATATACAAATTTGACATATATGTCAACTCAAAAATTTTTATAAAATGTGGCACATGCCATCTCAAGGCCTATATACAATGTGCATCCCAAATAACTATGCCATCTCAAGAAAATCCTAAACATGTGGTGGATCATCATAATGTAGCCTCTTCACGCTACTTGATGGACATGAAGTTGACTACATAATAACAATTCAAAGCACAAATAAGATTAATTAGGTCAAGTGTAAATAACTTAGACTACTAAATAGAAACTTATCTACTATTTTTTATAACTTTCAAAGGAACATCTAATCACTACACTAAACTATAATTTCTCAAAAATATCAATTAAAAATTCAATTCTTGATTACCTCAAGCCTCTTTTTTTGTTGATATTTTTTTTGCAAATGATGGTCCCTTAGGATGATCAAGAATCCTACAATATTGTAATGGTAGATGATCTGCATAGGTGGATGCTGGAATACTCTATAAAATGTAAAATAAAATTGAAAAAAAAAATATAATTGTTGACAAACAAACATAAACAAAACATATATCTACTTATATCTAAACTTATATATCTAACTAGATATTAAAAAACCATATATCTGGACCATTGATGTGTCTTTGATTGTTTGAAAATAACTCATGGAGCACCAACTGCAACTTCCTATATAAAAAATGACAAGAATGTAATACTATAAATGTATGTACATATAATCAAAATATATTTGAAATTAACATCTAAATCACTATAATGTAATATATTTGAAATTAAGTTCTATAAGTTCTAAATAAACTATTAATTCAATTACCTCAACCTTTATGATTTCTCTAAGAGTCATTCTATGAATGAGAATACCTTAGGGTGATTAGGTGTTTTAGTATAATACATTAGAAAAGCCATCACATCATTCACATTTGGAGTAGAATACAAAAGTAAAATAAGGTAAAGATAAATTAATATATTTAATTAATCACAATTTAAATGTTATGCATACAATAAAAATGTTAAACATGTACAAAAAATTATACCATGTCTAGGCCAAATTTAATGGTCGAAAGAGTACCATGATGGACTTCTCTAACTTCATCCTTTGTCATCAACTATTCAATCCCACTTAAATATGCATTAGTACTACAATTTATTGTATTGATTTTAAATGAAATGCACTATGAAAGAACTTTACATTTTTCCTATACATAATATTGCCCTTTATCATCTTCTCTACCCCTTGATGGCTCTCCTTGTGTTCTTTCCTCAGATGTCTTCACATATGTACTACACCCTGTTGGCTCATCTCCTATAGGTTTCATATGATGGACCTCATACTTAGTTGTGTTTAGGGGAGGCTTAGTAGTCTCTCTGATAGGACCTAAACACACATGATTGCACATATGTGTAGATGAAGAGGGTCCACCAACATCAACTAATCCACTAGGATTATCATTATCAAGAAACTAGGAAAATTGAGAAGATTGTGCAATCAAATGGCCAATAAAAGAGTGTATGGCCATGAGGCTTTGCATTGTCACATCTACAACATTGTGTGGGTATACTATTGGAGGTGGGGAGTAGTAGGAGGACGAGGAATATTTGGACCTTAGAGTGTTGGAATAAACAAGACAACTGAGGGGGGTGAATTAGTTGTAGCAAATTAAACCTTCAAAACCCTTAATAGTAATTAGATCCACAAGAATTCATTAAACTCTTATACTATTAGATTGATTAAACATGAAATGCAGATAACAAAAACTAAAATCACAACACCGTACACATGAGAACACTAGATTTATGTGGAAAACCCAATGATGGAAAAATCACAGCGAGGATTAGCTCACAATATAAGTAATAACAAAATCAATACAAAGGGGCTCACTACCAGAATAGAACACACTATCCAGATAGGCTCAATACCACATAAAGAATACAAGAAGATAGAAGACTAATTTTACATAGATAAAACACTTCTCAATGCAACAAGGATTCCACCATAATTGCTTGCACACTTTCGTAGTTTCACATGAAAGATTTCAAATGAATTCAGCTCATTGCCTTCAGGAACCCTAACATGAAGTTCACTCTACTCTGCTCAATTTCTCATCACACACATTACTTGCATTAGTATCACATCTATCTTGATTCTTACTCTTTCACTCACCTCTTGTATGAACACCATATACATTTATATCAAGCTCTACCTCAAAAAATTTCTCCAATGTCCGCCACTAGCCATTATACATTCAAATTTGAAATAGACCTGCACCTAAACATTCCCACGGTGGAAAGCAATGATAGGAGACTTACATAAATCCTTAATTAGGACCCAAATAGATCCCAAAACACTTCAACAAGCTTCCACAAGCCTCACATGTAGTGTTAAACACAAATTCGGCCAATGCCCATGTAAAACACCATAGACATTAAGTACACCCTTCCTTAAAACAAGCCAATTTTTTTTGATAAAATAATTTGCTTGAAATCAATCCAGAATAATCCATGAAATACTTAAGATTCATCGTACACTTCATCCAAGCTCGCATCAACAAATACTTTAACTCAGAACAACTGATAACCCTTCATTCCATATAGATAAGTGAAACTCTCACTATATTGCACCAAATCAAGTAAAAACTTGAATACAAAAAGATAAAAAAAAAATTATAAAAAACCTTCCAAATCTACACAACCTAAATCCAAACAATGGAGAAATGCAGAGAAAATTCATTTCTCTTAGACCACAAAAAGTATCATTGAACAACTAATTCACACACTGGTGAAAATATCTTGCATTGTACAACGATCCAAAAACCCAAATTCTGAATATAGCAACCTCTGTCAATCTTGAATAACCTATAAGATCCATATAGGCATAGCATCAACAAGGAAGTAATGTGGAGCATAATACCAAAGCACACTATGAACATTTGCACAACATTGTTTACCCTTTTTATTCAATTTTCTCAAAAGCACATGGAAACCAAGTACCAGATACATCATCTCAGCTCATTACTTCATTTCAACTCATCTTCAGACTCTACAAAAAAAAATAGCTCCATGTACTCACAACACTTCCTCAAGGTCTCAACTACACATGCATAACCTATTTTCCTCTTTTACACAATTTTCTCAATATCCTCAACATCTTCATTCCATAGTTGACATCAATGACAACACCAGTCGGTAGACTTCTTGTTGACATCAATGAAAACACCATAATACTTGCAACATAAAGTTGTTGCATTGCCCCAGGTCTATCTTGGGGCATTCCCCTACCTACTCCTTGGAATTGTCTAAAGTCAAAATAATTCACATGTTTTCCTAAAATAAAGTCTACATATAATTTATGGACAAAATAAAGAGGGTCAACAAGATTATTTTTGGGTGGTTTATCAAAAACCATCCACCAAAAATCCTAAAAATTTGTTGTAATACCCTCATGTGTTTACCATTTGATTGAAAATTTGGGCTCATGTACATCTATAGGTTGTCTATTTTTGAGATTCACAAAAAATTGGGCTAATTGGTTGGATATTTCTAATTATTTGACTTGATCATAAGACAAACTGTTAGCATATTGTAACATCTTGAATTCTCTCCACTCCTAAAATGAATTATGTTGCCTTGTGAGGGCTTTCACATGACCAATTATTCCCTCTAAGTTTGGTTTCATCAAAGACAATCTAGGGTGCCAATAGTATATTTTAACAATGTTCTTCAATTTAGTAACATTTCTATCAATTAAGTCTTGAATTGAAGGAGGGTTTGGTGGAGGGTTTTGACTGTCAATTTCTTTAGCCATTTTAAACCTGTTTGTAATTAAAAAAATTAAAATTAACAAAAAATTTAACTATCTATTAAAATTGATAAACACAAAACTAATTTATACAAAGAAATTGTGATAAAAAAATGATGACAAATAGAAAAAATTGACTTACCTGACAATTTTGATTCCCAAATATGAATGCAACAAAACAAATATCTATTTTCTCAAAGCAGATATCAGTTTTACCCTCCTCAAATTACATTTTCTATGCCTGCGCATGTAGAAATGAATAGAAATTGCATTATATATAGCTCCCAAAATGGATATATATATTTTTTAATATTTAATATAATATTATATTAAAAAATATAATATCATATACAAGTCTTATATATTATAATATTATAAATAATATATTATAATATATGATATTAGATATTATTATAATATTTTATATAAAAATCATATATAATTTATATATAATAATATTATTATATTATACAAATAATATGCATGTAATTATTTATTTTTTTGTTAAAAGAAACCTAGTTATAGGTCTAGGAACCATTTATATTTCTGCAAAACACCAACACATCACTCAAGCACAAAACCGCGTATAGGTAAGCACAAGACATGAAGAAAACCAGTCACAAAGAAAGCGAACAAAACCACTAATGTGTAGCCACACAAGAACAAGGTCAAACCATAAACCTTAAAAACTAAGACACACACACCACAATAAGAGGAAAAAACCATGGGAAAATCAAAACAAGCTTCAACCAGGGTCAGGGGGATGAGATTTGATATCTTCCTGAAGCAACCTAAAGATGTCATAAAGAAAATCGAACCACCACACCATATCATTCACCTCTGCCTTAGCGTGTAGATTCACCCCATGGTTGGCCACCCAATCAACAACTTTATTACTAGATTGTTTTATGTGTGAGAAATTAAATTTCTCAAAAGTGATCTTAAGTTCAAAAGCAACATTCAAAAACTCCCCCAGCCTCCAATCCTTGAGCACCCGACCTTACAAAGCATCAATCAAGATTTTTGAGTCTCCCTCCACCCATACCTTTTTCCATCCTTTGCTGCCAACAAGTTGTAAACCTTTGAGCAAAGCCTAGACCTTTTCCATATCATTAGTATTCATACCAAAGTCTAAACTATATAACCCCATAGGTTGACCCCTAGAACCGCAAAAAATACTACTGCTACCAGCCATGCCAGGATTTCCTTTAGTGGCACCATCGAAATTCAACTTGACCCACCCTACCTCTGTAGCCACCCAACACTCACTAACTTTCTCCTTTCTCACAGCCTCATGCCCATTCCCCAACCACCTAAACCTTGGTCAGGCATCCACCCAACCCAATTCTTTTGTGTCTAGGACATGAAACTTATCATGCCACAACTCTCCAAGTTTAGACAAAGTGCTCTCGATAACATCCCAAATTCTCTCCACCCCTTTATCCTTGCCCTGAAAAATCCTCGTATTACACTCTAGCCAAACATTCCAAACAATAATAGTCAGCCTATCCAACCATAAGAATTTCAAGCTGGGGCTAATGATCTTCAGGTACCAGCCCTCAAGTAGAGAAGGGAGATTCTTGGGAAGATCCCACACAAACCTCCACCAAAGCATAAAAAAATGACCACAATTGTCTAGCAAAAGGGAAATGTAGAAAAAAGTGATTGTTACTCTTTCCATCACTTCCACAAACACATTTAGAGGACCTAACGTGCCCCAATTTCTATAATCTATCCCAAATAAGCACCCTAGGTCACCAAGCAATCCACAAAAAAGCATTGGCCTTAGGAAGCTCAGAGCTGAACCAAATCCTCCTAGCCACCATAGATTGGACCCCCCTAACAAAAAAGGAATTGAAGGAATTGTTTATGGAGACCACACCATTGCCCTTGAGACCCCAAACCATGCTATCCTCCTTATTCACCCTCGACACGGGCCACCTATCCAGCCTATGTTGCAAAGAGTCATATGCCTCCTTAAGCTCCTCCACCAGGGAGAGAAGTCTCTTCCACTGCCTAATACCATTTCTTCCTTCCAAATAGTCACACACCCAAACCCCAATGGTATCTTCGATGTGGCTGACCAGAGGATGCCAATTATGTTGCAACTTCAAAGCATCATTATCAATCTAGCAATCTCTTGAAAATCTAATTTTCTAACCATTACCCATATGCCATTTGATGTTGGGGGTGATAATACTAGTGCATGACCTTAAGAAGTTCCAAACACAAGAGCCTTTGGGTAGCTCAACTTTGGAAAAAAGGTCTTTTTCATTCTCCAGATACTTAGCTTGAAGGATTATGCTCCAATTCCTATGCCCTTCAACATATATGTGCCACACTATTTTAGCCCCTAAGGCCTTGTTCAAATGAATGTACCTTCTAAGACCAAAGCCACCATGAGAAGAAGGCATGCAAACCTTAGACCACTTGACTAAACTGTATTTAGAAGCATTCTTGTAGCCATTCCAAAGGAAGGTGTGCTGAGAATTCTCAAGAATCTTAGCAACTTTACTTAGGATTTGAAACATGGACATCATGTATATGGGAATTGCAACCAAAGATGATTTGATAAGCATGATACTCCTAGCTAAGGACAACCACTGCCCCTTCCAAGAGGCCAACTTACCTTGCACCCGATCAACCACCATATTCCAATCTGCAATCAACACTTTTTGATCTATGAGAGGCATCCCCAAATATCTACTAGGAATATAGGAAGATTCAAACCCGGGGATTTCCTAGATGTTCAATCTATCCAAAAAAAATTCTTTCAAGAAGAAAATCCTAGATTTAGAGATGCTCACAACCTAACCAACCACCTTCTCATAAAGGGTCAAGACTCTTTTGATGCTTCTTGCCTCCCTAGCAGTGGCCTCACCTAAGAGGAGGGTATCATCCATGAATTGGAGATGAGTGACATTGTCAATCCCCCCAAAAACCTACAGACCATGCAAACACCCACAAATGACCTCTTGCTTCAAGGATCTACCTAAAGCTTGTGCAACTATGAGAAAGAGAAAGGGTGACAAGGGATCACCCTGTCTCAACCCCTGCTTAGCCTCAAAGCTACCAGAAGCCACACTATTGAAAAGAATTGCAAAGGAGGTTGAAGAGATGCAACTCATCACCCAATCTCACCAGCCCTTCTCAAACCCAAATTTACCCATAACCTTCATCAAAAATTCCCATGACACCCTATCATAAGCCTTATTCATATCAAGTTTGATCACCATACCCTCCTTTCTAGATTTGATAGAATGAATCATCTCATGAGTAGTGATGATCACATCAAGAATCTATCTACCTTTTAGAAAACCATTGTGCTCATTTGAGATAATCTTGTCCAAACAGAGCTTAATACAAGAAGCCATTGCCTTGGTGACAATCTTATAAACCGTATTACATAGTTCAATCGGCCTAAAGTCATCAAAATAGTTGGGAGACCACTACTTAGGATCCAAGGAAATGTACATAAAGTTCCACATCTTCATCACTGACTTTTTCCTTCTGCATTCCTTAGCCGCCAACCACACATCCTCCCCAACAATCTCCCAAAATTTCTAAAAAATTTCAGCCTAGAACCCATCAGGGCCAAGAGTCTTCCTGGCACCTAAGGAGAAGGTAGCAGCCTTGATCTCCTCACGGGAAAAAGGAGCCAGCATCATTAAATTTTGTTCACTTGAAATCAACTTTGGAATGTTCCCTAACAAAGTTTATTGAGCAACAAGATCCTTCATAGGATAAGACCCCAACAAAGATTGAAAAAAGGACCTCCCCCTCGCTCTGACTGCAGCCACATCATCAATAATAGCACCCACAAGAGTCTAAATATAATTAATCCTGTTATATTGCCTCCTAATTTTGGTGGAGAGGTGAAAGAAGTTAGTGTTACAATTTCCCTCTTTGGGCCACTTGATGCGTGACTTCTTCTGCCACATAATTTCCTCCATTCTAAGCACTCTTTCTTTTTGCTCTAGTAAATTATTCTCCTTCCCTCTTAACTCCCAAGAGAAGCCAAACACAACAATGCTCGTTTCGACCTCTTTGAATTTCTCCCCAATCCTAGACTTCTCTTTAAACAGGTCACCTATGACATTTCTATTCCAATATCTGACTTGCCTCCTAGCTTCAACAAGCTTCTGAGAAAGTATGAACCACTTATTCCCCTTAATCTCTTTATTCCACCAAGTTTGAAGGACATGAGAGAAATATGGACGCTCATACCAGAAAGACTCCATCTTGAATAAGATCCCTTTCAGTTTGATACTTTTGTTGAACTCAATATTGGCTAGTGATCTAATCCCCCAAATTATAACACAATAGAGAAAAAGTATTCCAAATCTAGCAACCATTTAGAGTTGACAAAGAATCTATCTAACCACATAGGATATTCTCTTCATCCACCCTTCTATTGTTCCATGTGAACCAACCGGTCCTTGGCTTAACATTAGCAAGGACTAAGTCCATACTAAAACCTCTTAATGTCACAGATCCAAAATTAGTCAAGGCTCTCCCCCCTTTCTTCTCCAACAAGATCAACACTGCATTAAAATCCCCACCAACTAACCATTCCTTATCTGTATGGCTTCTTCTCAAACCACAAATATGGTCCCAAGTTTCGACCCTTCCAAACTCTATGACATGCCCATAAACATTAGTCACCAAGAACCTGCTCCCATTCCAAAGGTCCTTGAAACTCATTGTAAAGCAGGAAGAGTGCTTGTTAATAACTTGCCCCTCAAATCTTATATCATTCCAAAGAAAGGCAATGCCACTAGTCATTCCAACAACATCCATAGTTGCACCATCACTGTTATGCCACACTCTAGGAAGCAATCCCTTAAATCTACTGGCCTCAATTTTTGTTTCTTGTAGGAAGACCACATCATGGGACTCTGATGCAATAAGCTGCTTGAGTAAGCGGCACTTCTCTGGGGAGTCAAAACCCCATAAATTCCAGGTTATAACCCTCATTAACACCCACCGGTAAGGAGGTGCTCACCTCCAAATTTGACAAAGAGCTTCAAGGTTGATTGAGAGTCATTTTCAATGTTTTCCAAAGCTTGCATCTTGGATTTTGTAGCTTTGGAATTCCTTCCTTTAGAGTTTGAGCCCCTAGCATCCACTATAGGTTGGTTCTTGTGTCCTAATTTCTTTTCCCTCCTAGTTACCATACTCCAAGAGTTTTATTTCTCTTCTGAATCCGATTCACACCTTCCTCTTCCCACAATAATAGGAGATCCTTGGCCATAGTCCATGAATGAGGTAGAACATGGTTTGGCTTTACCGTCCTCATTACTTATTTCTTTCAAAGCCCCTTGTAGATCCACTCCAGGATTGGTAGCACTCCCACCCCATCCTCCTGATGATGCCTTATTGTACCCAACTTATCTCCCCCTAAAAGCGCCACCCCCTAGAATCAGGAGAGGGGCAAGACACATCTTTTTCATCAATAGGTATGGCCGAGGCAAGGTCAACAGGCCCCTCTTTCTCCACAACCACTGAAGATCTAGGTGCACATTGCTTGGCAACATGTTTGATGCCCTCGCATCTGAAGCACCTAATTGGGAAACCCTCATAATCAACCTCCACAACTACATCCCCTAAAGAAAATTGCAATTTAATTGTGTAACACAAGGGCTGACTCAGATCAATCATCACACAAATGCATGAAGGGGAATCAACCCGACCACATCTAGGGGCATAAGAACTATGCACATACTTCCGTAGTGAATCTCCTATCATGCATAAAATGTCTTCTGTCCATAATTCCACTAGAAGCTTATTCAAATGAATCCACATTGGGGCATCCCGGATTAATTTTTTGTGTGGATCAAACCTAGGAGACTAAGCATGCATATATAGCCCAACAAACCCCATGAACCAAGGGCCCCCATTTAAAATTTTGTCCCTTTCGACTTCTAAATTGAAGACAATTCTCATGAACCCTAGTGCCAGAAAACTTACCTCTAGCACACAACCCCACCATTGGTGCCCTATCCATGATTTATTTTCTCCATCGATGGCTAGATGCCCATGAACTTAGCTATAATCGCCTACTTTTTGAGTTTATCCACCTCCAAATTGAGCAGATTGTCTAGGATCAAAATGCAAGGAACTGTATCAGAAATTTGAATGTTGACATTCCCCACAACAAGCTTGAACGATTTCCCTTCTCTAAGGCCTTTTTTGACTTCACCCAATGAATCATCTGATTTTGATAAATCACTCAACGCACCTAGCTTAGCCCCTGTGCCATCAAGAACACCAACACTATCCTGCCTTGCTGCCCTATCCTTGTGCTCATCTGCAAGCTCGCAATTGCTACTAATTTTTTATTCTTTTTTCACATGTAATTAAATTTTTAATAAATAATATATTATAATAATTCATATTTTAATATAAAATATAATTTACATAAAATAATAATATTATATTATATAAATAATATAGAAATAAACACAAATTGACTTATATATTGCTTTCCAAAATGTGTGTTCATTCTAGAGAGCTTTTCTAATATGAAAATATCTCAAAAATGGATATCCAAGTTGTATATATTATAATATATAATATATAAATCATATATAATAATAATATAATATATGATTATATATTGTATATAATTATAATATATATTTTATATATAATAAGAATAATATATTATATAAATAATACTATGCATGTAATTATTTTTTTAATAAATAATATATTATAATATTATATATTAAATTGTAATATATAATAAGTTATATTAAATAATAATATATTTATGGTATATAATATATATTATTATATAATATACTAGTATATCATATATAAATTATATATAAGAAAATGAGAACAAAATGGATACCTTTTTCAACCAAAAAATGGACATCCTTTTTGCTTTGGTGTTTACCATAACAAGATATACTTTTTACCCTACCCAAGTAAAAATTTAAAGATGCATTTTGTGATTTTGGCTAACTAAAAATGTGTTATTTTCCTATCACCATTGTTTAGCTCATCATGATCCCGCACATGCCCATAAATAACCATGAGCACAACTCCCTATCCATTAATTCCAAAAAAAATACTCACAACTGCATTAGCACTTCATACCCTCAAAGAATTTTATAATCCTTTCAATCTAAGGGGGGAGAATAGATCTCCATTGTTGCAAACATAGTGGTTCAATGTCTACAGATCTTTCCTTCCCAAACCCTTTCGGAATAGCATCAATGCATGTGTAGAGAATTTTTTCTTTTTTACTAAGTTAGCTTCAAAGATACCTACGATCAATTCAAATAATGACTTATTTTCAATGATTGATATATGGTTGTGCTAATTGCATCCAAGTTGGCAAAGGAAACTAGATTTTTCATTTCCACTCTTCCCCATGTTTTCATCCCCATCAGATGAACAATATTGCAGAAGAATATCTCCTGCGCTCAATCATCATGAACATGCCCTTTCACCCATTTCCCTTCGTCAATGACTATTACACCCCAAATTGTGAAGTTACTACTTACCACTACTAGATAGGGTGAATCTGAATGTAATGTGAATTCTAGAGATGAATTAATAATTCTTGTACCTTGTTATCAATATGAATGTTATATCACTTGATACTGTTTCATTTGATGTTGTCTTAGTTGATGTTATTCATGGTAAAACACTGCATAAATGAGAATAGATGGTTATTAAATTATTGTTATTCTAACTCTGAAGAAGTTAATATATGTTGCTTATTGTTGTGAACAATTGACTACCAAGGCATGTGTTAGTGGTTGCAGGTAAATGTCCATTTCTCCAGGGGGGGGAATTATCACTCAGGAGAAGATCTTAGTCAGGTAATTGGTAAAGTAAACTATCTGAGCATACACACAAATCACCCTAGATTGAGTGAACTGAGTCAGTTTGTGAGTAATAGGTAAGTCATCCTTAGCCAATATGTCTACATTAGTAAAGGTATTGTTTACTTTGAATGCATGTTTGGGAGATGTTTATGAATACTTCCTTTTGTTACTATGTTTGTTCATAGTTTGGTTGAGCCTCTTTGGATATGAGTGAGAACTTCATTACGTGTGTGTCTATGTTGATAAGAGAAATATACATTGGATGTATATAGGTATATATGTTGAAATGGAAACTCATGCATACAATTATATAATATGCATAGCAATATCAGTTGCACATTTTCAATATATACATATATCTACACACCTTACCTACTTATCAATGAAGAAGAAATGTGTATATGACTAATATTATGAATATTAGATAAATACTTGTAAACTAGTATATATAGGTGTGGTATATATATATATATATATATATATATATATATATATATATATATATATATATATATATATATATATATATATATATATATATATATATATATATATACTAGTATGCATACAGGAGTGAGAATGTATGTATATATATACACACAAGGGTATTCATGCCTAATAAGAATGTGTGCATATATATATTATTACTTAACCATTATTATGGATAAATATAAATATATACATACACATATAAATACGAGATACTATTTAAGAATATACATGTATATGCATATAATATATATAATATATATATATAGATATATGATATTATATATTTCACATAATATAAATGATATTCAAGATTGATTATATCTTATTCATAATGAATTAGAATTGAGGTCAATACATGCAATTTAGACTAAGGTCAAAGGAGTTAGTAACACTGGTTAGGTTTTGGTAATGACACCATAAACACATGAAAACATGTACAGTTATGTCACCTAGCCGACACACCATGAAAGGAGTTAGGCGTAATGGATGAAGGGATTTCCAAGTCGTGAGTCGAACGCACTATACTCATAACGTATTATGCAGAGTTAGCTTTTCCTTCGACTAATTGATTAGGCCACATATGGGATACATAGTGGCTGAGACTTGAGCCGATTAATTGAAAACTTCATTCAACATCATGGATAAATATTTATTGATATTGGCATTATTATTATTCTCAACTTTGGAAATCGAATTATTCAGATTTTATAAATGAGCCAATTTTGTGAAGACTTTAATTCACAAATATAAACTTTGGGGGAAATCGAATTATTTTTGAATTGCTTATGAAGTATTCAATTCACATATTTAGACTTTGATGAAATTCAAACTTGGAAACAAATACGACAAAGTGAAATTGCACATCACTCGTTGAGCATGCAGGGAAAACCCATGAAATGTGTCCAAGTCTTTTGACCAAGTCAGAATCTATAGCAAGAATAAATCCAACGTAGTAATTGAACTCTGTCGACTCAACCAAAAAAGGCTATGTGTAAGAGAAATACAATTGACTTCTCAGATTATGAATATCCGCCATCACACAACTTTGGTGCCACCTCTGTAAACAAATTATATAGGTGTTGATTTGTAAATTTCTCCATGTGCTTTTGGAATTAGTCTTCATGAATGTTGGAAAGAGATCGACTCACCCTGTTATTTGTTGAGTATGGACTAGAATTGGTGCCACCTCTAGGATTGAAAATATCAAATGGTAGTGGTGTCAATTCACATGCCATGGCAGTAGGAATTGTTGGAGGTTGGGCTCACTATAAATAGTCACCCAACTTTCATTCACCATACTCATTCATCATTCACGATTCTTCATTAGCATTTATAATTTGTCTTTGAGATTTCCTTTTTCACCATATGTGTATCATTTGGTGCATCATTATATGTTCATTCCTCAATTACTAATGAACATTATTTGTAGCCATTATTGAATTTTGAGTGATATTATATACAACCATACTTCACATTTTTAGTGACCATAGTCTACAGACAGTGCTCACATTTCTATGAATTAATATTATCTTTGAGAGAAACGTATTCTACCCAAGGAATACATCATTTTTGCTAGTGATTTCTAAGAGTGGGAAAGAGGGAGTTTCTATGAGGAAATTATCATCTTCTGAGAGACTAGGAACTTAATTCAAGAAATTGGATTGAGCTAGAAGTGGAAGTGACTCTTTCATCAATTTGGGATAAGCGTAAATAGGAATGGCGAATTCTCCTTTATATTTATTTAAAATTGAGTTGATTTCTATATTACATGAATGTCTTTTTTGTAAATGCAATAGAAATAATTGAGAGTGTCTTGAATAAGATAATTGAAGCTTTTAGGGTGCTTTTACAATGTGTTTATAAGTACTCCAAGATAGGAGAGTTTGCTTGACATAAATACTTAAATGGTATTAGATATGTCAAAGAGGTACTTTTACACAAGTATTTAACTATACTAGAAATGTCAAGAGATTACTTGATTGAGGAGAGGTCATCTAGTATGGGAGAGGATTGATATACTTACACATAAGTCAAGCTATCCAAGTATGTAGGCTATCTAGGATGATGGACTATCCTTAGAAGGAATAACTAGCTTGTGAACTTGCCAATAAAGTAGTTAATTCCAAGTAGATTAATATGGTTGTAGGTTATCTAAGATGATGGACTATCCATTGAAGTAAATACCTATGCGTAGCTTAAGATAGCCTTAAGTCAAATCAGCCCTGAGTCGTGTATGTGATAGATGACTTTCAGTCATTTATTGAATTAAAACTCTTTGATCAAAGTAGTGTGAATGTACAAAACTCCACTCTAGATTGTGTGACTCCTTTCTAGGTTGTGTGAATTTTTGAGACTACACTATCAGTTCACTGTGATCCAGTATTACATGCTAGTTCAAGATTGTGGGATTATAAGGTTCTAGATATGTAGGACACAACACTATGCTCAGATGGTTGTCGTTATCGATTACTCTACCAATCTCTTCATTGAAGGGAAGGGCCATTTATCGAATGATAGATGTGTGGGGGACTGCATTATGAGTCCGTGGTCAGAAAAAAAGTGCTTGAGTGATGCTTCTCCTCCACAACAGGCAACAAAAGAACCAAGATTTGAAAGGGAAGATCTTGGAATGTCTTACAACTATTTGTTCTAAAGCTCATTGGAGCTATGTTTGTAAAGGTGTGTATTCTAGTTACATATACTTGTCAAGTTATTTTTATGAAGTGAAATCTTTATTGTAATATGATATGGCATCGTGTACATATATTATCACTAAAAGAAAGAAAGTTTTTATTGCACTGACTTGTTAGCATAGTTATTTGCTCGTATGATGTAAATTTGTAATTTTTTACTATACTAAAGGGTTGGCACACTACAATGAATTTAATTATGTCCTTCCTCATTTTGAATGTCTCTACCTTGAAGAGTCTTTGCACTTGTGCCTCCTTCATTTCTTCTCTATAGTTGCATTTGATCCTAAAATTTTTGCTCCCCACTATGTATATGAATTTTCATTGCCCCTATCTTTAATTAAGCCTAATCTAATTCCTTGGGATATGGTTGATTTGGAAATAAATCTTGAAGTTGATTGTGCCTCATTCTTCATTGTCCATGTATGCCTTCTATCAATTTCCATATCTCACAAGTACCATTGTCGAAGTTGTCTTGAGGTATTAATAATTTACTTCATCTCTTGATGCTTGTAAATTTTAGCCATCTACACTAGCATAATAAAGAATGTGTGTGGTATTGGTCATATTATCTAGTGCAATCACCCATCATTCTCTATGCTCCTCAAGATAGCTTTGTCATTTGATAAATGTTTGAGGCCTTCCCATGGTAATAGATCAAATTGCACTATTTCCATAGTCTCATTGTTAGCTCCAACATTTGCAAGGAGATCCAACACTTTGCTAGCTTCTTTGTATACATGCTTGATTGAGAAATCCTCTAACTCACTTAGGAACTCCCATATTTTCCCCACCCATGCTTGATGTTTCTAGTTAATTTTTCCTTTATTTTGAACTGCATTGATACATATCATCAAGTCACCTTCTATATCTATTTTTTTTATCCCCTTCCTCTTGTATTCATTCAGTCCTCTTGCTAATGCCTCCAACTCAACTTCATTATTAGTTGCAACCTCATGTATTTTTCTAAGTCCCATACAAAGCTACCTTTCTCATCCCTTACCAAGCTCCCTACTCTAGAAAAATTGGGGGTTACCTTTCAATGCCCCATGAAATTTTAGTTCTAACCTTCCTCGTGGAGGGGAATAGATGATTAGGTGGACTATGTGGATTTTCCCTACTAAACTTGGAATATAGTTTAAGTCTACACACTTGGATCTTAGGATGATTTGATTATGGCTTAAATTTAGAATTTTAATGATTGGTGTAGGGTTTCCAAGGATTAAACAATGAGCCTTAGGATGATTGAAGGTACCAGAGGTTGGACTAAGGTGATGATTTTGATTAAGAGATCCAAAAGTGGTGCTTTCAACTATGACCAAGGACTTTTTTGGATTGATGATGGGTGTGGACTATAAGGATGATGTGGATAAAAGATGATGATGATGATATGATGATCAAGAGTATCCTAATGTTCTCTTGGATGTGACTTAAAGGTGACTACAATTATGACCAATGGGATAATGAGTGACAAAAGGATGCATAATTTTCACTCAAGATGTGTTGTGAAAGGTTGGACAATGGGATAAGTCAAAGTGTGGATAATGAATTAAGGACTAGGTATGTGGTTAAGTTTGACTAATGTAAAATGGACAAGGTATGTGTAGAAACTTAAAAATGTCCTAAATGATATCATGCACTCGAATATGATATACTAACATCATTTCATCCTAAAAGTCATCATATTTTTGCTTGATTAATTAAATTATCCTAGCTATTTAATTAATTGCATCATTTTCATCTATTAATCTAATTGACATAATCGGGTTAACTCAACCCCTTTCATGCTAACCTTTCATCTTGTTAAATTAGATAAATCAAATTATTTAATTTAATCCCTAAGTCCTCTTATTTAATCAAATAACCCTAAGTTATTTAATTAAATATCATATCACTTCCCCCTTTTTCATTAAATCATTTTATTTAATGAATATCATATAATTCCCCTAATTTGCATAATTGAAACTTGGTTTTAATTATCAAATTACTAATTAAATCTAATCCTCCAAAAAGGGAATATTCTCATGGAATATCCCTTCCCCTTTGCACATTAAAATTTGGTTTTAATTAACTAAATACTAATTAACCTCCAAAAAGGGAATATTCTCATGGGATATTCTTTCCCGCTTCACTCATTTGAAAAAAGGAGTGTTCTTCCTTGTAACAAACTTTCAACAAACTTCTTGTGCAAGTTTTGAAAGTGTGTTTGTTTGGATGAATGTAATCCCTTGATTAAATATCATATTTCATTTTCAACCCTTGATTAGAATCCATGATCCATTCCTCCATTTTCCTTCCATTCTGACCGTTGATTGATCCTTTTGATCTTAGTCATAAATTTTATTTTGTCTATTCTATAAATAGAGCTTGCATCTATTGAATAAAGATCCACCTTTTAATAGTAGACTTATGTTGTTAAAATCACTCTCATCTTGCATCCATGTTTTATGTTTTAAAGGAATTTTAGATTAACTTACATGCATAATAGCTTAAAGCATCTATTAATGGCTTCCATGGTAACTTAGGTGCATCCATTTAGCATATTTTGAAACTAGAGTTTTAATTTTTTGAATCTTGCATACATTTAGAATAGATTGCATACACTCACATCAAACATCTTAGCTTTTATCATATTGATCTAGCTTTAATCATGTTTTACAACACATCTCTCATTAGTTTCATTAGTTTTCTTCAATAAAATTGATTGAAACAAGCTCATTATCCAATGGATTGGGAAAGGGTTGCCATTCCACATCAATGTGACACCACTCCCCCAATAGGATAAGTTTCAATGTCTTAGAGTAGATGTTTGTTAAAATTTTATGTTTTAAATTGTTAGTTTTAATGGCTTCTTCATTTTTGTTTAAATTGAATGATCTTATTGGGACTGAGGCATAGTGGCTTAAATACACTTTCATCTTTCTTTTGACATAGAGCTATACATAGCAGCATACTATGGGGATACAATTGAATCCTTCAGTCATAAAATGGACAACATGCAAATAACATGTAGATCTTTGAGTGAAAACCACATTGTGGCACTCTTTGATCCTAAAATAGTAAAAAGAAAGGATGCATATGAGGGTGAAAACCTCTCTGAGGTACCCAAGGATGAGGGATTCAATCTCCCCCTTAGTGAAATGCATCTAGAAAAGTCAACAGTGTTAGTAGAAAAGGAAACCCTAGTGAATGTTGGAATAGAGGAAGCAACCAAGATCACTTTCTATGTTGAATCCTTGTTAGGTGAAGAATAGAAAAACCTAGCAACATTCTTGAAAGAGAGAAGAACAAAATTTTCATGGTCATACACATATATGCTAGGCCTTGATCTAGAAATGGTTGTGCATCATTTAGCAGTCTATCCTGAAGCCAAACCAATGAAGCAAAAATTGAGAAAGATGCACCCTCAAATAACACTCTTGGTGAAACTTGAGTTACAAAAGCTTCTTGATGTTGGATTCATCCGACTGATAGATTATCTTGAGTGGGTTTCAAACTTGGTACCATTCTCCAAAACCCACTGGGGGAATCAAAATATGCATGGATTTCAAAGACTTGAACAAGGCATGCTTGAAGGATGATTTCCCTCTTCCTAACATTGACATCATCGTGGATTTAATAGCTAGACATGAAATGCTATCAATCATGTAAAAATTTTTAGACTATAATCAAATCATGATCACCAAGGAGGATCAACACAAAACTACATTCACTTGTCCATGGGGAACATATTGTTGGAACATGATGTCATTTGGGTTGAAGAACACAAGAGAAACCTATAAAAGAGTAATGAACCTTATCTTTCATGACATGATCCACAAAATAGTTAAAGACTATGTGGATGATATTTTTTCCAAATCAAAGAAAAGGAGTGAACACATAGAGGTATTGTGACCAATCTTCAAAATGATCGAAGAGTATAAGGTATGGATGAACCCAAAAAAGTGTCTTTTGGGTTACATCAGGGAAGCTTCTTGGCTACATTGTATCACAAAGAGGGATAGAGATTGATCGAACAAAAGTAAAAGAAATCCTAGACATGGAACCACCACAAACATTGAAGTAGATGAGAGGGTTAAAAGGAAGATTGCAGTCCATTAGAAGGTTCATAACATAATTATTAGATAAAATCCACCCTTTCTCACATCTTCTCCATAAAGGAATAACTTACAAGTGGGATGAGAAGTGTGATAAATCTTTCCAGTAGATCAAGGACTACCTATTGACACCTCCAGTACCCATGCCGCCAATACCAAACAAACCATTGATCCTATATATCTCAGCAACATCAACAACACTAGGTGCTCTTCTAGCACAACATAATGAAAACGAAAAGGAAAGAGCTATCTATTACATCAGTAGGGCCTTGGTAGGCTATGAAATGAATTACTCATCTATTGAGAAAGCATGCTTAGTGGTGGTTTTTTCTTCACAAAATTTCATACATTACATGTTGTCACATCAAATCAAGCTTATTGCAAAGATCAATCCATTGAAATACCTGTTATCCAAAGTAACTCTCACTGGGAAAATGACCAAATGGGTAATGATTTTGATTGAATTTGGCATAGAGTATGTGGAGCGCAAGGCAATAAAAGGACAAGTAATTGCAGACCAACTAGAAGATACACCTATCTATGTAGAGAACCCTTTGATATTTGAATTTACTAATGAATCAATGTTCGTTTTCAATACAAAAGATCAATGGAAAACGTACTTTGATGGGTCATTCACCCAACATGGATCAGGGGCAGGTATTCTCTTTATCACCCCTTAAGGTGATTACATTCCAAAGTCATACTAGTTATCGTTTCCATGTACTAACAACATTGTGGAATATGAATCCCTAATCACAGGTCTAAGGATAGTAGTTCAATGGAAAATACAAGATTTGAAAGTCTATGGAGACTCATGGTTGGTTATCAACCAAGTCAATGATGACTACCAAACCAAGGATGATAAGCATACTCCTTATAAAAATATGGTAGAGAGTCTCATGGACCTTTTCATTGATATAAATTTTGAGTATATTTATCGCATGAGCAATCGAGTAACATATGTCATGGCGACAATTGGATCATTGTTAGATATGTTGTACAACATCCTTCAATGTGAATTCTTGCTAGAAAAAATTCTCGTACTGGCTTTCAAGATCCCTGAATCTGATTTTACGTGTCATCATTGGTCCTGGTTCCCCGTGGTATCATGACATATTCACCTACCTTAGTAGAGGAACCCTTCCATCCAATATCGCCTCCAACCTTAAAAATAACTTTGTTAAAAAAGGAATCCCAATTCATGATCCTAGGTGATACCTTATACCGTTGAAGCATCGAGGGGAAATTACTATGATGTCCCAACCAAGAGGAAGTCTTGACCACCTTAATAGAAGTGCATGATGGCATATGCGGTTCCCATTCTAGTGGAATGACTTTAGCTAAGAGATTGTTGAGGATAGGGTACTACTAGCCAACCATGGAAAGAGAATCCCATTAGTATGTGTAGAAGTGTGTCCAATATCAACAGTATGGAGATCTTATTCATGCTCCAACTCAAGAGCTACAACCAATGGTCACACCTTGGTCTTTCTCATAGTGGGGTCTTGACCTCATAGGAAAGATTACTCCAACCTCATCTAATGGCCACAAGTTCATCATAACAGCCACTGAATACTTTACCAAGTGGGTCGAAGCTATTCCTATGACCCTAAATTGCCTTATCTATCATTATGGTATTCCACAAGACCTTATCTTCAATAACAAAAAACCTTTCAAGAATTAGGATGTAAAAGAGCTATGTCAAATTGTCAACATCCAACATCGATTCTCTACCCCATATTGCCCCCAAGGAAATGGTCAAGCTGAGGCTACAAACAAAACCATTCTAAAAATCCTAAAGAAAGCAATTAATGAAGTTGGTTGTGACTAGCATCTATAGTTAAATCCCACCCTCTAGGCCTATCAAACTAGTATCTATACACCTACAGATGCAACCCTATTCTCCTTGGTTTATAGATCAGAATCCATCCTACCTATCGAGGTTGAGCTTCCCTCACTACAAGTTTCACTACAGAACCTAATCACTAACGAAGAGTACAAAGTATCTCAACTAAATGAGCTAGAATTCTTGGATGAGCGTCATCTTGATTCCCTTAATCACTTACAAGTATATCAAAACTGATTAAAACATAGCTATAACAAGAAGATCAAGAGTTGGTCTTTCCAAGTACGAGATCTTGTTCTCAAGTAGAATCAATTTTTTTTTCCAGATCAGGATAGTGAAGGAAAGTTTGAGCCTAATTGGTTAGGCCCATTTGTTGTCACAATACGTTATGGATTAGGAGCATACCAATTATCAATGCTTGAAGGTGAACCCTTGTAGGAACCAACCAATAGTCTGCATCTTAAAAAAAATTATGCCTAGGCTTGAAGGGTATAAATCTGAAAAAATTAAAAAAATTAAAAAATGATGAAAAATTCAAAAAAAAAGAAAAAGGATTGAAAACAGTAAAGAGAAAAATTGTCCTCTAATGAAAACCACTTTAGTGGTGCTTTGGGCAAGTACCTTGGTGAAAACCTTTCAAATAGACGTCTCACGTAAATAAGCACCTTTGTTCATCAATAGCTCTTTATCTTATCATTCTTTGCATCACATCCATCTATCACATCATTCATCCTATTTATTCCATCACCCATCCATGTCTGTATCATGGTTTGATAGTGTTAAGTATCATATTCCCCTTTAGTCTTACTTGGCATATTCCAAAGGTCAGTTTTTCCTACCTATATCGAGGTATTCTATTGCATAAAATTGGGGGAAATTAATTATGGGTCGGATCGGGTTCTTGTATATCTTAAGGTTATTGGAAATCTTAGCGAAAATCCCAAAAACATTCATAAAATCTCATCAAAATCCAAAAACACTTGCAAAATTAGAAAATTCCAAAAATATCAAAATCTTGCACAGCTAAAATCTAAAAACATTCAAAAAATTATAAAGTCAAATTCAAAAACATCAAAAACACATCAAAATCCCTAAAAATATCAAAACATCAAAAATCCAAAAATAGTACCATGTCAAACTACAAGTCTCTGAGCTTGAATGTAGGAAAGGCCATCACTGAAGTGCCCCCGAGACGATGTAGGTCAATCTTTAGGAGTCTTCCATGATAAACTAACAATCCATCAAGTGTTCATCTCTCATCAACAATAAGTCGAGTCAGCTGAACTATGTGGTCTCTACATGTATAACGTAGGCAAGGCTCATCTTTGATAAGCCCCCAAGGCACCTAGGATAGTATTTTAGGTTAGGTTCTTGGTCAAAATTTTAGAAAACCCCCTAACATTCACAAAATCTTAGGAAACCCCTAAACATTCACAAAACTTGGAAAACACAAAAACATTTGAAAACTTGGAAAACACAAAAAACATTTGAAATTTGGAAAACCCTAAATAGCCTCAAATAATTGAAAACCAAAACATTCACATAAGCAATAAAAAAAACCAAAAACAACCTCAAACATTTCAAAATACCAAAAACATTAAAATATTCCTAGAAAATCCATAACCATCCATCCCATTTCACTTTCACCTGCAATAAAACTTCATCCATAATAAATCAATCATCATCTTCAACCTTTGGCAAAACAAATAGAAAACAAGTATCAAAAGTCGTAAAGTGAAAATCTAAGTGTCAAAATATAAATTCTAGATCATAGGTAAACAAGTCAATGAAGTTTGTATCAATAGCTTATCACACACCTCATCCTAATCAAAACATCTAATAAATTTTCCTAAGATGTATGCTTTCGACAATGGAAATCAACATCAAAAATCACCTTAGCTATGTTAAACTGGCAAGAGATATAGATAACATTGATTGTTTGTCTTTGATATTTTCTTATGGTTTATCTTATTGACCCATTTCGAGGACCACCCGATGATGTCTCAACGATTTAGAGACAAAGGAATGGGGCATTGATCATTATCTTTCATTTTTTGTGCTTGTGGGTATTCTTGTAAAACACTCTTGGCACATACTTTCTTAGTTGTGTGTAGGGAAGTTGTTTGGAGTAGATTGTTGACTATTGCATATGCTTTGTTCGGATATATTCTAAACTTCTAAACTACATTCCAATGAGGTTTATGTATGTCAAGGTGTGAACAAAAACTATCCTATCTATTTTTAGAGTCAAAGTCCATTACACTAGATACAACTCCATCCTAGTTATTAATACCAAGATGCATCGCGTCTATGTGTTATATATTAAACTAGGCTATACAAGGCTTATCTAGGGGTATCCTCCAAATACCTCAAGGGTACATGAGGCCTAGTCCATGAATTTGAAAATGCAATAATGTCAAATAGTTAGGAGAAGAAGGTAACCCACCCTTCTCCTTCACTTACCGGCCATGATATAAAGTTCTTAGGAGCTTAGGTTGAATGAAAAAAGCATAACTTCCAAGAGGTGTATCTTTTGGTTCACCTCCTGCTATTTATGTTGCATTGAAACATTGGAGTGAGATTGCTCCCTGGGGTGATAAAATCCACAAGTGATCCCTCTAAAAATAAAACAAGGCAAAACTTATTTTTGATCCTCAAGATCATCCTAAGGTGCAAGAGGAGAGCATACATAAGTGTGCTTGGGGTTTAAAATGCACTTGTAAATTATTATCCCAAATTGAAATGTGAAGTGAATTTCAACCCAAATTCTAAATGTGAAAACAAATATTTAATAGATAAAGCATACAAAAAAAGAAAATGTCTACAATCAAAGTCTTCAATAAGCATCCTACAAAACCATTGAAGTTAGTAGTGTGCAAGATTGAAGGCTTGAAAAAAAGGAAAAGACCTAAACACAAAGGTTAGTCAAAAACAAAAAAAATAGTAAGTCCTATAGAGAAATAAATTGCAAAAATAATTTTTTGGATTTTTTGATAATTTTTTAAAAATAATTAAAAAACAATAAAAACATGTGAAAGTTATGACCAAATGAAGTTTAAAAATGAAAATATGACTTTGAATTATTCTACCTAAATTTTACAATACAATTTGTAAAAAGTACCTCCACCACAACATCTGTGGCAGAACCAACTTTCCAATGCCTAAAAAATTTCAAAAATCTGATAAAAATTACAAAAGTTATGTGTTTGACTAAAGAGTGTTTTTTATAAAAATATATGGTGTTAAAGCAAGCTTTAAGCCCCTTCTATGATGGCACCTGGTCGGATAGGTGACCAATCTCTGGGCATTGTGGGTTATAAGGGCTAAAGTTAAGCCCCTATGTTCTGAAAAGGACTAGGGGCTAATGGTTGAGGTGACTCGGGGCTAATGGTTGAGGTGACTTGAGGCTTAAGGTTCAAGTAAGGCTTCTAGTTCCTAATGTGACCGTGGGTCCTAGATTTGGAAAATTAAAACCCTCCTCATGATTTTGGTGCCAAATTCTTTAACCCATCTTCTGGATTTTAAGAGACTATGTGAAATATTTAATCATGACATTCAAAGTGGAGTGGATGGATTTGAAACCCAATTTTAATTAAAACTTACCACAAATTTGAAATAACAATTAAAAGTATTTGTTGCCAAATTTTCACCTACAGCTCAAATTGGCTCTGAGCTGAAGTAGTTTCATTATATTAAAGGTGAAAAGATTTCAGCATATTTTTGCTTTACTTAACCATTGCATAAATTGAAGTTTTAAAGAAAAGAGTTCAATTATTATTGTGCAATGTGTTTCAACAAAAGAAAGCATTCAATTTTCCATTCAATGCTTTGCAGTATAAAAGAAACTACATAAATTATAATATGTTGCTTCCATTTAGTTTGCAATATTTCATTCACTTTATAATGTTTCATTCATTTTGCAAAGGAGGTATATACATAATTGTACAAGATTGCAAAGAATGTTGTTTTTCATTTTTATTGGAAAGAAAAGAGAGATCAAGTGTCCCACACAAGCCGTGGGAATAGTTGAACCAATGCATTATAATGAATGTACTATGCAGTTGAAGATAAAGAAAGAAAATGAAGCAAATAAGAGGAGACATATCCATCATTGCCTATGTGTGTTTGGTGTCGGTCCTCATTGCAACTACTCCT
Organism: Sequoia sempervirens; assembly: GCA_007258455.2. NCBI lineage: Eukaryota > Viridiplantae > Streptophyta > Pinopsida > Cupressales > Cupressaceae > Sequoia > Sequoia sempervirens. The sequence goes on from VDFB02047230.1 coordinate 616,389,684, forward strand.
CCTTGCTCCCGATCTTGAGTGAACCTACATCATGATGAGAAAATTTGTTAGAGCTCCATATATGAGTCTTCCTATATTCTCTATCAACAAAAATATAGCACATTTCCTATGATGTATTGAACCAGTTAAATAAACATCATAAGTATGCAAGAGATCTTGAAAATGAAATATCACAAAAGCATTGAGATTCATTGTTCTTTATCTAACATGTTTGTTCACTGTGCAGGCATAGGAGAAATCATGTTTCTGATCTATTTTTGAAGACATAATAGAATATGGTGCAAAAATGGGCTCCCACAAGGGTTGAGCCCAGCATGCTGCCCCTTAATTCTCAAGAGGGGGTTGAAATAGAAAATCATGTTCACAATGCTCAAAAGAAACATCTCAATTGAAGGAGTAACTCATAAGGAAAATGCAAGAGTCAAAGAAATTGATCATTCATGGAAATCAATTCGTAAAATGCAATGAATTGAAAATCATGAATAAGCAATGGCTCATTTGAATGATCAATAAATATGTAAAATAGAAATGAAATTGCACTTTCATCAAAAAAATTATATTTTGCAAGCAAAGATTGCATGTTGATTGCTGCCATATAACATGTTCATTTTACTGCTTATGATGTTTGAGGTACTCGCTTTGATAGGACAACAAAAAATGTGTTGTTTATGCTTGCATATAAAGAACAAAGAGTGCATTTTTAGCAGGAATGCTAAGGTGGAATAGTGAATGTGATTCATCAAAAAGGTTCACATTGATGCTACAACAACTGAAGCAACTTAAGAAGTATTAAAACATAGTCATGAAAGCATCATATATTTCAAAATCTTCTATGAATGGTGAATAGAAGTGTAGTTGATAACAACTCATTCTAGCATCAAGGTACAATAAACAAGAACAATGTTTGGCATTATAGATAAGAGCCAAGGTTGAAGCAACTTGTAGACTTCAGGCTATAAAATATATACAAAATTTTCTCTTTGGAATGGAAACCACATTTTTAGTAATGCTTTCATTAGAATCATTAAAATTTAGAAGAGGTTTTTTGGGCCTGTATGTATTCTTTAGTAGAAAACATAACACTTTAAGGTGTAGTGAGAAATGCGTTATTCCTGGAGTGTAGTGTATGAAATCTTATCATAAATATAGGTATGCAATTTTGAATGAGGCAGAAAATTTTGCATGGACAACACCATGATTAATGCATTCTAAAATGGTTTCAGTACATTGGAGGGATTGTTAACATAGTGACCTTATTGTATTCATCTATGTGAGTGTTTGTGTGTTGAACAATGAAAGACTCCACTAACAAGCAGGTGAAAGGTGGGTTGTGTGTGCACACATTGAAGAACTATGATAGGAATATCATGCAAGAAAGGAGCTTCTTTTTGCTTCTTCATAAAGTGGAAACAAAGAGAATATAGAGGACTAAAACAAAGCATTGGTTTTAAAATAAGAATCAATTTCAATTCCAACTGAGGAGGATACACAGTAGGAAGCTATGAATTTCAAAAGTCTTGTTTACCCAACAACTTTTTAATGGTTCAGCCTACAAGTAAAGAGGGACCCTCAAAGCAATTGTAGCCATGAAAAATGTAGGCCCTGAATAAAGTAAGAGATATTTTCTTCTATTTTTGAAAGGTAAACAACATTATCTACTTCCTATCACGCTCAGAAACAAGAAATGCATTTCTCAAAACAACAAATGGAGCATCTTTTGAAATACACAAGACAACTGAATGGGGGGTGAATCAGTTGTCACCAATCACATTCACAAATCTCAAACAATTATTAACTCCACATCCACTTTAGTTTGTTACTGAGTATGAGCATGAAGTACAAATAACATAAAGTAATATCAACACAAGAAACACCAGATTTACATGGAAAACCCAATAAGGGACAAACCACAATGAGGATTAACTCACAATATAAGAGTAATTGCAAAACCATTTACAAAGAGGCTCACTGCCAAAGGGCTCACTGCCCAAGATAGGACTTACTGCCCAACAAGGAGGCTCACTACCTACAAATACAAAAAGATAGAAAGAAGAATGTTACACAAAGAAAAAATTCTCAATGCAACAGAAGATCCACCACAACAACTTGCACACATCTGCAACCTTGATCAAAGAATTGCAGACACAATCAGCTCACTACTTTCAAAAGTCTAACACATTGAAGTTCTCACTGCCTCAACTTACTTTCTCACAATCTCTCATGTCTTCTCAAACTTGTGTCGTCCAATCCTTAACATCTTGCCTTGTATTTATACCATCTTCAACCTTAGAAAATTTCTCCAAGGTCGGCTACACATGCTTCATTTTACAAATTCAAATTAGGTCAAAAACTCAACATTCCTGCGGTGGATAAGAATGAGAGTGGACCAAACCAACACTTAACCAAGACCCAAAACAACATATTGGATCAATCACATGCTTCCTTAATTGATACTTATTCTTTGCATGACATGTAAACACCAAGTTGGACAAACCTAATAAAAACACCAATGAACTTTGAAGTACACACTTCTGCAACAAGAAGATAACATGCAAACCACATAATACACTTCACCATACACTGGAACAAATCTTAGATTCCTTTAGATTCATCCATAGCTACTGCAATACCCTTCATACACAAAACACTTCCCATCAGTCCATCCAGACTGTATAGACACACACAGTAACTCTGAAACTAGTCTTCTAGAGCACCAAACCATGAACACCTTTGATAGAACATAAATAACTCCATTACAAGCCTTCTTCCAGATCTGCAAGACCTGAAACGAACCAACCTAGGACTGCAGAGCAGATACATTTCTCCCAGTTCATAGACAAACAACTCTTCAAGATTAGTTCACAAACCGATGAACTCAACTTTCACTCTTCATCAAACTAGAAGCTATAATCAAGGATATATCACCCAAGAATTCCCATAAACAACACTTCAGATCTGCACAAGCATAGGATCAACATAGAAGAAATTTGGAACACATTCCAGAGCACATTATGAACACACACACAATTATGACTTCACTATTCATTAATTTTCTCAAAAGCACTTGGTAACTCATCATATCAACACACTTGCAACACCACAAAGATAGGTCCATGTACTCACAAAATCTCAACAATATCTCAACTATACATGCACCACCTGTAATCACTTGTTTCCTTTCTTTGCAACAACCTATACTGTGTTGACATCAATGACAACGCCACCATACTCATTCATACTTGCAACAATTTCCCCCTTTGTCATTGATGACAACACACGACTCTCTCTCCCCCTTTGACATCAATGGAAAAGAACAAAATGTTTTTACATAATTATAATCACTCCCCCTTAGGAGTGCACCCATGACAACACACATCTCATATTGCAACAATGATACTTCCTACTCCCCTTAAGGAGTATACCCCAGTCATCAGTCTAGACAAATGATGAATTTGTAGATCCACTAGACTGATGCACCTCTATGTGCACCTAGTTCAGATAAGGAGGGGTAGTAACCCCCAACTTCTCCCTGAGATACTCAAAAGTATCCTTCAAAAGAGCCTTCGTAAATATATCAACAATCTGATCCTTTGTAGGCACATATTCCAACCCGAATTCATTCTCCAATACCTTCTCTCTCAAGAAATAATGTCTGATAGATATATGCTTTGTCCTTGAATGGATTACTGAATTCTTTGAAATATTTATTGCACTTGTATTATCACAGAAGATAGGAATAGGCTCATCACACATCACTCCTATATCCTTCAATGTTCGCTTCATCCATAGTACCTATGTGCAACAAGATACTACTACAATGTACTCAACTTCTGCAGTGGATAAAGAAACTGAATCCAGATTCTTGCTTAGCCATGAGACCAACCTACATCCAAGAAAGAATGCACCACCACTTGTACTCTTCTGGTCATCTACACAACCAGCCCAATCTGTATCAGTGTAAGCACTCAAAGTGAAATCAGTATCCTTAGGGTAACGCAAACCATAATTTATAGTGCTTTTTAGATATTTGAATATCCTTTTCATAGCTGTAACATGTGTTTCTTTGGGCTCTGCTTGAAATATGGCAACCAAACATACTGCATGCATGATATCTAGTCTAGTAGCAGTAAGATATAACAGTCCACCAATTATAGATTTGTACATGTTTTAATCAACTTTAAAAGATTCATCATCCTTACTTAATTTGCATCCAGTCACCATAGGGGTACAAACCGGTTTGGATTCATCCATTCCAAAATTCTTCAACAATTCTTTAACATACTTGGATTGTGAAATGAATATGTCCTTATCAATTTGATTCACTTGAAGTCCAAGGAAGAAATTCAATTCATGAATCATGGACATTTCAAACTCTTTTTGCATCTCCTCTGCAAATTTCTTGCACATACCCTCATTTCCTCCAAAGATAATATCATCAACATACACAACCACTATCAACATTTTGTTTCCTTCAATCTTGAAATAAAGATTATTGTTTGCGGAGCCTTTTTCTGAACCATTTTTGTGTCAAATACTTGTCCAACCTTGCATACCATGCTTTGGGAGCTTGTTTAAGTCCATACAATACCTTTTTCAACTTACAAACCATGTTCGATTGATTTGATAATTGATAACTTACAGATCATGGCACTTAGGTTTTAAGCAAGGAGAGTAAGGACTCATAGTGGTTGCGGCCATGGAGGCTTAGAGGGCCCTCACAGATAAAAGTGATAAGCCAAAAATAGAGGACAATATCCATGGCTCATCATTTTTTCTAGTTTCTGAAGACAACAAGATATGAAGCCCACGACCATCGAAAACACAAAATCCCTCATTTAAATGGTAAAAGTGGTGAGTTACGAGTGCAATAGTTTGTAATTTTGTAGAAATAGATAAAACCTAGAGAAATTGTTGCATAATAAAACAAGTATCTACATTATCTTGCAATCAAGAAAGCTCAAATTAAGCATTTTACAAAAGTAAAAAGAGACAATGCAAGGTTTAGATAATGATGAAAGCTTACCTCTTCTTGCTATGAAGAAAATGTATCCAAATTCCTCCAGAAATGAGCCTCAGAGGATTCAATGATGACGACCTCTAAATTGAAAAAGTATCGACAAAAGAAAGCATGAAGAAATGCATTAGAAGTTTATACAAAGTCGTGGCTTAAACCTTCAAAATGTAGTTGAAATGAAGGTATTGAGGAGAAATTTTTGCATATTTTTACAAAAAAGAATGCTCATCAATGTTTTCCTAAGGAGGCTCGACCCAAAAACAGTAAGAATGGAAAATTTTTGAGCTTTCGAACCCTAGCTCATGGCAGTCGGACACATGGCTTTCTCCAAAATGGCAAAGTGAAAATGGAGGCGAAAAAGGTGGAGTCAAATTAGTTTTGTTTTAGGGTTTTTTCCCTAATTCAAAATTTTGGTTTTTATCACAATATTTTAAAAATCAGATGCCTCTAACCAATACCCTTGTGCTATAGTTTTTCCTTGCATTTTATGCTTGACCTAGGCTTTATGCCTTAGGATTATTTCTCAACCTTTGGTAGAAAATCAAAATATTTAATGTGCCTTAGATATTTTTTTTTATGATTTTATTAGAAAATTATATATGCCTTGGTCTCATTTTGTGATTTTTTTAGAAAATCAATTTCCTTCAACATAGGTTAGCCATTCGATTTTTGAAAAAATCAAGTGTCTAATGTTATGTACTTAGCAATTTCTATAGAAAACAATAATTGCTTTGTATATTGTAAAAATAAGAAGAAGCAAGTAAAGTGGAGTTAAGACTCAAGTCTTTTAGAGTCTTTCTATTTTGTAATTATAAATTACAAATGATGTAAAACATCATTAAGGAAATAATCCTATAAATTTCCTTAATGTTTGTTATTTTAAAATGTAGTTTGTATAGATAGAAGCTTTATTTTTAGAGTTGAGTTTCACTTGGGTGAATTCGGGAAAAATCAGTTAAATTGGACCTTCTATTTTAGTTCTCAGTCAATTTGAGCCTAATTTTGTGAGGCTTTTGGATTGACCTACTAGAGATAGAAAGTTGCCATCTTTTTCAGTTAGTTTGGATCATTTTGGTCACTATTTTGGAGGCTTTTCTCGTAAGCTCGAAAATGGATCAAAGTTTCTATTTTGAGATGCATTTCACTTTGATTTTTCTATTCTCACTATTGGAGACATTTGGGAGATATAAGTTGGAGAAAAAATGAATTTTTCTCAATTCAAATAATTGTTTCTTGCTCTCTTATTCATCTTGCAGAGAGTTTTATAAACACTTTTGTACTCAAATTTTGATCTTGCATACTCGTCTAGTTTCAATAAACAACAAAGCTTTCCTTCTCACATTTTGTCTCATGTTTGCAGTATCAATTTGATGTCATTGTGATTTGAAATACTAAATCCTTTTATTCCTTGTTATTGTGAGTTTATGTGCAAAATTTCATATGATTCAATGATTGTGTTCAATTTGAGCCTTCATACAAATCAATAATGAGTTGTATGTTTCAAATGAGATTGTGAGGGTTAAAGTTTTGAGAAATTGTTTATGAGTAAAATCATCAAAGTCAATTTTAAATTTTGGTGAATTATCCTTAGGTTTTAGGATTTCATTTTTAGTTTTCCTCCTAACCTCAGAAAGTCATTTAGATTAGGCGATCTGCTAGGGGGACAAACCCACTTTAGAGATTCACTCTCACCATAGATCACCCGCAATCTAAGAGTATTTCCATGTTTCAACAAGATAGTTAAGTTTATCTTGGCTAAGGGTGCAATCCTGATTGACAACAATAATCATATACAAAACTATGTCTTGGCATGTGCATATTGTAAACCTACATTCCCATAAAAACTAAAATAATATATTTTCCTAGACACAATAGAAAATTCCAAACAATATTTAAACACATTTTTTGTTTTGGCGAAATATCTCTAAACTTATAGATTTAAATATGATATGCAAGTTGTATTTTCATTTGTTAGAATTGTGAAAAACATGAGCCATAAGATCAAACAACGAACAAAGATACCTTCCACACAAGAGATCTACAAAAAAAATATGCTATATTCCTCAACAAGAAAAAGCTACGGAAGAATAGGTCAAGAAACTTCAAGAAAAACAAGAGTCCTCAAAGGTTGAGAGTTTGAGAGTACATAAGAGATAATACAATGAGGGTTGAGTGCTATATAGGAGAAACCCTAAATGGTAAAGGGATTAGATAAAGACAAGTGTCAACATCACGTGCGATGAGACAAAATGATCTAATAATAGCTCACTTTAGCTAACATAGAAAAGCACTTAGTTAACTGAAAACAAAACTCCTAAGTTTAGCTTAAGTGCACAAGAATAAATTAGACTAATAATCAATTAAACTTTAATTAATTATTAGCTAATGCATGATTACTCTAACACCCCCCTTAAGATGAACTTAGGGAGTAGCTAAAAACCCTAAAAAGAATGCATGATGGGTCTTGGAAAACAAGGCCTGGTGAGGTACCCATGTACAAACAAAATATCTCTCAAAACTAGAGAAAAGGAGAAAAACCATAGTGGGAGAAAAATCCTATAAAAAAGAGAGAAAAGCAAATGAAGGACTAAAAATTCCTCCAAATCAAGGTGAACATGTAGAACATATATGAAACACGAAGAAACTATAGACTGTTGTCGAATGATTGATATAGTGTTGAAATGAAGAACCTCCATAAACAGGAATGCAAGAGTGTCCATAGGTAAATGATCCATCTCATTGAAATGCATGGGTAACCAACTGCTAATGTACACGTTCCATTTGAGTAGTACATAGGAACAAGAACTAGATACATAGATCACTCAAAACTGTGAAACCAAGGAAGCATTAGCACCAATAGTAGAAACCCCCCATAATGCTAAAAAGGGAGAGCCAAGATAGGTACATTGAAACTATGTGAAACCAAGAAGTGCATGTAGGAGAAATGACTTGCAAAAAATGGGGTGTGCAAATTAAGACACACACACACGAGGCAAGAATCACTAGGATTCATTGCTATCGTGGAAGGGACACTCACTTGACAAAGGTGTGATGGAAAATCAAAGGAAAACATCAATCCCCCATGACACTTTATATCATAGCACGATTACAAAAGGAACAACAATATGTGCAAAATCCCCACAAAAGTATATACTAGAGTGGCACTTTATCTTAGTGCATCTACAAAATTAAGAAGTGCACACAGTGGAAGCCCATAATGTCCAAAAAAGGGCCACATGTTTAAAATACAATTCTCTAATATGAAATGAGGAAATTGTTAGAACCATGGTGAAGTACATGAAAAAAATATGCACTTTAAAAAAAATGGCACCCAAAAAGGATTCTGGATGCATAAGATATGGCCCGTAGAAGTCTCCAAAATGAGAACTAAATAACAAAAAAATTGAGAAAAAAGAATTTTGGAAAATACTAGAAGCCAAAACTGCAAACCACCTACACCACTGCAAAGAGCTCAAAATTCTATTCCATTTCAAAAAAAACTGCATTGAAAAATATTGTCATACGACCAAGATATGGCCTCTGGAAGATAGGGTACAAATCTGAAAAGCCCAATGGAGAGGGGTTGAGTAGGGAAAAACAAACTCCTTAGCCAAATTTGTCAAAAATACCTCCAAATGTGGAGATCCACTAGATTTAGTAGTTCAGGAAAAATCTCCTCCAAGTAGATAGCAGGATTTATTTTGCAAAAAAATATTTATTGCAAAAAAAACGCATAGAAAAGCATTTATGAAACTGTTTTATTTTAAAGATAAGAATATATATATATATTTTTAAAAAAATATAGAAAAAAAATGTTTTATTGTTTAAAAAATATTGAAAAAACATGGTGCATGCTATACCCTACCGCAGAGGGGCAAGGCCTGAGGGCTTGCTACTACAGGGATGACAAGTACTCTCAAGTACTGCCATAAATAATAATAATAATAATATTTTTAAAGATAAAAACTTGTAGCCTGCCTCCCCCAAAAAAAAGGGTTTTTTTTTTTAAAAAAATTGATTGTTTTTTAAATCGCATGAAAAAACTATTTTTTTTGGGAAAATTTTACCTTGATCCATGTGTTGGGGAGGTCATACGGCTTCCTCGACAAAACTTTTTTACCTCATAAGCTCTTGACAATAAAATATGTCGAATTATATATCAAAATTCATGGAATTAGCCTCTCGAGTGACAACAAGGTCCTTTTCACAAAAAAATGCACCAAAATCAAGCTACCCTCTAGATCTAGAAAGAAACATCTGCTTCAAACCCTCATAGATTTGACCTTAGGAGTCCAAATCAGGCCAAACAAAAGCCAAAATATGACTTTCTCGATAGCTCTAAATCCAACAGTGAGGTCTTTTTCATGCCAAAATGCACCTAAAAGTTGCTCACCTCCAAAATTTGCAAAAAAAAGCAAAGGTGATTCAAGATTTGAAGCATGTAACCCTTGTTGAAGAAAATAATCTCATAAATCAAGAAAGGGTTCGTTGAATCCACATTCTGATACCATGTTAGAATTGTGAAAAACACGAGCCACAAGATCAAACAATGAACAAAGACACCTTCCACATAAGAGATCTACAAACAAAATATGTTATATTCCTCAACAAGAAAAATCTATAGAAGAACCTCAAGAAACTTCAAGGAAAATAAGAGTCCTCAAAGGTTGAGAGTTTGAGAGTACAAAAGAGATAATACAATGAGGGTTGAGTGTTATATAGGAGCAACCCTAAATGGTAAATGGATTAGATCAAAACAAGTGTCAACAACACATATGATGATATATAATGATATAATAATAGCTCACTTCAATTAACATAGAAAAGAACTTAGTAATTGAATAAAGAACTCCTAAGTTTAGCTTAAGTGCATGAAAATAAATTAGACTAATAATCAATTAGCCTTTAATTAATTATTAGCTAATGCATGATTACTCTAACACCATTTTCTCGAGCATATACCTAGTCAAGTGTTCTTAGAGGTGGATGCATATGCATCACCTATATCTATTAGAAACTGTTAGTGTGGATGTATACAGACTGTTAGTGTGGATGTATACGGACTATATATATACTTCCAAAAATCATGTATTTAACTTTACCTTGTCCATGAATGGTTGTATACACACTTGAGATCTCTAAGGTTCATATTATTATATATGTATTTTCCTTCGACTATGTATATTCCCACAAGTGTGAGTATATATCCTAGGTTTTTTTGTTGCATAATATGGAACCCATACAACAAAAGTGGTACAAATTTTATAAGACCATACATAATTTCGTACCACTATACTTTCCACCAACCTTGCAAACACTTGTAACTTTTTCAGTCAAATAAATTTATCAAGTGTTTTATGTCAAAATTTATCTCTCAACCAACCTGATCACAATAGTGCAATATGTTTTTCCCTCAGAGATACTTGTAAGAACTTTAACATTGAAACTCACTCAAAAGGTCCTTTGAACACAATTAGTACAAATCAATAAGAAGACATGTACAAGAATGCAAATGGAGTGAAATATGAAGGTATTCCCCAACATAGTCACTAAAATGTGATGCCAAAGATTGAAACTCAAACATGAACAAACAAACAATGCAAGCTTCTTATTTCAAATTAAGAAAAACTCTAGAGATAGAGTTCAACAATGAAAGCAAAACAAGATAATAACATCAAAACCAATCATAAAATGTTACCAAAATCCTTCATTGTTGAATGATTTTCTCTAATGAATTTGGGATGTGGATGCTCCTTATTTGAAAATCACTAATTTGAAAGCATATACTTGCATAATTGACAACTGATTGATTTGGATGAGAGGATGTCTAAATTTATTGATTTTGGGAATGGGGAATGGATAACCAAGATTTGATTGTGAGATCAAGGATGGAGAATGGTTGAGAGGAATTCCCTAGGATCAAGCATAAGATGAAGGGAAGATATGAAAGTAGTTAGAATGTGAATGGATATGATTAACTTACCAAATTTAGTAATTAGTTGTGAGCATGAGAGAAATTAGGGACATGTGCACCTAAAAAGGTTATAACTTTGGAATGTGGAGAGAATAATGGAAACATAGCGACAAGTGTTCTTAGGCACCCAATATTATTGAAATGTGTTGAAATAATAATGGGACCATAAGGACAAGTGTTCTTAGGTTCCTAATATTACTGGAAAGTGGTGAGGGAATATACATAATTAAATAATAATATTATTTAAATATTTCAACCACATGTGTGAGGTGGATAATAGGTGGAAATAGATATTTATTTATTTATTTATTTGTGAAGAGATTAAAAAAGGCGATAAATTAAATAATAGGATTATTTAATTCAAGTGATGGACTTTAGGTAAAGGGGACATGCCTTAGACGATGGAATTGGTTGAAATTAGGATTAGGTGAATGTGACTAGGTCGATTAGGACTAAGTGGTGGAATTGACTAATTATGGTTAGGTGATGGATGACGAGGGAATATTTTAGGTGTCTACACAAATGATTAGCAATAATTTGTTACTCTATATGACTAACTTGTCTACAATTCTCAAGAAATAACAAAAAGTGAAAAAAGAAGAGAATCAATTGCATGGGCTTTAGAATTAGCTTCAAACCTTGGAAGGACAACATAAAGACTTCAATTTGAAAATCAATTAAACTCCCAAAGAAATAATTTTCTTCTAACTATCTCCTATTAATGAATTGTGATTGCTTTGTTGGTGGCCCTACACATTTCTTTTGTTTTGCTATATATCATTGTAATGTTATGTTTTTTTTGAGGGGATAGTTGTGTCTCTATGATAGTTATCCTTATGAATGTTAATAATACTAAGAGGCATTCTATAGCACGAGCCCAGAGTCTCTTGTTGTAATTGTGTACATAAAAACTCCTTAAAATTTACACCATTTATAAACTAATAAATATTTTATAATAGACATATAACTATATAATGTTTACTACTCTTTTCAAAGTAAAAACAAAACAAAACAATAAATTGTGACTTTTTCAAAAGTAAACTTAAAATTTACATATAAAAGTAAAATAGCTCTTCAAATAAAAATAAAACAAATAGTATAATAAAATAAAATAATTCTAAAATATCTCCAAACATTTTTTAGATATATATTTAAGATGTTTCCATTGATCTAGATTCTTTTCAAAAAAAAAAAATATTTTTGTTTCCTTAATAAAATATAAAAAATATAAGATATGATGCTTATATTCAATAAATATAAATGTTTTGTTTTACTAAATATAAGATTTCATATTCATGATATAATTAAATGATTTTATAAATTCTCTCTCTTTTCCATAATAGATAAGTTAATAGAATCCAATTATTAATTCAGAAAAATTTCACAAATTTTTAAAACATTTATAACATTTATTAAATTGATATTCTTGAAACGTGACACATCTTGGCTCTACGTGAAGGAGAAGAGATTATATTCGATTTTATTTGATATCTATAAATATCGCGAGTTGTCAAAACGGTTGGTCAAAGATTTTTGAAGAAGAAAAATGGTTTTGAATCTTTGTAGTAATCTACTAAATCTTATAATTTATATTATTCCCATTTCTTTGGAACATAAAAGGAAGTAACACTGGTTAGTCTTGGTATATATCATATACTCATTTATCCTTTTCCAAGTTAGGGAGAAATGCATAACTGGGTTATGAGGAATTGCTTTAATTATGTTAAATTGTAATAAACATTTGAAATTGAATGTGAGGATTAAAGTTTGCTTTAAAATTAATAATGGAAGAATAATACTTGATGTATAAAATCAATTTATTATTTTCAATAAATTAATGGTCTTAATGATAATTATATTATAATCAAAATTGATGTAGAAAACTCATGTGTCGTAGGTTTGATCTTAATTATGATAGATTTTATTTGCATTGTATAGATTTAAACTAGTTAAATGTGAACTTATGATATCTATTTACTTTAATCTTTGATGTATGGTAAGATCGTAAAATATTTTTAGAAAATAGGGGGCTCTATAGAATCAAATTCTCTTAGACAAATCCATAGATAACTTGACTTAATGAAATAGAATATAAATTTGAAGAAAAGTTTCACCAACATATAAATAACCTAAATAAGATGTTTTGGCTCTTTAGACAATCAAAATGTATTCTAAATATTCTTTTTATTTTCAAAATTCTAATAGTTTATCTTTTTTAATTAATTAAAAAGTTATAGAACATTTATTATCAAAAACTTCAACACTTTTAAATACTATAACATAACAATAATGAGACTATACCAAATTAACTCATAGTCTAATATTGCTATCAAGATTCAACTGTGTAGTTTTTTGAGTCAAACTCATTGACCCAAGTTTCATGAGTAGTGGTTCACAAGAACACATCTCTCATGATAATGAATGGTCCACTTAGCACTCATTGCATCTAGGTGATGCTCATTCTCATATCTCAATACTACTCCAACTCAATCGCACTTAACCATGGAGTTTTCTCCCAGGTTAAGCCCACTTAGCTTGCGACCCCATTCACAAAACCTTTAGCAAGTGTTGTGCCTTATGAACCATTCATTATACAGCCCCTTTAACTCATCAAGTGATAAGTAGGAGGTATTTTCCACACATGTCGAATTATGATACTGCTAGCATAATTCAACCATATAGTTTTTCGAATATCATAATTTGACACCCTCTAGAAAATACCTTACTTATTAACTCATAATAATTAATTCAAACTTTAAAATTTAAATCCAAATCCACATATTATACAATAAAAATTAAAACATAAAAATAGTAATATTCTCGAAGCAAAGAATAAATATATGAAAGTAGGTGAATTAAAAAGCAAAGAACAAATATATGAAGTAGGTGAATTAAGAAGCAAAGAATAAACACAATAAACGTGAGAGGTGGGTTAGACATTGCATAGACGCGAATTGTTCAACTAGATTTTGCGTAGAAGCAGAGTCGTAGAAGATGTCTTAAGTGGATCAAGATTTAGTTAAAAATAAGTCAAAAGAAAGAATAAGCAACGTTGGCTATTTCGCCCTGGGTTTCTATATCATCTGCCACGCCATATTGACCGTTCAACGAGGCCGCCCTTCCCTTTCGTCACGCTTTCTACCTCTTTACAAAACAAAAACCAGAATCCCCTCGCCTTCGTATTTAAGTTGTCCGAAACTCTCTCAAATCAAGAGAAAGGTTTCTCAAATCTGTGGACTCTGCCTCTGCATTTCCATTACTTGTTCCTCAGATCCCTATATAGCGCTCATCCCTTCCCGCTACAATTAGTCATAAAGTTTGGAGAAGGTGTCTTGAATTGGGTTGGGTGCATGATGGTTAGGGTGAAGAGCGATTCTGTTTGCATAAGGGAGGTGTGGGCAGATAATCTGGAAGAAGAATTTGAGTTGATCAGAGGCGTGGTAGATCGATACCCATATGTTGCCATGGACACAGAGTTCCCCGGGGTTGTTATAAGGCCATATGGGAGATTCAGGAGCAGGGCAGAGTACCATTACTATACCTTGAAAGCCAATGTGGACAACCTGAAACTCATCCAACTTGGCCTTACTTTCTCAGATGAGGAGGGAAACCTGGCAGAGTGCGGAACAGGGCAGGCCTGTGCGTGGCAATTCAACCTGAGGGAATTTAACCCTACTAGGGACATCCATGCCCCTGATTCCATCGAGCTGTTGAGACAGAGTGGGATTGATTTCAAGAAAAACAACTACATGGGTATCAATTCAAAGCGTTTTTCAGAGCTTTTGATGTCCTCTGGCATTGTTTTGAATGAGAATGTCAGATGGATTACTTTTCATAGTGTTTATGATTTTGGGTATCTGATCAAACTTCTCACCTGGAGCCAATTGCCCTGCACCCAAGAGGGCTTTCTTGGTCTGATGAAATTGTATTTTCCAAGTGTATACGATGTGAAGCATATGATCAAGTTCTGCGATGGACTCTATGGAGGTCTCAACAGGATTGCCGAGCTGCTCAAAGTAGAAAGGATTGGCACATGCCACCAAGCAGGATCTGATAGCCTGCTTACCTCCTCTGTTTTCATGAAATTGAGAGGGGCGTTTCCCAACAGATCCATGGACAAATGTAAAAACAATTTGTATGGGTTAGGTTTGGAGATTAGCTATTGAATAGCATAAGTATTTTTTCATTCTAGCCTGACTTCTTTTGTACATTGTAATTACGACAATGATCAACAAAAGTGAGCTATTGATTCTTTTAGTTAAACTTAATAAATTCTTTAATAAGATCCAGTTTTTTATTAAAAGGCCCGGGCACCCCAGTATCTGATAATCTAATTGCTTATCATAAAGATGACAACACAAAAATGTTATGAAGTTTTTAATTAGTATTGCTTCAACAAAGAGTCTTCCTCTACATTCCCTAAACTCCATTGAATTGCAAGTAGACTGTTAAGTCAAACTGGCTAAGTCCAAATTGACAACATCAAGCATCCTATTTACATCGGATACTAAAAAGCATAACCTACACCAAGACAACTTATAAACCAGACTAGAAGCTTGATTACTACCATAGTAAGACACTATTCCAATTGATATATATCAGCCCACAATGGGGAAGCAAGAGCCAAGATGTAGCTATCAATCTCCCTACTCTTGTTTCCTATTAGGACACATGCGCATTTCATAAAATAGCAATAAACTTTGCTGCAAGTGGAGTTAGAATCATTTCAACCAAGGGGCTAAAACCTCCACAAGCGCAGTGTGCACAGCAACCTACTCTAAACCTCCATACCCCCTTCTTCCTCACTGAAATCAGTGACATCAATTGGACCGTTGGCCAAGCTTCATATTGCAACTTCATCAGATTGCACAATGACCAAAACTTCTACTAACCCTGGTTCCTCATTCTCGTACTTCTCCAACCCATTGACATCAATTCTCAATCTTCCACCCATAGCATCGAGCTCCCTGCCCCCCCATACAATTTTCTATTTGACTACTGCTTTTTGCATTTTACACATCTTCCGGCATTGTCATGACTCCGAACTCAGCATGTCCTCATGGATGGCCATAGTATTCACTTGCAGTTAAGATGATCATCTGCACTCCAATCATATGAGCTACTTACAAAGAATTTAGCTTAGAAGTGGACTAGCCAGTGCCTCTCAAAGCTTTAAGTAAACAATCCACTGAAGATTCCTCTCCCAAACAGAGTGCAAGTTCTGCTCGAAATAAGTTTGCAGAGGCTCATTTAAGTAATTCTCAACTTTGATTACTTTAATTAAAACATTTTTGCACTCATTACAGGGGTCTCCTCAAAAAGAACACCATCATCTAGGATTTGGTTGAACTTCAGACCATCCACTAGACTAGAAAAGAGAAGTGTGCATCGTCTAAAAAGTAGTAATTTATCATTTTCCTTTTCACCTCTTTGATGTTATTTTCATGGCTTTCTCTCAACCAAACTCAAAATTTTGAGGGAGCCAAGCTCTCCCTCACATTTGTTCTAACATCCCCTCATAAATTAATTATACTAATTATTTTAAACATCCTCCATAATCTAGAAAAAATGGTCCCAGCCTAAAGTCTTCTTAGGTGCCCTTTGACAATCACTTATTTACTAATACGATGGTAGACATTCACAATAATACCCTCTGAATGACTACCATCAATTATTAATGTGACTTCTCGTAAGTCTAAAAAGCTTCTAAGATATACAAACTTAGTTTCACATAAAGCCTTGGTAAATAGATCAGCTATTTGATCCTCTGTCTGCAATATTGAAGATGAATCACTTGTTGGATGAGATGCCTAATATAAATGGTGATAGACTTCTATATGTTTTGTGCGAACATGAAACATTGGATTCTTGGACAACATAATGGCACTTTGATTGTCACAATGAAGTAAAGAAGGCCCTACGTGATTTTGTTTGAGCATTGAAAGAATAGCCCGTAGCCAAGTTATTTCTTTAGCTGCTTCATTTGCTACTGTATATTCAGCCTCTGTAGTGGATAAAGCAATAGTAGATTACTTCTTACTACACTATGAAATGGGAGCAAAACCCAAAGAGAGAACATAACTTGTAGTTGACTTTTGATCACCTGCACAACCTGCCCAATCTGAATCAGAATACCCAGCAAGTTGTAGATTTCTATGAGAAGAGTGATAAACACCCATATTCAAAGTCCCTTGTACATATCTCAATATTCTTTTTGTTGCCATCCAATGTGAAACCTTAGGAGAACTCAAAAACCTTGAAGCCACACCTATTGCAAAAGAAATATATGGTCAAGTGAGTCAAGTAAACAAGACTACCAACAAGTTGCTTGAATAAGGTAGGACCAACATCTTCACCATCCATATCCTTAGTCAACTTCAATCTTGGAGCAAGTAGAGTAGATACACCTTTGCAATCTTCCATCCTAAACTTTCACAACAAGTCTAAAGCATACTTGGTTTGAGAGGTAAATTCCATCCTATTTCTGCCATACCTTGATACCAAGAAAGTAGTGTAGAAAACCAACATCTGTCATCTCAAATGTATCTTGCAATTTTATCTTTATGCCACTAATTTGGCTCATGTTATGTCCTGTGATAATAAGATCATCAATATAGAGTACAATAATGATTATGCCACCATCATCAAATTCCTTCACATACAGGTTTGGATCATTGAGGACTAATATGAAAGCCTTGAGTTTAGATATATTCATCAATCTTAGCATACCAAGCCCTTGGAGCTTGTTTCAAGCCATAGAGAGACTTCCTTAACTTGCAAACTAGGTGTTCCTGTCTTGAACTTTAGGTTGAGTCATAGATTTCATCAATTTCACCATTCAAAAATGCATTTTTAACATCCATTTGGTGTAAGGCCACTTGAATGTGTTGTCAATGCTATAATATTCCTGACAGTACTGATCGTCACTACTGGAGCAAAAGTTTTTGTGTAGTCGATTCCCTCTTTCTATGAATACCCTTTGGCCATTAGTCTTCCTTTGTTTCTTTGGGTTGAGGCTGTCAATACTGCATCTCATGTCTTGAATAGATTTCCTACAACTTATTACCAGAGAATCACTCTTGAAGAAGCATGGATTGGAAAGAAACCAAATGTTCAAATATTTTAGAGTATTTGGATGTGAAGCATTTGCTCACATATCAGATGAGATTAGAGAAAAAAATATATGATAAGAAGAGTGCTAAGTGCATCTTTGGTGGTTATGATGATCAAAGGAAAGGATACCGGTTGTATGATCCTAGTGTGGAGGATGTGTTCACAAGTAGGGATGTCAATTTTAATGAAAGGTTTGAGGATATGATACAATCCTCTCCTATTCCACAAGTGGACATAGATAATAATGAATCCTTTGAAACGAATGAAATTTCTAAGGAAACTTCTAGAACAGTTGAAGAATGTAGTCCTCCAAAGACCTAAGAGTCTTCAAGAAATTTATCAAAAGACTCAACAAATTAGTTATGCTCTAATGACCATACAGGGATTCGACCTTCAAAATTCCATTCGAGAAGTTATGAGGGGCTGCCAGAAAAGCGAAAATATGAATGACATGCACACCTTGAAGAGTATGTTTCTATATGCCTATCCTTAAAGAAGAGACAAGCATGGTTAAGACAAGGGAATGCAGAGCAGAAACAACAAACTGCCCAGGTGAAAGTTTATAATCACGTTTCCCCAAAACTATAAGTAACACAATCTTTCATTACCATAAGCAGTGCCCATTAGTTAAGAATTTCTTTAGTTGAATAAACTCAGAAAAACTCCCATTTTTTTTAATGATCAAATCATTGATTGAAGGCTGTGAGATTAGTTCTTTTAATCATTTATTTGAGTCAACCAGGGCTCTACTACCATCCTGATTACCCACTTATTATTAATCAATTTTTACAGCTGAACATCATAGCATTGAGAGCCAATCAAACCACATGAAGTTCACTTACAACCATATAGCTGAATTTGTGTTATTTTGTCTTGTAAAGGGATATAGTGCCCAAAAATTTGAAAAAAGAGGATCATATGAGGTGTGGTTGGAGTGAAGGAGGAGAGTCTTCGAAGAGACTAAGATAGCCAATCCAATTTGTGGCTGTTTAAAGCTGATTTCATTCTCAAATGGCATGAGACAAATATTTTGAGCAGTTTAAGAAAAAAGTAAAGCAATATTCCAGCAAAAAGGAGGATCTGGAGTTTCCGAAGGTTCTAAAGAAAGCCAGGGATAGAATTGATCTAATTTTTTAATTTTATTTAAGAATCCCTTTGAATTTCGCACAACAATTCATTTGAGGTAAGATTTTAACTGTCGACAGTCAAGACTATATTTGACAAAATATTTAACTGTCGACAGTCAAAACTATATTTGACAAAATATCTAACTGAGATTTCGACATTGCCCATTTTGTTTGGGGAGATGGGTTGAGTTGATTTATGATTCTTTTAATGAATATATGCTTAGAAAACATCATAGTTGTGTTTCATTTTAAGTCTGTTTATATGTTTTTGAAGGATTAAACAACTAATCTTATGCATTTGAATGTGGTTCCATGCTACAAGAAGAAAGTTATCATTGTTGTTGATCCTTAACAACAATTTATTTGTAGTAAGATTTTAATTGAGCTGATTTATGATTTTTTTATGAAAATATGTTTGGAAAACAAAGTTTATTATTGGTAATATATATTTTGTTTCATTTTAAATCTGTTTATATGTTTTTGAAGGAGAAAACAAGTAATCTTAAATTTTATGATGTTTTACATCATTTACATTGAATGTGGTTCCATGCTACAAGGAAAAGGTTGTCATTGTTGTTGATCTTTAACAACAATTTATTTATGGTAAGATTTTAATTGTCAACCTTCAGATTATATTTGACAAAATATCTAATTAAAATTTTTACATCGCCTATTTTGTTTGGAGAGATGGATTGAGCTGATTTATGATTGTGTTTGATGAATGTATGCTTAGAAAACATCAAAGTTCGCTACTGATGTTTGTATTTTGTTTCATTTTAAGTTTGTTTATATTCTTTTGAAGGAGAAAACAACTAATCTTTAATTGTATGTGTGTTTTACATCATTTGCATTGAATGTGCTTCCATGCTACAAAGAGAAGGTTGTTGTTGCTTTGACCCTTAACAATAATTTATTTGTGGTAAGATTTTAATTGTCGACATTCAAACTATATTTGACAAAATATCTAACTTAAATTTCTGAATTGCCTATTTTGTTTGGGGAGATACGTTGAGTTGATTTATGATTGCTTTGATGAATGTGTTTGGAAAAATCAAAGTTTGCTATTGGTATATGTATTTTGTTTCATTTTAAGTTTGTTTATATTTTGTTGAAGGAGAAAAGAACTAACCATAAGTTGAATGTGGTTCCATTTTGCAAGGAGAAGATTGACATTGCTTTGACTCTTAACAACAATTTATTTGTGGTAAGATTTTAATTGTTGACATTTAGACTATATTTGACAAAATACCTAACTAAATTTTTTGCATTTCCTATTTTGTTTGGGGAGATAGGTTGAGTTGAATTATGAACTTTTTTATGAATGTATGCTTGGAAAACAACAAAGTTCACTATTGACATATGTATTTTGTTTCATTTTAAGTTTGTTTATATGTTTTTGAAGGAGAAAAAAACTAATATTAAATTGAATGTATGTTTACATCATTTGCATTGAATGTGGTTCCATGGCATTGCTTTGAACCTTATCTTTCACTACATATATTGCTACCAAAGCTAGTTTGTATCATATAGGTATAGATTGAGAAGAATGATGTGTGAAAGTGTTCTCCATTGGTAGAGAGAAAAATAAAAAAATATAATAGTGAGAGAGAAACATCTTCCAGCAAGAGAGTAGGGAATGAAGAGATGGCTGAAAGAGAATTTGATGTTCATGGGATTAGAAAAGGTAGAAGAGGATTAAGGAGATATTCTTTAATGAAGAATTGATGGGAGAATGGAGGCCTTGGAGACTAGACTAAGCTTAGAAGAATCAAATAATTGAGTGGAGGCACACTCCATATGGGACTCTAGGTCTTATGGAAGGATTAATTTAAGTATAGAGAGACAAGGGACCAAGGTCAAGCCTCTTAATGTAGATTTTTTATTTTCCTTACTTGGATATTATGTTTTCTCCTACATGTTTATTTACCTTACTTAAATGTTAGGAGTGGATCTTTATGAGGGTAGATGGCATCTTTCACAAATGTAACTCTCGATATTTTTAGATAGTTGGATTCACATCTCTCATTGGTCACTTTGCCAGGTCCTCTTTTCTCTATATACATATCCTCTCGCCTTACATATTTAAGCATTGTTATTGTGAAATTTCCATATGCTATTTTGTTTCTCCCTTATTGTTAGGAACTAATGTTGTTATACTATTTTGATAAATGAATATATTTACAATTTTATTGTATCTAATACTTGCACTAAGTTTTACGTAACTTCTTGCTTGTTTAAGAATCTAACATGGTATCAAAGCCATGGTGTTAGGATATAGACCAATCAATTTTCAAACTGAGAGATTTGGGGGCCAATCACTTTGCATGTTTTATTTTAGATCCTAATATTCTATTCTATTACATCTTCACATACTCTAGCTCAAATGAGAATGATTTGACAAGAAAATAATATATCTAGAATTTGATTCTTGATATTCCACATTTTGGGTGTGTGCTAGTTTTAAGTGTTGGACTTGCCGTTGCACCAAAAGATCAATCTGTCAATGCCCGATACAAGCTTCAGTTAAGAACCATAGGAGGTGGTTAGACCATGTCACAAACCCAAGCTCTAGTGTTGCAAGGAAGACCAAGGGTCACACCTTGCAACAATCCCCCCCACCCAGCACAAGCGTGAGGTTTGAACCTGTGACCGGCTCTAATACCAATTGTTGGACTTACCATTGCACCAAAAGATCGACATGTCAATGCCCGATACAAGCTTTGGTTAAGAACCACAAGAGGTGGTTAGACCATGTCACAAACCCAAGCGCTAGTGCTTCAAGGAAGACCTGGTCACACCTTGCAACTTTAAGTTATTTGGGTAGTATTTTCTATTATTCTGTTGCATCCAAAATGATTAAAAAATTTGGTTCTGAATTTTGTTTCACTCAAATTGAACTTTGGGAAGTCATTGAACAACTAAGTTTTTGTATGGTTTTCACATGCTTAATTTTTTCTAGTAGCTAGTTTTTCAAAGCACTTTGTCACAAAATGTGCCTTACCACTACATCTAAAAGACATCAAAACCCATAGATCCATATAAATATTGTCAAGTATTGAGGTGGGACAATTAGAGGAAAAAAATATAGGTCATACATCTATACAAGTCTACACTATATAGTTTTTCAAAAAATAATAAAAAAATGTTTATGGTTGAGTAACCTGCATAGACCACTCATAAGCCCAAAAAAGAATCCATAGGTCCCTTAGGATCTCTTCCCAACCAACCCCCCAAGGCTCCCAAATATCAATGTCCTAAGCCTATCCACCACTAGTTCTTAGTGACTCCACTAGAGCTTTGCTTCTTCTTTACTTAAGAGCCACCCATCACACTTGAACAACCCAACCTATGTGCTACCAATCTACCAAATTTGTGCCACTATAGTTGGAAGCTCAAATTTTGCAAAATTGGTTCAACACTAGGGCAAGGACCCCCTCCCCATTGTGGTTTTTAGTCTAAGAGGCAAACTTTAGGAGGCTCATTCTTAGCCATATTGAGGTACTTTTTAGCACATTTTTAAAAATGTGACAAACTTCCATGCTCTTATAGTGATATGCTTCATTTTCTTTCTAGTATGTAACTCAACCATTTCTTTAAATTCTTTAAATCAATTGAAAAATTTATATTTAATCTTTAGAAAATATACCAATGTCCTATTATAATTATCAATAAATGAAACATAATGTGGATTTTCTAATCAAATGAACATTTATAAGACCAAACACATTAGAATGAATAATATCTAATGCCACAATATTTATAAGAACTTGAGTAAAACTAAACATAGTTTTGTTTTCTATAAATGTAATGCTCAAAAAATTTAAAATCAAGATTACAATTAGATAACCCTTCAACAAGGTTTTTATTTTTCAAGGTCTTTAGGCCCTTTTCTCCCATATGGTTGTCTTTGGTGCCATAACAAATTCTTCTATGCAGGTAACTTTGATTTAGAATAAAGAGCACCCTTGGGTACCTAGAAGCCATGACCATCCAATAAAGATGAAATAGTCACATATTCCATTGAAGTAGCCACAATATTGCTTTTGACAAAAGTACTATTGCACTCAACAACACATGCATCAAGTTTATACAATGTGCCATATCTGACACCTCTAAGAATCAATATAGTGCCTCTAACCATCTTACATCCTGCATGAAAAATACTACCTACACACCTGCGTCTATTAGTTTTCCCATAGATAACAAATTTTGTGCTAATCCAAGGATATGCAACACATCATTAATCCTTTTTATTCTACCATCAATAAATTTGATTCTAACTTTACCATGACCAACAATATTTAAACAAGGACCATCACCCATGTACACCTTACCTCCATCAAATTCTTCATATTCAAAAAACCAATCACTATTAGAGGTCATATGAAAAGATTCGCCCAAATCAATTAACCATGCATCATTACCTACACAAGTGGCCAAAGCTACGATGAATACGTCACCATATTCCTTATTAGATTCAGAATCAAAAGCAAAACTCTTCTTCTTTTCTTCTTTGCACTCCTTTTGGAAGTGTCTAGGCTTACCATAATTCTAGCAAATAACTTTGGAATTTATAGGAGATTTTGGATCTCCCCTTGGATTTGGATAAATTATCACACTTCTCATTCTTCTTTCCTTTTTCCTTAGGTCTTCCATGACCATTTAGGCATTTGTTGACACTAATGGATACCTTCCTCCTCATCCCTTTAGAGAGAAAAGAACCCACCACGTCTTTGGTTCTCAAGATAACATAAGTACTACTCCCAATATCCATAACAAGAGAATCCCACAAATCAAGAAAATAACAAAAAAAGATCTGACATTTCTCCTCCTCATTCATTTTGACACCACCTGATGGGTAAAAGTAAGAAGATGAGTCCACTTCTAGTGGAAGTTTTGGACTTAGAAAAATACTCAAAATTAGGCAAAATAAAATGGTATCCCATTATTTAACAAACAAAATCATTTTTTGCTTCAGGGCCCTGAGCCAAAAATGGGATCCCATTTTTTAGAAATTGAATGAGATCCCATTTTTGGAAACAGAACGGGATCCCATTTCTAAAAATTCAATTTTTAACCCAATTTTTGCTATGGGTTTCAAGTCAAAAACAAGGCTTGGGGAGCTAACCCTTAGCTTTGGACCTACTTTGACCCGTAACTTGAAGGTCATGTCAATGTTAGTGAAAAGAGCGACTTTGGACATATGTCTGAACACCTTTTTGTAGAATTTTTTGATGAAATTAAAACCCATTATAGATGAGACTATTTAGATTCCAAAAATATAATTTTTTTTACAATTAGAATATTTTTTCTATTTTTCAAATATTTTTTGATGAAACTGGTCCATAAACTTGAAATATCAGGGTTTTTTAAGTATTTTAATAACTTTTTATTATTATTTTTTTTGAAAAATGAATTATACATCAACATTCTTTAGAGAATTATTTTCAATTTGAAAAAAAATAAAAAAATGATAAGTTTAGGTCATCTTATGTGTGATGTACATGACGATTTTTTAAATCAACAAATATGGCCAATAAAAAACTAACAAAAAAATATTCAAAATAAATACAAAAGAATATTGTCATTCTTCAATGTGTTACAAATCTTTTCCCAAAAGGATTTAGAAAAATATGATTATTTAGGTCAAAATATGGATAATGTACACGTGCATGGTATGGTAAAAAAATGACTTTTAAATAGTGGTTTTTAGATATGCCTATTGAAATTTGTATTGATTTGGGTATTAAAATAAATTACATATTTGGAAACTAGACTCCAAGTACTACACTTTATGATTAGTGACTTTTTTAAAAAAATTCATCGCTAAGTGCTTCAAATTTTAAGGTCAAATGTGACAAATTCTGAAAATCAAGGAAAACACTTCCACTTTTTGGCCAAAAAGTGGACTCAACTTCTTGCACACACCCTAATGCCAATTGAACTAGCAACATATTGAATCCTTCTAGGTGGTATTTATTTAGTTCAGCCTCTTCCATCCTCAAGGAATATAATTTCTTCCTCAAGAAAATATTATTCACTAAAGATTTGGCTTGATACATCTCACCAAGTTTCTTCCATATTTTTTATATAAAGGTTTCTTCATGGACATTGATTAGAACAAATTCTACCATGAATAATCTGATTAGACCCTTGGCTTTATGGTCCATAACATCATATTTAACAACCAAATTAGGATCTACAAACTTCATAACACTATCATCAATAGCATCCCACAAATCTCGATCTATTAACAGATCCTCCATCTTCAACTTCCAAATTTCAAAATTATTTCCTAGAAACTTCTCTACCTTTATTTTACCTAATGTTATCTCCATCTAAAATTCTTGCAACAAGATCACAAAGTATCTTCTACACAAGCTCCCACTCAATTTTGGATTGGTTCAAAAAAAACCCAACAACCCACAACTAAAACCAAAGGTGATCGAGTTATGATACCACTTGTAAGGAAGCTAAGGTAGCAAAACAACTTCCTACACTAATCTTGAGATGAAGGTTATGCAAAAAAAATTCAGATCTAAACAGTTACAAAAACTTAAACATAAATAACATTTGTACCACAACATAGTGATTTATGTGGGGAAAATCCTTTCGAGAGAAAAACTCCACACTCCAAAAGTCACTCAATCTATTATTTAAAATTCAACAAGATTACAATATAATTGTAGAGAAATATTTCTCACAATAGTATCACCAACCAGAGATCCAGAGGCAACTCAATAGCTATAAGTCTCTTTCATACAACCTTCATCTCATGCACCTGATATATAGGAGATACAATACATGAAATTGTCAAACGGTATTACAAAACCATGAGCTAAAGCCACCTAAAAGCAGTGTCCATCCTTATCTCTAATAAAAGATGCACATGATGTGTCAAAACACACACCACTGCATGTAACTCCCCCTTTACAACACATTTTTCTTCCCAACACATTTTTACATCTCTCATTTCAAGAGGCCCAACTTTCAGAGGCCATAACTTTTGATCTAGGTGTTTGATTGATGAACCATTTGAACTGTCGAAAAGCTCATGAAGCACTGTATCAAGATATAACTAGCTACACTACTTATAACCACTTTTAGGCCCAAAAATGCCTCCAAGGCCTTGAAAATGGACTTTGAAACTTTGAGAAATAAAAAACTTTAATATCTTCAAATCCAAACATGATCTTATGAAAAAACTTTACGAGCATGCTCATTTAGTCAATTCAAAGCTTAATCGGGGAAAATTTTGTATCAATCTATGCTCAAATGTAAACTTACTATAAATAGTAACCTCATGTAATTGCAAGGTTGAGATACCATTTTCCTAACACGTCCTATCCCCATAATGTTGCAATTGGTAGATAGGTCAAATATTAAACCAAAAGGGGTCATTGAGGACTTGATTATTACACGTGAATCTTGGGAATATCTAGCATACTTTATGGTTCTACAACCAAAGACTAACCTAGCAAGATAGTCACTAATATTAGGTTGACCATGGTTGGATACAACTAATGGATTCATTGGCTATAGTTCAAGGAATATGTGTCCAAAAGTTTGGTTTTGTATCCTCCAACACAACCTTTTGTTGACTTATAACAACCAATTTGGTCAAATATTAATGATAATATTTAATAGTCACTTCAAACACTAATGAATATTGGAAAAATCCCTTTAATGGGAATCCAAGATGACATGGTCCTCTCGAATATTGTGCAAAATAACTATGAGAGGGACCCATAGTAGACATATTGTTTAGTATGTTTGTCTTTCCTACTACGTAGTATCCTCCTTGTAGCGCATTTTTCAAATTATGCCTCTACTAGTTATATATTTCATCACTTATTTCCATAGAGTTTCAACCTCAATATATTATGTCTAGATTTTCTTCCATGATGGCATTGGTAAAGAAAGTCGAAATCTTTCTTGGCAAGTCACTCAATATTAACAGCCAATTAACTATGCAAAAATAAAACAAATTAATCACCATGCTATACACTCACAAAATAGCCTTTGTATGGGATTACTATGATATGAAGGGAGTTGATCCCAACCTCTATACAAACCATATATACATCAAGGAGGATTTTAGACCCATTAAGAAACCACAAAGAAGAATGAATCCTATAGTTTTACACATAGTGAAAAATGAATTGCAAAAAGTCTTGGATTTTGGATTCATATATCCAATATTAGATAGTTAGTGGGCCTCTCATTTGATGATAGTTCCTAAGAAGGGAGGAAAATGGCACGTGTTTTCACAAATTTAAGAAATAATTTTCCTTTTTAGATTGATTTAATGGCTATAATTAGATTGGGATCACAGTAGAGGACTAAGAAAAAATGACCTTTACTTGTCTTTGGGGCATCTATTCCTATTCAGTCCTCCCATTCTATTTATGTAATGCCCCTACCACCTTCCAAAGAGCTATATTAAGCATCTTTTCTAATCTTTCTCATGATTGTATAGAATTTTATATGGATGACTTCACAACATATAGAAATACCTATGATGAAGCATAGACTAATCTTGAAAAAGTGATATAGAGATGTCAAGACCATAGCCTATCTCTCAGGAACAAAAGATGCTACATGATAATGGAGGAGGATGTGGTTATGGGTCACTATGTTTCACATAAGGGTATTTAGATAAACACCAACAAAATTGGAGTCATCACAAATTTACTTCTTACCAAAAAAGGGGTGTATAAAGTTTTCTCGGTCATTTAGGGTAGTATTGTATATTTATCAAATATTTTAGCAATAAATTCACTCCCTTGTTTGTCTTTCTCTCCAAATATGTTGATTGTGAGTGGACAATTTCCTATCAAGAAGCCTTTTAGACTCTTCAAAACTCCTTAACAATAAAACAGTTATTACAAGGACCAAACTAGACCATCCTTTCCATATCCATATGGATTCCTTTAATTTTGTTATAGGGGTTGTGTTGAGACAAAAAAGGAACATTTTAATATGCAATTCACCACATAAGCAAAAATCTCCAAGTAGTTGAGCTAAATTATACTATCTCTAAGAATGAGATGCTAGCTATATTTATGCTATAAATAAGCATTGACATTACATTTCAGGCTACCATTTATTTGTCCACATTGATCATGCCACTATTAAGTATTTAATAAATAAATCAATAGTTAATGGTTGTTATTATTACAAGCATTTGACATAACCATTGTGGATAATCTTGGAAAAGCAAATGTAGTTGCTAATTTTCTTTCCAAACTAACATTGACTGCAGTGGTCTAATTATTGATGACTTTTTCTAAATGTGCGCTTGTTTACATTAACTATGTAGACCCCATGATATGCATGTTGACACCTGCAATTTTGATGAATTTTCAGTGTAGTCATCCTTGTATTGGTGGCAAAAAATGTTTTTAAGCCCCATGGCATCTAGTTGGTCTAAAACTTCTAACATTAAAATTTTGAAATCCGAAGCTTATCTTGAAATTTTCTTTGGTAGGAAGTTTTAGTAATTTCTAAGAGTGTGCTTGCCAAATTTCTTGGCTCCTAGATGAGTTCTAGTCAAGATTTTAATGTGCCAACGTCTTAGAGTGGGTCCATAAGGTCCCATAAAAAAAATAAAATTCCCTATTTTGGTGATAGTTCAGTTGTTCGTGTGTCTGCAATTTCCTATAGCTCTATTTTTGTGGTCTTCAAAGAAGTTTTGAGGCTCAAACCAAAACTTTGTTAAAATGCTTATCAAAAGGCCTAGTTTACAAAGGAGGTCTCAAAAATTCATTTATGATTTAAGTTTTAGTGATATTACAAAGATCAAAGTTAAATATATTATCTCTTTGCAAAGCTTTGTGGTCTCGAAACATCGTTTTTGTTTGTGGCATCGATCCCATGATTTGGCATGAGTAGTGTAAGGCAATGAATTATTATTCTTTCTTCAAGATAAAGTCATTTTTGGGTTGTTTATTATTGTCTTAACCCACAATAACTTGCAAACAGTGTTAAAAAGGTGATCAAGCACATGAGTGAGCCTTGGGTGAGGATTTTTAGTCAAATATTATTGTTTTTTCCTTTTAAAACTTGCTTGTAATTGTTATAACACCTAGGTAGTAGATTTATTGATGTTTGGATGGTTTTCGAGTATTGGGCAAGCTCAAAAATAACTCAGATGTGACAAAAATGACCCATTAAGCATTATCAATGTCAGGCAATGATTTTGAATGATGGTTTGAGCATTTTAATGGTTGAATACATCCAAACCAGTGCTAGAACGATGTCTATTCACATTTCTATGACTGGGGCATATTTTTAGAATGTTTATAGTCTAAATGTGGTTGTTTCCTTGTCTATAAACTTTCCCAAACCACTTCCCACTTCTTGGAAGCATTTTTATGTTATTTTGGACATTTTGGAATGCCTAGTAAGCTACAAAACGACCCAAATATATGTCAAAAATTCCATGTATGATTTAGAGTGCTCTTGCAACTATTTATACACCTTTCACGATATTCTGAAGTGCTCTATGCTGATTTTTGATGTTAGGACAATGAGTTATGACAAAGTAGGGGAGAGAATCTAATATCTCAGCATGTTTTAATAATTGTTATAGCATTTGTTGATTTAATCTCCAATATTTTTAACAATATTTTATCATAGTTGTGACTTTAAATTTGTTAGTGTTGATGATGACTACCCACAATTGATGAAATGTATTCCTTATATCTAAAAAACAACAAATCATGTGATGCCACATCAGTGCATTTAGTGCACAACTATCAATCTCACTTTTTTTGGGGGCCTTTTTGGACACCTTGACAAAAAGCATGATGATAGGCATCATATTTGATGATGTGGCCTTGAAATTGGGAGTGATTTGAAATTTCCACGTAGGATTTTGAGAAGCATGATGTTAGGGTGCTCAGCTATCGGGTCCTCTCCCCTAGTTGTGAGCACAATACAAAATGCTTAGAGCATAGCTATAGGCTAATTGTTTAATAAAATGCCAAATTAATATAGAGTAAAATTGAAAGATCTAGGGTTAAAATGCATGGTTAAATATATTATTTCATTACCTGTATATGGGTCAATTGGTCAATAATGAAAATAATTACTTTCCAAGTGAAAATAAAGTAGTTAATGAGTTTTTACATGCAGGTAAGTATGTTGCAATGGATTGCAAAGGTAAAATTGAAAATTATTTTTTAATTGCAAAAAAAATGTTAAGGCTACAAAGGGCTAGTTTGTTGTAGATCAAAAGGTATGATTGTGCATTGTGTCAAGTGGATAATGCATCTGGGTTTCTACATCATCTTTAAATGTATTTTTTCTACCATTTATTGTGGTTTTGTTCTAGTTCTAAAGGTTTTGAAAGGAGAAAAAGACTTTGTACAAGGATGTAAATGTATTCTATGTTAGGTGAAGGTCTATGTCTATAGACCTTCATCACATCATAGTATTGTTGTATCTTGATTTGTGACATATATGAATACACATAATTTTCTAGTTGTCTCTAAGCTGAAATTTAATACTTTTTGAAAGGGAATAATCAAGGATTATTACCTTCAATCTGTAATTTTTTTGCAGAGAATTATTTTTGTTATTGCTTCATGTCTAAGGGGTAGATTAAATGCTCTCATGAAAATAGAAGGAATATTATATTTTCAAATGAATTGTTAAGTATAACTATATTGCATGCTTTAGAGATCTTATTATCATTAGGTGGTAATATAACAAAAGATCATGCTTTAGAGATCTTATTATCATGAAAATGGAAGGAATATTATATTTTCAAATGAATTGTTAAGTATAACTATATTGCATGCTTTAGAGATATTCTTATCATTAGGTGGTAATATAACAAAGATCTTATATTGCTCTATGGTGGGATGTTGTCGAAGAAATCATGAGGTATGTAAACCTGGAAGGAAGGTACACTACCATTAACAATTACCATTTTCCATTGCTTAACCATTTTAGGCACAAAAAATGGGTGTCATTTCCCTATTATTTGCTGGTGTCAATGGACTGTGGGATTAAAGAGCATAGGAAGAATCCCACAAACCCTATCCTACATGTGGGGTTGATTCTTTTGATATATGAACATGTTAAAGCTCATGATGTCTAGAAAACATTGGTTACTCCAAAGGCTAAAGCTAGGGAGGGTTATGAAACTGAGTCGGGTGAGGAAAGGGCTTCTAAGAAACTGAGGAAGAGGAGGCTTATGTTAAATAAAGATTCTGATTCAGATAGGGATGATGATGTTGATTATGTCCCTAACTCGTATGCCTCTTTGGAGGAGGGCCCCATATCCCTTGTTCAGGGTAAATCTAGGAAAAGGAAATTGAATGAGGAAGCGGGTTATATGACCTGCAGTGATGATGTGGAGGTGACTGCTCCTTCTAAGGGGGACAGAGACAAAAAATATCTTTATGGGGAAGCTTCCTCTCCTCTCCCTGCATCTAGACTTGTGCAGGATCCTGAGGAGGGAAGTCTGAAGAGAAGGGTTTTGATTCTTGGTCAACATCTGGAGAAGAATGCCCCTTTCTCCGTGGCTGGTGGCTTCCATGGTGAGGATGTTTCGAGGGCTGTCATTGGGTTTCCTAAGTAGAAGGTTAGAGTTGTGGGTGGTGAACAAGTTGCGGAAGCCAAGAAAGCAGACACTGAGAGGATTCAAAAGAGGATGGTTGTTGCGGAGAAAATTTCCAATTCCATTCGTAAGATGAAGTCTCCTGTCATTGTTGGTAAAGGTAAGGATGCTTTTGAGGATAAGGTCCATGAGAGTTCTTTTGAAGAGGATGTTGTTGTGGTAAATCACATTGAAAACTTTGATAGGGAGGATCTTTCTGATGTGTTGGGTTCGGCCCGTGATAGTGCAAATGTGTTTTTTAAACTTTTTAAATGGTTCTTTCACGAGATTAATAGGACTAATGTTCATATTAGAAGCATTGCTTACAAGGATGAGGACCCTACGATCCAAATCCAAATTGATAATTTAATGGATGGTCTCAATACTATTGCTAATACTGTGGCAGAGGAAACTGTCAATCTGAAACAAAGTATGGAGGCAAGAATGTTCTCCCTTGAGGAGAAAATTGACAAAATTTGGAATGTGGTTAAGAAGAGTGGAGAAGCTCCTAAATTCTTGACTAGGTCAGACTCTGTGAAGGTTTTCTCCCCTAATAAGAGAAAGGAAATTTTGTCTGCTGATGTATGGCTGCTGAGGGTAAGCTGACTGGGGAGGATTATGTTGCTGCTAAGGGTGCTGCTAAAGGTTCTGTTTTGAGTTGTGAGGTAAAAACCGGTGGGCCTAGGGTTAGGACTAGAAATAGACTAAAAAATCAAGCTGGGGCCTCGGGTATGGAGGTTTCTAATACTGGGGTTAAGGGACAAAAGCTTGCTGCTAGTGAGATGGAAGCTGTTGAAATTCTAAACAATATGTAGTGGTGTGTGCCATTTTTTGGCTACTTTTTGGCTGGTGGTTTCTTGTTGTTGGGCTGATGGTTGTTTAATGTTGTTGTATGGAAAGCAGAGGTGCAGAAACAACTTTCCTAATGTCAAAACCACAGGGGAGTAAGCAGATAGGTCTTTTTAATTTTCTAACTACAATCCAATTAAGACACACATGAAAGATATACAGAAATAGAGCAAATACACAAAGACAAATCAAACGACAGATTTTACGTGGGAAACCCTTTCGAGAAAAAACCCACCACACCAAGCTGTATCTCTTTGTATTATAGTAACAAAATATTACATACAATTAGAAAGACAACTTTCTGGTGTTCAGTTCTTAGTAGCTTATTCTCACTATTCAGACTCTCTCAGAAAAGCTCTCGTGCCATTCGATAAACTCATCACCCTATTCATAACATAATCGATCTGCTTTAAACAATCTCTTTCTGATTTTCCAATAGTACATTCTTACCCACCATTTCCAACCAAAGACAGTTTCCATTCGAGTCATGATTTTTCCCTGCATGCAGTTTTTCCAGCGATGCAACTGATGCATAAAATCTACTGTCATCATGTTTTAAAACTGCTTCCTATGATTGGCCCACGATGCTCCACATAGGACGATCAGACTAGTCAAGAGCATTCAAATCTATTGGCATATCAGTGAGACACACACAATGTCGCCCCGATGCCACAAAGTTTCTCTAATGTCATCGCTATAGCTTCCCCGAGTCGGCAAGATGCTATAACGACTGTAACAGGTTATACCGAAACCAACGATGTCCAATACGATCCTATTAGCAAGGATTTCCCTTATCGGCGAGACACATAGCAAATTCACCAGTCTCAGCGAGCAAACAGTCTATCGGCAAGACACTACATCTTTGCCAAGACCTTATATCAAAAACTTCAAGTCATGCCGGCGTGAGCCATTCAGCATGACTATCGCTCTTCGTCGAGACTTACATCGAAGAAGAACTTCCACCGAACGTCACTTTGTCACCAAGACTCTTGCCTATCGCCATGATGTTTCACCAAGCTCCATCATGTCTTACTGAGTCGGCAAGACATAAGCCT
Source organism: Sequoia sempervirens (assembly GCA_007258455.2). Taxonomy (NCBI): domain Eukaryota; kingdom Viridiplantae; phylum Streptophyta; class Pinopsida; order Cupressales; family Cupressaceae; genus Sequoia; species Sequoia sempervirens. Next base: position 616,423,426 of record VDFB02047230.1, read on the forward strand.
TTCACCAAGATGTTTCTTCGAGCGCCCAAAGATAACCCAAAGACTTCTGTCAGTGTGACTTATGACATTCACTAAGACATCCCAGCGAAACCTTTTTGTCACCATGAAGACAATGTAACCTCTCCCATCGACATGACTTATGACTTTCACTAAGACTTCTCCCCGCGACCCGAAAGTTACACCGATGAGATCAACTATCGCCCAGAGTTCTTCTGATCGCCAAAAGGTCATGCCGAACTTAGAAAGTCACAGTGATAGACTTCATTCAGCAAGACATCAACTATGTCACAGCAATAGGATTATTTCAAGAGCTTCAGAACTATTAGTCGCCCAAACATGAACACTGTCACAACGAATTTTCCCTTAAGGAGTTCCATGTCAGTAAGGATTGAGGCACATATTCCAACAAGCTCCCACTTGATGAAGATCTTACTGACACCTCCAGAGCAATGCAAAACTATTGAGATTCATGGGCCAAGAGGCCCATCGAACTAGCACACCAACTAAACTTGTTTGTGCTCACAGGCTTCGTCAATGCATCTACAACATTCTCCAGAGTATCCACTTTGTCCAAAGAGACCTTCCCATCCTCTACCATATCTCATACAAAATGATACTGTACATCTATATGTTTCGTTCTGGCATGGAAAGTAGAATTCTTTGCCAAACATATAGTACTCTGGCTGTCACAGTAGATAGTAATATTTTCTGCATCAAAGCCAATGTTAGAGCAAAAACATTTTAACCAGATTGCTTCTTTACAGGCATGTGTGGCTGCCATGTATTCTACCTCTGTAGTAGATAAAGCGACTACAGCCTGCCGCTTGCTCATCCAACTCACTGCACCACCATTCATCGTGAAAATATATCCATTGGTGGATCTTCTGCTGTCAATGTCCCCTGCCCAATCAGAATCCACATAGCCACGAATACTGAGAGTTCTCTATGATTCAATCAAGTTACCATGGTAACACAAATCATAGTCTAAAGTTCCCTTTAGATATCTAAACACTCTCTTCACAGCATCCCAATGTGTTCTTCCTGGATTAGCCACAAAATGACTAAGAACTCCCACTACTTGAGCAATGCCTGGCCTTGTACAGACCATAGCATACATGAGACTGCCAACTTCACTTGCATAAGGCACACTGATCATGTCCTCCATCTCAGAAGAAAATTTTGGACAATCCTTAACAGATACCTTCGTTCCCTATGTAACTGGAACAACTAGCTACTTGCATTCAGTCATACAAAATCTCTCTAGAACAGTCATGACATATTTACTCTGACTGAGCCAAAGCTTCCTATTCTTTATGTCCCTGGTTATTTCCATTCCCAGAATGTACCCCGATGCACCAAGATCTTTCATCTCAAACTTTGCAGACAATTGAGACTTAAGATCAGAAATCATTAGCTTACTATTGCCTATAAACAACATATCATCAACATACAGAGCAATAATAAGAATTTGATCACTTTCAGCTTTGTAATACACACAGTGATCACATTTTGATCTTACAAATCCCAAAGACAAGACAAATGTGTCAAACTTTTGGTACCACATTCTAGGAGACTATTTTAAACTATACAGAGATTTCTTCAACTTGCAAACCAGCCTTTCCTTACCTCTTACCACAAAGTGCTCTAGCTGGGACATATAAATTTCTTCTTCAAGATCACCATGAAGAAATGTTGTTTTCACATCCATCTGTTCAATCTCTAAATCATATGCTGATGCAAGTGACAAAAGGAATCTAATGGATGTCAGCTTAGCTACAGGAGAAAAGATTTCTCCATAGTCAATTCCCTCAACCTGGGAATAACCTTTTGCAACCAGCCTTGCTTTATATTTTTCTACACTACCATTCAGACCAATTTTCTTTTTGAATATCCATTTGCAGCCTACAGATTTTCTGCCTTTAGGCAATGGAACCAAAATCCAGGTGTCGTTCTTTTCTAATGATTCCATTTCTTCATTCATGGCTTCCAACCAAGAGTTTGAATCAGACATTTTAAATGCCTCTTTTACAGTCCTAGGTTCATCAGTGCTAGAAATTAAAGCATAGGCTCAAGTAGACTCTATTAAAGAAAACCCATACCTTTCAGGTTGCTTTCTTTCACGAGTTGATCTCCTCACAGGCTGAGGCTGAGGTGGTTCTTCATCATCTTCAGAACTTTCATAACTGCTCGAGCTCTCCTCAGTGTCAGGTACATTTTGATTTTTCAATTCCTCCTTATCTGGTGTCTGAGGAATTGCTACTACATCCTTTTCATTTTCTGATTTCTTCTCTGACTGCAGATCCAATGTAGAAGGTTTCATCTCATGAAAGATAACGCTTCTACTGTGCAAAACCTTCTCAGTATCAGGGTTCCAAATCTTGTATCCTTTTATTCCAACACTATAGCAATAAAGATACACTTCACAGCTTTGTTTTCCAACTTAGATCTTTTTTCAAATGGCACATATGCATATGCCTCACAGCCAAAGACACGAATATGTCTCAAAGAGGGCTTCTTTCCAGACCATGCTTCCAAAGGCATCTTCTCAACAAGAGCAGAGTTCAGAGAGCGATTTACCAAGTAACATGTTGTAAAGACCACTTCAGCCCAGAACTTCTCCTCCAGGCCAGTACTGCTCAGCATACTTCGTGCTCTTTCCATTATTGTTCTGTTGAACCTTTCAGCAACTCCATTTTGCTGTGGAGTATAAGGTGTAGTCTTATGTCTTTTGATCCCATGATCTTTACAGTACCTTTCAAATTCATCTGAACAGAACTCACTGCCATTATCAGTCCTTAAACACTTTATTTTTCTACCAGTCTAATTTTCTACAAGGTTTTTAAATTCCTTAAACTGACTGTACACTTCTGATTTATTTTTCAAGAAATATACAAATGCTCTTCTTGAGAAATTATCAATAAACGACACGTAGTATCTTGATTTAGTCAAAGAAGGAACATTCACTGGACCAAACACATCAGAATGTATATAATCAAGCAAACTAGAAGTTTTGTGAGGACAAGAATAAAATGAAACATGATGCTGCTTTCCATATATGCAATGTTCACAAAAATCAAATTCAAAGTTACAATCTTCAAGCCCTTCTACCAGATTTTTATTTTTCAAGGTTTTTAAACCTTTTTCACCAATGTGGCCAAGCCTATGATGCCAGAGCATAGTCTTCTCTACTAGAAGTTTAATCTCCATGGAGTTTACACCATCAGGAATGTTTTCCTTCTTTTCTTCATGAGCAGCCTTAAGTGACTTTGCAGAGACACTATTGCATTGAATAGCTTGTGCATCCAGCTTGTACAGAGTACTAATTCGAGCACCCCTAGCCAACACCATAGAGCCTCTAGTCATCTTGCAACCATTTCCAGAGAACGTGACCTGCACTCCAGTATCATTCAGCTTACTTACAAAAAGTAGGTTTCGAGCCAGACCTGGTATATGCATCACATCATTGATTCCCTTCACTCTTCCATCAGGGAAATGAATTTTGACTCTTCCACGACCAACAATTTCCAAAGATGAATCACTTGCCAAGTACACATTTCCACCATTGTATTCTTCATACTTTGTGAACCATTCTCTATGAGATGTCATGTGGAAAGATGCTCCAGAATCAATCAGCCAGACATCATCTGATGCCTGTGTAGCCAAAGTTGCAATGAAGGTGTCTGCATCACTATGAGAAGAATCATTTCCAGAAGAGTTCGTCTTCTTTTTCTCCTCCTTGTAGTCCTTTTGGACATGACCAGGTTGCCCACAGTTCTAGCACTTCACCTTTGACTTCTTTCTAGGAGAATTTGATCTCCCTTCTGATTTTGATCTGGACTTCTTGTCCTTCTTCTTGCCTTTCTCCTTTGGTCTACCTCTGACAGCCAGAGCCTCCTTTGCCATCTCAGAAGATTTCCTTCTCATTTCTTCTAATAACAGAGAAGCAACAACATCTTGCATCTTGAGTGAGGATGTTGTACTCCCAATAGCCATCACCAGATGATCCCACGAATCAAGCAAAGAACATAATAGTAGCATGCAATAATCTTCTTCTTCTATCTTCACACCAATAGATACTAACTGAGCAATCAACATGTTGAAAGCATTCAAGTGATCAGCAACACCAACTCCATCCTGCATCTTCAAGTTGTACAACTTCTTCCTCAAGAACAGCTTGTTCACCAAGGACTTGCCTTGATAAATAATAGCTAGTCTTGTCCACAGAGAGGCTATAGTCTTTTCTTCATGCACGTTCAGAAGAACAGAGTCAACTAAACAGAGCCTTATCAGCCCTTTTGATTTTCTATCATATAGGTCCCAATCCTCTTGCTTCATGCCTTGAGGCATTGTTCCAAACACAACCATCCAAAGATCTTGATCAACTAACATATCTTCCATTTTGAGTTTCCACAGCTCAAAATTGCTACCATTGAATTTCTCTATTTCCATCCTACTGGATGTGCTTGCCATCTCAATTTGCAATTAAATTAACATACCTCTACCAGACTCCCACTGAAAAGGATTTAACACAAAAAACCCAACCCACTCACAAGAACAACACAACTGGCCAGGCTCTGATACCACTTGTAAGGAAAGCAGAGGTGCGGAAACAACTTTCCTAATGTCAAAACCACAGGGGAGTAAGCAGACAGTACTTTTAATTTTCAAATTACAATCTAATTGAGACACATATGAAAGATATACAAAAATAGAGCAAATACACAAAGACAAATCAAACAACATATTTTACGTGGGAAACCCTTTCAAGAAAAAACCCACCACACCAAGCTGTATCTCTTTGTATTATAGTAACAAAATATTACATACAATCAGAAAGACAACTTTCTGGTGTTCAGTTCTCAGTAGCTTATTCTCACTATTCAGATTCTCTCAGAAAAGCTCTCATGGCATTCGATAAACTCATCACCTTGTTCATAACAGAATCGATCTGCTTTAAACAATCTCTTTCTGATTTTCCAATAGTGCATTCTTACCCGCCATTTCCAACCAAAGACAGTTTCCATTCGAGTCCTGATTTTTCCCTGCATGCAATTTTTCTAGTGATGCAACTGATGCATAAAATCTACTGTCATCATGTTTTAAAATTGCTTCTTGTGATTGGCCCACGATGCTCCACATAGGACGATCAGACTAGTCAAGAGCGTTCAACTCTATTGGCATATAGATTAGACACACACAGTGTCTCCCCGATGCCACAAATTTTCTCTAACGTCATCGCTATAGCTTCCTTGAGTCGGCAAGATGCTATAACGATTGTACCAGGTTATACTGAAACCAACGATGTCCAATATGATCCTATCAACAAGGATTTCCCTTATTGGTGAGACGCATAGCGAATTCACCAATCTCAGCGAGCAAACAATCTATTGGCAAGACACTACGTCTTCGCCAAGACCTTATGTCGAGAACTTCAAGTCATGCTGGCGTGAGCAATTCGACATGACTATCACTCTTCGGCGAGACCTACATCAAAGCGGAACTTCCACCGAACGCCACTTTGTCGCCAAGACTCTTGCCTATCATCGTGACGTTTCACCGAGCTCCATCATGTCTTACCAAGTCGGCAAGACATAAGCCTTTCGCCAAGACGTTTCTCCAAGCGCCCAAAGATAACCCGAAGACTTCTGTCGGCGTGACTTATGACATTCACTAAGACATCCCAGTGAAACCTTTTTGTCACCGCGAAGACAATGTGACCTCTCCCGTTGGTGTGACTTATGACTTTAGCTAAGACTTCTCCCCGCGACCCGAGAGTTACACCGATGAGATCAACTATTGCCTAGAGTTCTTCTGATCACCAAAAGGTCATGCTGAACTCAGAAAGTCATAGCGATAGACTTCATTCGGCAGGACATCAACTCTATCATAGTGATAGGATTATTTCAAGAGCTTCAGAACTATTAGTCGCCCAAACATGAACACTGTCACAGCGAATTTTCCCTTCTGGAGTTCCATGTCAGTAAGGATTGAGGCACATATTCCAACAGTTGTTTCCTTTTTGCTTCAGTTGTTCCTTTTTGTAAAGGGTTTTGGGCCCCTTCAAAACCCATTTTTTACCTCTAATCAAAACAAAAGATCATCAAGATATATTTTGTTATTGTGATATAAGATGAAAGATACATGACTCTGTAGCCCACACTTAGACATTTGTCAATATTGTGCAGTTTCTACTTCCAAAATGGTTCAAATAATTTTTAAATCTCAATGAATATTTCTTTCAAAGTTAATTTACTAGGGTTTTTGGGTCTTAATGGAGCTTAAGGAATGTAGGGTATATTCATGCGATTTGTTCATTTATCACTCCTCTATGTATTTAAGATGAAGACAGTTTTTGTAAATTATCAGTTCACAATGTTTTTAGAATATAATAGATCATGCTTTAGTTTGTTGAAATCCATAACATTCTTCATTCATATTTTTGTGAACATTTTCATTATCCACTTTTAACCTGGTTTTGTAGTTGCAATGTGATATGAAACTAGCACAATAATGAATTCATGAAAGTATTTTCATTCTGTTAGATTGTGCCAATTATACTTAGTTTCAATTTTGTAGTATTGCTTGATGAAGATTTTATCATTATTTCATACTAATGATAGGATTACCATCATGAGAAATATGGAGCTCAAAGTGCAGAAGGTTGGGTCCAACCTTGTTAAATGGATTTTTCTTGTCCTTAGTTTGATTACAAAACTAATATATATCTTAATCCTTTTATCCCCAGGTTTAGGTATTGTATTTTCTCTTAGAATTGAGGGTTGAAAGAAAAACAATCAACAATCTGGACATTTCCAATTATTGGTTGTTGGAAGAACACCTCCACATCTATCACCCAAGGAAAAAAATAGTTTGGTGGAAAGGAGTTTCCCTTATTCATGGATAACTAGTTATCTCTTCTACAAAGGGCATAATAATATTATGTATAAATGTATCAAGGAAGATGAGATTTTTTAAAATTTTACACACTTTCCTTGATGAGCCCTGTGGAGGGAACTTTGTAGCCAAAATAGTGGAATTCAATGTTTTTACCACATACCACTACTAGCCCATATTACACAAAGATTCAATCTAATTTACAAGAAGATATGATTGATAGCGAATGGGTCATCCAACAAAGAATGATGAGATGCCCTTGTATCCACAACTTGTATTGATTCCCTTTGATAAATGGGGTATTGATTGCATTGGCCCAATTGATCCTTTATCTAATCGTAAGGAGTACATACCAGTATGCACAAATAATCTAATAAAATGGGTTGAATTTAAAGACTTACAACATGTTAGAGTAATCATGCATTAATTATTAATCTAATTTCTTCTCATGCACTTAAGCTAAACTTAGGAGTGATTTTCTATGTTAACTAGAGAGATATTATTAGATCATTCTATCTCATTGCATGAGATGTTGAAACTTGTCATGATCTAATCCTTTTATCATTCAGGGTTTCTCCTATATAGCACTCAACTCTCATTGTATTATTTCTCTTGAGATTCACTCATTTCTTGAACTCTTGAATTATATAGCCTTTTCTTATTGAGGAATATTGGATATTGTTCTTTGTAGCTTTCTTGCATGTAAGGTGGTTATGTTTGTTGTTTGATCATGTGGCTCATATTTTTCATAATTATAACATGGTATTAAAGTGTGGATTCGGCGAACCCCTTCTCAATTTATGAGGGTTTTTCTTCAACAAGGGTTACAAGCTTCAAATTTGGATTCTCCATTGTTTTTTGCAATTGTTGGAGGTGGGCAATTATTAGGTGCATTTTAGGACAAAAAGGACCTCACCGTTGGATTTAGGAGGTATATTCAACAAATTTTGACTATAAATTTTCCCTATTTCTTTTTCAGGTGTTTTTAAGGTTTTTTTTTTATATAGGGGTCGTATGACCCTTGTACAACTAAGTACGACAATTTTTTAATTAAAAAATAAAAAATGATTTCAAAAAAATATTTTTAAAAGTTTTTTTATAAAAATTAAAAGGCCAAGTTTGATTTTTTTGTGGGGGGCTATTTATTTATTGGGGTGCATTTAAGGGGGGGTGCCTATAGGTACCTACCTCTGCAAGCCTACGAGCCCCCTCCTGCTATTGGGGTTTTCAACCCTCACATCCAACCTTTTCACAACTGACTAGTGCTTTCAAATATTTTTTCGACGTGCTTCATTTTTTTGTGACCAATAGACAACTTTTATGGCACTAGCAACTTCTAAAATATTCCTACTATTTCTGCATATTGCGGTCATTGTAGAATTTCCCAACATTGTCCTTTTTTGGTAGGAAGCGTTTTAGAATATTTCATGTACTTTTTGAAACATTTTTTCATCACCTTTTTCTGCAGGAGGTTGATTTTTTTTTATGACAATAAATATTCCTACAAATACTCTACTAAGGTCAGCGGTACAGTCGAAGGGAAGGGCCCCAAGAATCCTCTTTGTGCCCTAAAAGAGGTGATTTTTTCTTTTGTCCATAACTTTGGCACACGATATCAAAATTTAGCAAACAAGATATTGTTGGGAAGTTCATTCCGTCAACTTTCCAGTGGTGTGGGTCTCATCACCTTTTTTTTTGTGTTTTTGGTGCATTCTACAACCTGTTGAAGTCAAAGGTGTTGTTTTCAGTCTCCAGCTCATAAATTTTGACCTATTTCTCCTTTTTTTTGTGATTTCGATGGCATTGGGACTGTCTTGTAGATCTCTTCACAACCATCCATGCAATTTTTACAGATTTATCTCCAAGTACATTTTTTATTTTTTTTGTGTTTTCACATTCTGGTGAATTACTTGGATGTCTTAGCTCCTGAAAACTTGTCATTTGCATGGGATGACTCATTTTTTGTTGTTCTACATGTATTTTCAGTATTTTTTCCTATTTTGGCATTGTAGACATCTTTTGAATGTAATTATATTTTGTAGACGCACTGAGATAATGTGTCATTCTATTGTATACTTTTTGGGGATTTTGCACATCCTGTTGTGACTTTTATACTCGCACTATGATATAAAGTGTCATGGGGGGGTTGATGTTTTCCTTTGGTTTTCCATCACACCTTTGTCAAGTGAGTGTCCCTTTCATGACAACAATGAATCCTAGTGATTCTTGCCTCACGTGTGTGCCTTAGTTTGCACACCCTTTTATTTGCAGGTTGTTTCTCCTACATGAACTTCTTGGTTTCATATAGTTTCAAAGTAACTATCTTGGCTCTCCCTTTTCAGTGTTATGGGGAGGGATTTCTATTGCTGGTGCCAATGCTTCCTTGGTTTCACATTTTGGAGTGATCTATGTATCTAGTTCTTGTTCCTATGTACTAGTCAGATGCAATGTACATCAATTGGTGGTTTCCCATACATTTTGATGAGATGAAGCATTTACCATATGGACACTCTTGCATTCCTGTTTCTAGAGGTTTTTCATTTGAACACTATATCATTCATCTTTGGATAGTTGTCTACAACTTCTTCATGCTTCAACGATGTTCTACATGTTCCTCTTTTTTGGGAAATTTTTTTGGTTGGAGGCTTCTTAGTCTTTCACCTTTATTTAGAGGTTTTTTCAGTCCTTCATTTTCCTTTCTTTTGGAGAGGAATTTTTCCTATGTGGTTATCTCATTTTCTCTAGTTTTGAGAGATCTTTTGTTTGTACATGGGTAGCTCACCATACCTTATTTTTCAAGACCCACCATGCATTCTCTTTTTAAGGTTTTTAGCTACTCCCTAAGTTCATCTTAAGGAGGGTGTTAGAGTAATCATGTATTAGCTAAGAATTAATTAATCTTTAATTAATTGTGTTATTCTAATTTATTCTCATGCACTTAAACTCTACGTAGGAGTGATTTACTATGTTAACTAGAGAGCTATTATTAGATTATTTTTCCTCATTTCATGAGATGTTGACACTTGTCATGATCTAATCTCTTTATTATTTAGGGTTGCTCCTATATAGCACTCAAACCTCATTGTATTATTTCTCTTGAGATTCAATCTTCTTTTGAACTCTTGAATTTTGTAACTTTTTCTTGTTGAGGATAATGCATATTATTGTTTGTAGCTCTCTTGTGTGGAAGGTGTCTTTGTTTGTTGTTTGATCATGTGGCTCATGTTTTTCACAATTCTAACACAACATACATAAGAGATATCAAGGTAGAAAAGTTATCATATGAAGATATTTTACCTGGTATGGGGTGCCCATAGAAATTTTCACTGATCACAAACCATAATTCACATACAATTTGACTACAACCCTAATTAAAGAGTATGAATTCATACATAGGAAATATAACCCTTATAATCCTTAGTCCAATGGTCAATTTGAAGTCACAAACAAGGAGATAGAGGCCATTTTGACCAAGACTATAATAATCCACTATTGATATTGGACAAATCACTTTCTCCAAGTATTCTAGGAATATCGAAACACATGGAGGACAATAGGGTTCACACTGTATGAGTTATTATATGAAAAAATGTTTTCCTCCCTATTGAGTTTAAATATATGACCTTAAGGAAAAAAATTCAATTAGGGATCTAGATATTTATGTAGCATAAGAATATTATATCATGCAACTACAACTAATACATTAGATTAGTTAAGGAAATAAGCAATTCACCATATTGAGATTATACAAAAACATCAAACAAAATGATATGATCAATTTGTTAATATAAACACATTTTTAGAATGGTAATTAAGCATTATTGTATGATTCAAGGTATAAAGATCTTAAAGGAGAGTTGTAAACTAGGTGGTTGAACCCCTATGAAATCAAGGAAATATACCCAAATAGTGTAGTCAAGTTTATCAATATCAATATTTTTAGATTCTCCTTGATGGTCAACAAACATTGCATATAGCTACATAAGAAGCCATTGGAAAAATAAATATTCCTACAATAATTGACACAAACTAGAGGGAAAAGCCCTATAGTTGAAATACTTTGGTCACCACCAATAATTTTTAAACTCATAGCATCAATGAATGAACTAACCAGCTCACTCATTGATGTCCTATAGCTATGATTTCTATCACTTTATCCAAAAAAACCAATAGCGAAAACCATTAGGCATTTGTCAAAATTATAATAAAGTAGGCTATGCTAATATTTCGATGGCCAATAACCATACAAAGGGGGGATGTAGATAGTAGGAGAGGTCCTTCCAACCAAAATAAATCCTAGGGCCCCCTCTTCCTCCCATCATTAGTCATGGATTCATTTTTTTTTAGATTTTATTTTCTCTCAATTTGTTATGTGACCTACAACATCTACTAGTGATATATATATACCTTAATTAGGAGCACTCATACTAGTAATAATCATTAGCACCAATAGCAACCAAGAAAAATAGAAATTAGTGCAAGAAAATAATATTATAGGGTTTGAATTGGGCTACATTGGAACAAAATAGGAGACCCACTCCAACATGATCCATTTGACCATAAAGTCATATTAAATGACCAAGCATGCAAGTCAATCTTGTAGCAAGAAATTTGGATTGACTATTTTTAGTGCTTGAAAGGATATAATGAGTAAATGACACACTAATTTTCTTAGACACTATCAAGCAATGAATTTTATATTAAGGGACTAAGGGTGGATTCCTCAAAATCTATAATAATAGAGGTTTCAAGATTGCCTGCAATAGGAGAGTAATTCCCATAGTGGAGAGATGAGTGTTAGCTAGGAATGTGTTTTCCCAACCACACAAACAATTTGATTCATCCTTTTAAACTATGAAGCACCTCTCACTATCATGGTTATGGGTTAAAGTAGTTGTGAATATTATCAAATATCTAATATGTGAAGGTAGGCAATCAATCCTTTATATTATGTCTTTCAAAATTTTAAGCCACATTTGATTTGTTAGTGTCCCCAAGTTTTTATTTCATTTAATAAAAATAATGCCAATAGATTATCAAAACAAAAAACCATTTACATTGTCTTATCATTGCCTAATACAACTACTTATAAAGGAAAGTCTACACAATCAATTCCTATACCTATTTTAGGAGGAATTTTTGAGGTTGAATGATATTAGAAACCAAACAAATTACATTGACCCACATGGTAGATATCTAAGGTCTAGATAACCTTCAAGATTATGGATTCAAAGAGAGGAGGAAAAGTTAGAAGAAGAGATACATGCAGCCTCCTCCAAAAATGTATACTCGTCAATGCATGTAGCCTCTTCAGAGCATGCAACATATTCTTCTCATGTGGCCTTACCTACACACAACCCTATCCTTGAAAATGCAACACATATCTCTCAACATGCAACACCTCAAGTATCTTCCCTAATGCCACAACAACCTACAATTTTGACATCTCCTCTCCCTCATGGCCAATAATGAAGTGGATAAAAAATACTTCCTCCTCCAAGGCCTTAAAGAAGGAATAAAAGGCCACCTTCAAACCTTTGAAGTGATCTCATTACCTCAGGGAGATAGAACAACTTCAGTAAAAACCTCCATGATGCCAAAACTAGTTATTTTGGGATTTGATATAAACTCTAAGAGGGAAGAGATGTTTATTCATAAGGAATGTGTAAGGTAGGGGGACCTCCACGTGCAAGGTCCTAGGTCATGGAGGGCCAAGATGTGGAAATATGCCCTAACTTACCTCAGCTAAATGGGATGTTTAGGGTATGAGGATGAGAATGATGAGGACTATAGAGTCCTGCAACCACTCTGCAATCCCAAGTTTCGAAGTGGGGCTAGGTGAGTTGGTTTTTAGGTTCAACACTATGCCTCAGGGAGCTCTCTTCCCAAGGATGGAAGTGCAGTCCTTGGATGACAACACAACATGCTAGCATCTCTAAAGTGCACTGGTGTCCATACGACCAGAGAACAAAAGAGACAAGGTTAAACCTATTAAAACAGTCTAACGACCCAGCTAACTATTACTAAAGGGCCAAAATAACGAAATTAAGTAAATGAAATATTCTCTAATATGGTAAAGCAAAAATATGAGAGTCAAGGTGGCAAGAAGGATCTCACAAAATAACTCATTCGCCAGCTAGCTCCTTGAAAACATATCCACCTACACACAAAAAGAGAGGAAAATGTTGGATGGCTATATAGGGGCCTGCCTTAGTTAGACCTCCATTTAGGTGTCTCCACCTCCACAGACAACTAAAGAAGCAAGATAAAGAAGGAAATATAGTAAAAATCACAAAAGCACTACAAAACAACAAAGTGCTAACTCAACCAAGTGATAGAAGGAAAGAAAGGGAAGCTTACCACCTCCACCAAGAGAACTCAAGGTTGCTTGGGGGAGAAAATGAGAGTACTCAATCCTCTGCTATAATAGTGTTTTGTTCCCAATTTTTTCTACCAAAGATGGAGTGTTTTGTTTGCTACAATGGAGAGCTTGTATGTTGCTTGAAAGCTTGAGAGTGAATGCAAGAGTGTGAGAATGGAAGCTTGAAGTGTGCAATAGCTCAGAAGAAGTTAGAATGCATGTTAAAGGAATGAAGTTAAAGAGGGAATGAAAGAAATGGCCATATTCAAGTCGGTCGGCCAAAGGGGGAATTACAACTTGAATCCCAATGAGGATTGTAATGCCTCTACAGGTTCAGCCACATGAATCTTCTAGGGACATAAGCACGTTGCACGGATGTCTGCGTGCCACGTGGGCGTCCCCAACAAAAACTCCTTCACTGATGCTCAAAATAGGTGCCAAGTGGGATGTAAGCAGTGGGATTAGGTGGAATTAAGCCTATGAACTTGGTTTTTTAAAGTGGAGAGGGAAAAAGGTGGAATTTGCACATGGGGTGCAAATTCACTCCTATACATTTTTCCCCCACTTTAGCGAGCACAAGTACTGATGAGTGCTCGGTAAAGTAGATCAAGGAGAGTGTAAGGTCAAAAATGTATACCTGAACTTTCGAGGAAGCAGAGTACGGTCTGGCATACCTGAAGGTGCAGGGTAGGCAAAGGACTTCATAGCTGCTCAAAACTATGAAGTTGAAGAGAGAAAGCACCTTACAGGTTCTTGATCCTATAAGGAAGGTGTCCCCCAAAAACTCTAGCACAGAGGAGACCCAATAGAAGCACCCTAAAGGCTCTCAGTCCTATAGGGAAGGTATTCTCCATGGACTCAAGCATGAAGAGTACCCAAGGAAGTGTCCTACAGGCTCCCAGTCTCATAGGGAAGGTATTCTCCATGAACTCAAGCATGAAGAACACTCGAGGAAGCACCCCATAGGCTCTCAATCTCATAGGGAAGGTAACCCCCAAGATCTCTCGCATGGAGGAAACCTGAGAAAGTTCCCTATAGGCTCTCAATCCTGCAGGGGAGCCACCCCCAAGACCTCTTGCATTGAGGAAAATCAAAGGAAAGTAGACTTCGTAGAGTCAGAAAGCGGCCATGTAGGAAAGTGAGTAGATAGTTGCACAAACTGTCGATAGTTTTGAAAAAAAATGAAGGGGTCCCTTGGGAACCCGCCATGAAGAGAGGGTCCACTCAAGGGATGTGCAGTTCAGAAGTAGTTGTTCTTTCTCTCGAATTGATCCTTTATCAAGGAATTCTTTTGAAAGATGTTCCCTTCATCAAGGAATTCGAATGGAAGGATATGCCCCCATGTGAGGGGAAGATTAAAGTTGCTCCCACTTTGAAGGAAGGTTTAAGTCCTTTATCTACGAACCAATGATGAAAGAAACATGTTCTGTTAGGGTTTCAAGTTGAGAATACAATTTTGAAGAAAGGTTTGAAAGGGTTTTCGAGAAAAGATCCGTTGGCAACAAATTCATTTTTTGAAAGTTGAAATGTTGAAGAAAGAACATTGACACACATAGGAGGGACAACTCAAGCAAAGAAGAGAGAAAGATAAAGAGAAAGAAAAAATAAAGAAAACAATAACAAAGGGCACAGGGGTAGACTAATATTTTAGGGTCAAAACTGCTCATAAATATATATAGATATGTATAGTAATAGTATATAAATGAACTATCATCAACCCCCTACTCTATCAGACCATGTGAAGAATGCATGAGAAGACAAAGTAAAAATAAAAAAATTGGGTCAACATGGAAGGGAAGCCTAAATTCCCCCAACACTTTGCATTATCCCCAATTTATCAAAAATCAAGCACAAACATGGAAGAATGATGATACAAATATAAGAAATTCTACAACACAAAAACCACGCCTCTCTCCAAGCACCAACAGGGATGACGAGGGTCATATAGGAAAACATAGCATGATCACGGGGAAACACATCACAAAACACATACACACACACAAGATCAAGAAGAGGCCTCCTCCTAACATTGATCAGCCAAGAGGTTGTTTGATTCCCACTCTAGATCATCATAGGGGGAAGGAGGATGAGCCTGCAATGGAGGGATGTTAAGAGGAGGAGCGTATGGTCCTCCCACAACAAGGGATAAGGAAGAGGGCCCCTCAAGGTCCTTTCCACTGAGCTCTTGTGGATTCAAGGTCAAAAATATTGTGAAGATTGTTGGCAAGGCCAAAACCTCATCCACAGAGTTAAACATACACCCCACAGGAGCATTGTGTCTAATTTCAGTAGACGGGGTAGGTTGAGCTTGAGATCCATCGCTGGGCTCCCCAAGTGACTTGGGAGTGGTGACGAACTCAGGGGAAGCCAAGACTGGTTCTGTCACTAGGACAAAACAAGTTAGCACAAGACAACCTTGCGAAGAAGGTGGGATCCTCTTATGTCCTTCGTTGCTAGAAGGAGCACTCTCCACCTTTTTCTTCCCCGGAAGAGATGAAATCCCCACAGATGAAGCTAGAGGTGTGGAGGAAGAGGAGAAAAGGACCGCAACAGATATGACCAAGGTATTAACCATATCCATGAGCTTTGGAAAGGCCGGATATCTAGAACAAACATCAGCAAAGGAGGCTCCACCGAAGGAGTGATGAACAACTGTACCCCCTTGCAGTTAGGTGCATTTTCACTTGCAGCAAAAGCCAAAAGCGGTGCAAGACTGAACTAGAGAGAAGCAAAAGGGAGGGAAGAGGGAGGCACAATAGGAGGCCCTAAAGCAGGGGTAGTCCTCTCTTCCTCCTTACTTTGCAAGGAGGCCTACTTAGCAAAGAGGGCCTTTCACCGGTGCTTGTGCTTGTGCGCAAGGCGGTTTCTTTAGCTCTTGGAGCTAGAGGTCGGAGGCTATGAAGGAGCAGAAGGCTCATGCTCAATCATAGGAACATCCACTATGGTTTTTTCTGATGGAGGAACGAATTCTTGAATGGGAGCAGGAGGGATAGGCTGCTGGACAGCGGGCCTCTTCTTGCTCATTTCCTTAGGAGCAAGAGTGGTAGGAGGCCGCGGATCAAATTCCCTTTGACAATATTTCTTTCTACCATATAATTAGTACCACGATTCGGGGTATTCATTAGGAAGATCCGCGATCCTGAGCTTAGGCTTATGCCAAGGAGGAATCATCAGACTTAGCAGATAGCCATCGGACCTACTCATCTAGTACTCTTCCCAGGAAGGGGAAGAGGACGAGGTGGTCTGAGGAAAAGCCAGCTTCTCTTTTCCTTTACAAGAAGGAGAGGGAGCTGGCATGGGCTTCTCCTCTTTCTTCAGAGAAGGGGGAGCGGTCGGTGTGGCCTTCTCCTTCTCCTTTAGGGAGTAGGAGGCAACTGATTGCTACACTAGAGGAAGGGCCATTTTTGACTATCCCTTGCCCCCAGTCTTATAATTTACATAATTCTTGTAAAGTAGGTCCATTCTTGGAGGAAGCATACCAACTGGAGAGGGCCAAAATTTATCTAGCGAGTATCCACCATGGGACACCAAGGGTTGATATCTAGTGTCATGTACTACATGCATGACACCTTCATGGGAAAACCTTAAGCGCTTGTGAATAATGAAGGCGATTCCATTCATGGAATCTATCCAAGGGATGCCTAGATTCACCCTAAATAGGTCCGACTTTGGGATAACATCAAAAACTATGTCAACAATCTGGGTCCAACTAGGATGGACAAGGTTATCGAGCCATAAGGTTTAAGACTCATACCATCATGCGTACAGATGGTAGATTTTGTTTCTTCATACTCTTCCTTTTGTAATGAATTTAATACTAGTGTTTCTTCTGTGATAACATTCATGCAACTTATGAGGTCTACCAAGACTCTTGTCACAATGTTACCATTGACATGAGCGGGAATGTAGAGAGGCGAGGGTTTATTTTTCAAGAGAAGATCCTGTGGTGTGGATGTAATGTCTGGTGAACCGGGTGCAGGTAGAGTAGTAGAAGCCATCGTGACCATGTTGACATAGGCCTCAGATTGAGTAATAGAATTAGTGGGATCTACAATCATGTTAGCAGAGTGTGACGGAAATAGGTTTGTATATATTTGCAATTCACTATTATCTTTTTTCACTGACTTGTTAGCATTTTGTTTATTCCCATCAAGACAGATGGTACCGTCCTCAATGTGGTCCTGTATCTCATGACGCAGGTGCATGCAACATTTGGTATCATGTCCATTAACTCAATAGTACTGACAATAAGTGCTTCCATCATACCAATTAGGGTAAGGTTCCTTAACAGGCTTAGGATTTGGAAAAGTTAAGATCTTATCCTTCAACAACTTCTACAAAATAGAAGAATAAGATTATGATAACTTTGTGATTTTTTGGTCATTCTTGAGGCTGTTGTTATCAGTAGTGGAAACTGAATTTCTAACCATCTTACCTTTCCCAGAGATTGATACGATGGATTTTCCCTCAGAATGGGAGCATGGGGAGGAACCCCCAAAGTGAACAACCATTTGTTGGTATTCTCGTAAAGTTGAACACAAGTGCGTGAAAGAAGGATATTTCATAAGTGCAAAATTTTCTTTCCAAGGCCTTTGTAAGTTGCCTATGAATACCTTCTACACGTCAAAATTAGGTAGCTGATATGAGATTTGTGAGAGGAGTGCTTGGTAGCACGCTATGAAATTAATGATTTTTTCATTATCTCCTTGTTTACATCGGATGAGATCTAGAAAGGTCATCTTCGGCCCAATGTTCTTGAAATTGTCTAAGAAATTTATTAACAAGTTGGTCGAATGAGAAAATGGAATTGTCAAGCAAGGAATAGTACCACTTGAGCGCTGTATCCTTAAGAGATCGAGGAAACAGTTTGGCCATCAAGGCATCATGATGGAAAAATTTTGTGCACAAGGCGTTAAAGGAAGACACGTGTGTCTATGGATCTCCTTTACCGCCATACTTTTCAAATTTATGTATCTCCATTCCCTGGGGGAAAGGCATGTTCAAGATTGCAACCGACAATGGGTTATGTCAGAAAAAGGGCTGAAAGATAGGTTGAGCAGAGGCTTGGGAAAGACTTTCCAACTAGCTTTGCATCTTACCCATGTTTTAAAGAAGAGTATATAGAATAGTGTCATTAGAAGATAGAGGGCTAGTGGAACTTCCCCCAGAACTGCCACCAAGGCCACCTCTAGAACCGCCACCGGTGTGACTTCCGCTAGAGCCACTACCAAAGCCACCACCACCAATAGGGCCTCCACCGTAACCACCACCATGACCTCCATCGGAGCCACTTCCACCAGCACCGCCTTCGTTACCAAATCCACCACCACTACCAAATCCCCCACTAGTCAACCCACCAAAGCCTCCACCACTAGAGGTGACAGGAGGGGTGAAGCTAAAGCCCAAGGGGAGTTTGTTCACTTTGATAGATTTTGGTTGTTCAGAAATGAAAGGGATATTGATAGAAGGGACCATGTCAGCCATATAAATGGAAGTGGGAGGAATTGATACTCCTAACTGTCCTTCACATTCTTTGAAAGTGATTCCTTGTGCAAAACTAGGGTTACTTGAAGGAGCGCACGCATCGGTGAGACCGAGGAGGCTAGTCAAAAGATTTATGCATGTTCGATCTTTACCCATCATATGTTTCAACTCACTAACAACCAAGCAGCTCTAGCAAAATTTAGATTTCTTTCTAGGTGGTTTTCTAAGTCGCCCAATCCACTAGCAAGGGAAAACACATATTTTGCATGGATTTGAACGACCTAATGCTCATCCACCGATGATGGTGTAGGAGACGCAGGAGGAGTGGGACCAGAGAATTGCTCCTCCGCAGCTAGACCAATGGTTGGACCAGAGAAAAGGCCTATAGATAACCCAATAGAGACCTTCATCCTTTCCACCGGGAGGTGTCGTACACTTATCCTAACGATATACTTGGAAGTTGTGGATTAGGTTGGGATGTTCATAAACCTTCACAACACTTAGGAACACAACAGTCATGAAGTATTTGAGGGAAGCCTCTACATTGACGGATGAATAGATGTTGGTTCACATCGGGTTCACCAAAATGTAAGGTAGGGGGACCTCCACATACAAGGCCCCAGGTCATAGAGGGCCAAGATGTGGAAAGATGCCCTAACTTACCTCAACTAAATGGGATGTTTAGGGTATGAGGATGAGGATGATGAGGACTATAGAGTCTTGCAACCACTCTGCAATCCTAAGTTTTGAAGTGGGGCTAGGTGAGCTAGTTTTCAGGTTCAACACTATACCCTAGGGAGCTTTCTGCTCAAGGATGAAAGTGTGGTCCTTGGATGATAGTGTGGTGCATTGGTGTGTCTAAAGTGTATTGGCATTCATACGGCCAGACAACAGAAGAGACAAGGTTAAACCTATTAAAACAAGCTACTAGCCTAGCTAACTATTACTAAAGGGCCAAAATAACAAGATTAAGTAAATGAAATATTCTCTAATATGGTAAAGCAAAAATACTAGAGTCAAGGTGGCAAGAAGGATCTCACAAAAGAACTCGTTCGCCAACTAGCTCCTCGAAAACATGTCCACCTACACACAAAAAGAGAGGAAAATTTTGGGTGGCTGTATAGGGGCTTGCCTTAGTTAGACCCCTGTTTAGGTGTTTCCACCTCCATGGACAACCAAAGAAATGAGATAAAGAAGGAAATATAGTAAAAATCACAAAAGCACTACAAAACAATAAAGTGCTAACTCAACCAAGTGATAGAAAGAAATAAAGGGAAGCTTACCACCTCCACCATGAGTGCTCAAGGTTGCTTTGGGGGGAAAATGAGAGTACTTGAGCCTATGTTGCAATGATGTTTTGTTTCCAACTTGTTCTACCAAAGATGGAGTGTTGTGTTTGTTGCAAGGGAGAGCTTGTATGTTGCTTGAAAGCTTGAGAGTGAATGCAAGAGTGTGAGAATGGAAGCTTGAAGTGTGCAATAGCTTAGAAGAAGTTAGAATGCATGTTGAAGGGATGGATTTGAAGAGGGAATGAAAGAAACAACCATGTTCAGGTTGGTTGACTAAAGGGGGCGTTACAACTTGAATCCCAATGAGGAGTGTAACGCTTTTGCAAGTTTAGCCACATGAATCTACAAGGTCCACGTAAGCGTGCCACACAAACATTTACACACCGCACGGGCATCCCTGACAGAAACACCTTCACCGATGCTCAAAACAGGAGCCAAGTGGGATGCAAGCAATGGGCTTAGGTGGAATTAAGCCTCTGAACTTGGTTTTCTAAAGTGAAGGAATAAGGGGGAATTTGCACATGGGGTGCAAATTCACTCCTATACAAAATGTTCAATCTCTTCTAGTATCTTTTGATACCATACAAAATTTTCCACTTCCTATGAGTCAATGGAGAAAGAGGAATTGAAGTTAGAAGTAGAGAAACCAGTGGATGAGCTATAAAATCACTAAAGAAAGAAATTAGAGAGACAAATTCAAGTATATCAGCAATAGGGGACCAAGATAGATAAGTTTTATCAAAATTTCATTGAGAAAATTAACAAGGGAAAGATGAAACCTGAATAGTAGGAAAGTCCTCATACAATTCCCCCACAAATAGAGGGACTATCCATGGAAATGTTGCTATGGGAGAAGGAAGAGGAAATGTAGGTTATGAGAACTTGGATGAATAAGGAAGAAATGAATTGAAATTTTGAAAAATGAATTCAAGAAAAATATAAATAAATTGTTAGATTGAAATGAAAAATTAAATGATTGGCTAGGCTAACAACCCAAATTGTATAATGCAAAACACCAGGTAGGATTTATGCACAATTTCTCCAAGAATAGTTTTAGAATTTTGATTTATGTATACTTACTATGAAATTTCCCATTCCTTGAATACATCTATGATATTATTTTCCACTTATCAAGCAACCACTTCTAAATTGCAAATCCAATTATGTTAATTGTGTCTTCATGACATGGCTATACAATTTGATACAGAGTGGAACCCACTTCTCTATGTGGGGGATGTCTAGTTAAAGGCCTTGGCATCTTTCATAAGGAATGAAATAAATAGGGGTATCTAAATGTAGCATTACAAAAAAAGATGTCATTTTCCCTTAAGATTAAAAGTGAAGTAAGAAACCCAAACCAGTTATTGAAAGAATGGGTTGCATTAATAGAAAAACTTGAGGTTGAAGGAAAAATATTGCAAGACTAGAAAGCAAGTTATGCCATGTTCCAAAACCTAGTCACGAGAATAAGAGATGAAATACTAGAATTCTATAAAATCAAGTGGAATGGGTTGATAGTGGAAGTATGAAGGAAATATCCTCACTCTGTCTATAAATACCTCACAACAATCAATAGAGAATAGTGGTATATCAATATAGCCCACAAACATGGAATCCTTTGGTTACTATGAATATCAAATTCATCAAGCTCCCTTCGGGTTTTGTTTTTGCTAAGCAACGGACTATGCCTCAAATGCACATCATCGACCCTTATTGATAAATGACTATTGGCCTCTACCACGTGTCCACTCAACACTCTCTGAAGGAACTCTTGCCTTCATCTTTCAAACGCCCCCTGCCATGCTTCCATGTGTCGTTGCCACACACGCTTAAAGACTGCTTCCTCTCACCTTTGAATCGGGCCCCAACCATGTGCCACATTTCCTTCATCCACATATGCTTTGGCAAACCCCCACAGTTGGCACTAATGAAAAAAGCATGCTCCACATGTCTTCCTAGTGTAAGCCTTCAACAACGAGTAGTAATGAACCATAGGCTACAAAATTCCGCCACATGTCTCTTTGGAAAATGCTTCTTCAAGGAAATGGATGGAATGAACTATGGGTTGTGATATGCTTCCATGTGTTCTAACCGCCTGAACTGGGAGGTGACACTTGTTTGTAGGGGACTTTGTTGGGACCACCACCATCATTCGTAGGGGATGCACCTAAATGGGAGGTGACCAAATGTTATGGCTCAAATATTTTCTATTACAACGGTCGAGGGGAATCATTGTTGCGACATCATTGCTCAGGATTTTGAATCTTTTCAATTGTTGCTCGCTAAGCAGTGGGAATGCTCACTATATATACTGCTCTTTGCTTCTGTGAGGGATTATGGGTTCTATGAAAAAAGTTCTACAAGTTCCAAGAGTTCAAGAATTACAGAATTTTGGAGACACCAGGCCTTTTATTGTTATTAGATTATTGCAGAAAGACTCACAGACTGTGCCATTGTTCAGCCTTTCTATTTTTCTCAATCTATTTGATTAAATTTATACTGTGCCATTATTTTTTGAATGGTTTATTTGCAGAACTTTTATAATTTAAATGAAAGTTTGTTGGTTTAGATCATTTCTTTGACTCCTCTTTTTAGTAAATGGGTGTGAAAATTATTTTGTCATTGAATGAGTTGTTCATGCTTCAATCTTTAATTTTTGTTATTCTAGGACATAGTAAATTGTTGAACAAGCCCATAGATCATATCCAAAAGATAGATTTATCATGCCTTTTATCTAAATTCTAGCTTCCTTTTCCCATTCCAAAAAACCAATTACAGAAGAAGTCGTCTTCTTTAAAAATTTGGAGGTCACTCAGTTTAGCACAATAAGTCCCCCATAAACTGAGTTTCCCACAAAGGGATGTTACCTTGCCAATTTTTGGCATCAACAGTTTTTCTTTTTCCTGGCACATCCGGTGGGACAGAGCTTAAATAAACCTAATTTTAAGAAGGGTGTATGAGCCATCAACCTATTATTAGGTGCCAAACAATAAATAATCCTAATTTATTAGTACCAGCACTAGGGATAGTATGCGACCCAATTAGTGAATGTTTCGCTTCCTCCACCCTTCCCGCTAGCCATGTTGCCCGCTGCTATGAGACATCAGAAGTCCTCTTGTTGCACTAGTAGCGCCTGCTGTTTGGGCTGCTATCCCAGTCTCCACCCTAAAAGCTATACCTATAATCATGAAAGATGGCTCAAAAACACCATCTGAACATCTATAAGATGTTGTGGACGTATGTCTAGTACATGACATTATAGACCAAAATATAGCACTAAGGTTGCTCGCCGCCTCTTTCAGAGGCAACGCACTAGATTGGTACCAAACGCTACAAGAAAATACTATTAGTACCTAGGATGAGCTCAGAGATCCTTTCTACAAGATACTTTTGAACAAAGGAGACTGATCCTCACTATATTATTAGCTGTTGGTCATAAAGTGGGCCCCGCATGAAGCCATGGCTGACTTCAACGCCCGGTTCCATACAAGATGGCAGAGAATCCAAGTTGATATCCACCCGCTGCTTGATTTGGCATTCATGTTCTATTTGAAATCTATCAACCACAACATTTCAATGATGATCCAATCTCTCGACAAAACCACATTACTAGGCACCTACAACTTCGTTGTCAAGGCGGAGAATAATTTGATAGATGTCAGGAAGTTACCACCCCGTCCCATCATTCCTATATTTCTAGAAATATCGGTTCCTACTCAGGAGATGTCCTCTACTAGCACACCGGCTCCTCCTCAATCCATGTACACATATTCGAGTGCGCCACAGAACATTGCTTCCACATTTGGATCTTCAAAGGAAGAGATGAGTGAGTTCAAGGAAATGTTGCAGACTATTGTGAATGATATAACTATCATCAAGAGAAATCAGGCAGTGCCTCCTAGGCCGAGCTACTAGAATTATCAAAGTGAGAAACCTTCTTACCAAAAAAATTAGTTCCAAGGAGGCGCTCGCACAAATTCGCAGGCGCAAACAACAAATCAACTAGTACCAGTACCTTCTCCACTATAGGGTGCCAATTTAAGCTCGAGCCAAGAGTTAACCGCAGGGTAGAACAATTTAATTGATGACACCAACCCTTGGTGCTTCCCTTACGATGATTCACACATTCCCCAAAACTATCTATGTGAAAACCTACAACAATAGGTGGTGGAGCAGCGCAGCCAAGGCGCAACGTCAAATCCTGGAAGCTATGTGTATACCTCTTCATAAATGGATAATGCAGTGCTCACCGCAAAAATGTATGGGTTGTCACTAGAGCAAGAAGAAGACATTGCTCCCAATCATGCACTCTTCTCATGGATGGAGGAAGAAGCGATGTTTGTCAATGATGCATCCACTTCTAAAACACCGCAAGTATAGTCCGATTAAAACACCCACTCAAAGAGGAGATTCACGGGTGAACCAGTTGTCCTTCAACTAGTCATTTTGCAACCTAAAGTTGCTTCTGACCAAACACCTAATACCTCCACCGTGGTGTCACATTTTTTGCCATGAAGGGAAATTGTTATAACAAGAGCTAAGGAGCAGAAATCTTTGAATCCGCCACCCTTCAACGTGGTGGAACGATCGAAAAAATCATCTGCTAATGTGTCACTATGGGATATCCTAGCTATTTTGAAGCAAAAGAAATTACTACAGAAGGCTCTCCAGGAGGATGTGAACGCAATGCCAATGGAGCAGTTGCTCAAAGCAAAGGTTGTTGATCAATTACCTCCTACCAAATTTCTCACAAATAGCATAGCGGAAGCCCCTGCTAAGGTAAGAGATAAGTCGAAGCCTCAACCCTTCTTGACTTGCATTATAGGGGAGAAATTATTACATAATTCCATGATCAACTCTGGTGCTAGCACCACAGTCATGCCCAAGCAAATAGCGGAGGCCTTAGGACTTAGCTACAAACCCTTAAAAAGGGGGGTTATGCAACTTGATGGGAATAAAGTTGAAACTGTACGCCTCATCAAAGACCTCCCATTGACCATGTTTGCTTTCCCTAGTATCACAGTCCCTCAAGACACTGTGATCATAGATGTTCCCCCTATGTTTGGTCTCTGCCTATTCTAGGAGTTTACTTCAAAAATAGGTGGGTATCTTTCTTTGGACTGGTCACATTTGACCCTAAGGACCAAGCATGGAGCTAAAATGAAGATAGTATCTAAAACTCTACATTCAAAACATGAGGCCGATGAGGCCATAATCAACTTTGAGGCCGCACATACCTCTATCACCAAGCAAGAAATGTATCACGCTGAGCTACTGGAAGATGAAAAAGTGACTGGAGATCGGACCGATCAAGAAGATGTTCTCTTGAGTGAACATATAAATATTGATCCTTTCAGCAACTACTATGCTACTGGGTTGGGAACCTATGTCATCTACGATGAAGATCAAGTGCTCCCAAAGGTCGTCAAAGAACCCGAGAGCAGTCAAGTCTTAGAGCTATGGATGCTACACTTTGATAGAGCAAGATGCAAGGTTGGCATAGGGGCCGAGATATGTTTAATATCCCCACACAATGAAAAGACACTAAGGTCTTTTCACTTCTAGTTTGCTTGCTCAAAAAATGAAGCCAAATACGAAGGATTAGTGCAAGGTCTCAACCTTGTAGAATGGATGGGCATTAAGCAATTAATGGCATTTGGAGATTTCGAACTAGTGGTCAATCAAGTCTATGGAATTTTTGTGGCCAAGAATGTCCGCATGCAATCCTATAAACATCGAGTTTGGGACCTAATTGAGGGATTTAAAGCATTCAACATTAAAACAGTGCCCAAAGAACAAAATATAGATGCGGATCACATGGCGGAAATCAAATCCTAGTTTGATCCTACCTCCAACCTCATTCATAATAAAAAATTTGTACAAGTGATAGTCCAACCAGCCATTTCAGACAATGATCAAAGATGGCAAATGTTTGACAGTGATGAACACATTGCCTCATTCGTCCAGCAGTCGGGAGAATGTTCTGACCAGCTCCAATTGAAGATCGCTGAAGCTTATGAAGGACAAATCATTAAGCTGAAATCCAACAAGCTTCCAAAGGGATTGGTCACTCTCAAAAATATTTTTGATTGTGACAATGCAAGAAATGACAAGAGGAATTTTGTAGTAGACAAAGGTGACTATGTGGATCTTCAGGTCAGAGATGGAAGAAAGCTCAAAGTCAAGAAAGATGTCCCACATCATGATAAAGAAAGGCTCATCGCCTTTTGCAAAAAAAATGGAGTGATGGCCTAGTCATATGATGACCTCAGGGGATATGATCCCGATATCATCCAACATACAATAGAACGGGAGGAAGGTGCAAAGCTTATCTGCCAAAAACAGAGGCTAGTCAATCCCAAGATTGAAGCGCTAATGGCGCAATAATTAACCAAGCTAATCCAATCACAAATTTACTTCTCAATCAAGCATAGCACGTGGGTATCCAATCTAGTACCGGTCTGAAAGAAGAATAGAGATATCCATCTATGTGTGGAATTTTGGGACCTAAATAGAGCATCCTTGAAGGAACATTACCCGCTACCATAAATGGAGTCAATTCTGTAGACATTGGTAGGATCATAGATGTTTTCTTTGTTAGATGGCTTCTCCAGTTACAATCAGATTTGGGTCAAAGAGGAGGATCAACATAAGAAAATGTTCACTACCAAGTGGGGAACATTCGCATACACTAAGATATCATTCGACCTCTCAAATGCAGGATCCACCTTCCAACGGGTAATGGATATCACTTTTAGCGAACTAATCAACAAGATTATCCTAATCTATTTGGATGATTTGACGGTGTTCTCCAAGTCCAAGGATGAGCATTTTGATCACCTTGAGATTGTGTTCAAGAAATGCCAGGAGTTCGAGATATCCTTGAACCCAAAAAATTGTGTCTTTAGAGTACGACGAGGCAAGATATTGGGGCACATAGTTTCCAAAGAAGGAATTCCAATTGATCCCAAGTGGGTGAAATCAATTAAAGAGCTTCCCCTTCTGGTCAACAAGAAAGGCATCCAGTCTTTCTTGGGGAAGGTAAATTTTGTTAGCAAATTTATTTATGATTTTGCAGGAATAATTAGGCCAATCACCCTGATGCTAAAAAAGGATCAAACATTTAAATGGAAAAAAGAAGCTAGAGAATCCTTTGAGAAAGTCAAGGATGCTATTTTGTCTGCTCCTGTTCTGGTTAATCCATATTTATCAAAGGATTTCATAATGTATGTATTCAATAGAAAGTCAAGTATCGCTATTGTCTTAACTCAAAAAGATGATGAGGGCAAGGGAGAACATCTGATAGAATTTCACTCCCAGACCTTGAAGGAATATGAGACAAACTACAACTTTGTGGAGAGGTAAGCGTTTGCAATAGTTAAGTAACTCAAGAAGTTCCGACACCTAATCTCTTGCAATAAGGTGATTGTCTATGTCGTGCATTCTAGTGTGCATGAATACATCATGGAAAGAGAAATCAC
The DNA here is from genome assembly GCA_007258455.2 of Sequoia sempervirens. Classification (NCBI taxonomy): domain Eukaryota; kingdom Viridiplantae; phylum Streptophyta; class Pinopsida; order Cupressales; family Cupressaceae; genus Sequoia; species Sequoia sempervirens. The sequence continues at coordinate 616,450,935 of VDFB02047230.1, forward strand.
CAAGAAAAGATCCAATTGGATCCCCAAGATCCTCGAGTATGACATTGAGGTCAAGCCTACAAAGACTGTTTGGGGAAGAGGACTGTGCGAGTATCTTGCACACGATGGAGAAATGGTTGTCAAAGAAGAGCAGCCAAAACTAGTCCTAATGAACGAGTCAGAGTCTGAAGGTTGTTGGCTAGTGGAAAGAGTAAGGTTTATGCACACAGGAAAATATCTACCGATCCTTCCTTCTTAGAAGAGGAGATTATAACGGTTGCAAAACATCAGATACACGCTCATTGAAGGGATCATGTTCAAGAGAAATTTTAACGATGTTCTATTGCAGTGTGTCACTATGGAGCAAGAAAAAAGGATCCTCAACACTTACCACAATAGTTCCACTAGCGGGAATTTCTCCACAAAGACCACCACCATCAAAATCATGTGCATGGGGTACTTCTGGCTGATGCTATTCAATGATTCCTACTCCTTGGTAAAGGCTTACAAGGAATGCCAATTCTTCATAGGAAGAAGAAAGAATTCCACAATTCCCTTTAATCTGATAGTGGTTGACAAGCCATTCATGCAATGGGGGCTGGACTTCATCGGAATGATCAACCCAGCCTCCAGCACAGGACATAAATGGATCTCGATGGCCACTGACTACTTCACTAGGTGGACCAAAGTCGTGCCACTAAAAATTGCAACAGAGGTAGAGATAGTGGACTTCCTAGAGGAACTGGGGATGAGATTTGGCCTGCCCAAAACTATCATCTCTGACAATCCTAAAGCTTTCTTGGGATCTAACATAAGTCAATTCACACTTACGCATGACATATTCCTTAAAACATCATGAAACTACTACCCGCAGAGGAACGACTTAGCCGAGTTGACAAACAAGAATTTGGTATGACTCCTCAAAAGAATTGGGTCAGAATATCAAAGGGAATGACATAAAAACCTCCGAGCAACACTCTGGAAAGATCACATAACTCCTAAGCAAGTCCTCAAGACTTCTCCGAGTATGAGCTAGTATATGGAAAATAGGTTCTATTGCCTATCTCTATGGAGATTCCAGCGCTGTAATTACTAAAATCTCTTGAGGTGGAAAAAAATGATGCAATGGAGGTGCGGCTAGCCGAGTTGCTAGAAGTACAAGAGAAAAGGGAAAAGTCCCTAACAACCATGACTAACTACCAATAGGTGGTTAAAAGGTGGTTTGACAAGAAAGCATCTGACCAAGGTCTAAAATGCGGAGACTTAGTGTTGAAGTTTAATGAAAGGGTTGCAAAGTCAGGTTAGCACGAGAAGTTTGATAGCCTTTGGGAAGGCCCATTCAAAATAATTCAATGCAAAGAACATAATGCATTTGAATTAGAAACTATGGAAAAAGAGGCGTTGGGAATTTGGGTCAACAAAATTCACCTTAAATTATTCAATTAAGCTTGCTTATCCTACCCATGTAAATATGTTTATAGTGCTTTTCCCTTCTTTCCCTTTTTGTTTTGTTGGCCAATATTTTTATTTATTCTATGGTTTGAGGCAGAAAAGAACAAGTAACCTATTATTGCAGAGAGCAGAAAATAAACTCATAGCTGGAAAGAACAGAAAATCAAACACCCACATGTGAAATTGAATTAATACATATATGTTGTAAAGAAAAAGATGACCCAATTACAAAATCCAGAAGAAAATAACAAGATGATTATATAAAGATATATTTTCATTATATATGCAGCTTAAGTATTTACATTGCCAAAATGGATCAAGGGCCACGCTTCTAAAAAGTATATTGCTATAATTCTACTTCATATATTCTATGAAAAGCCTTTTTCAAGCATGTATACAAAAAATGGACTAATTGCTATGATTTTGTATTTTTTTTTAAAAGCAAAAAGAAAAGCATGAAAGTATTCAGTCCACAACATGGGAAACAACAACAAACACATCAACAATAGTGTCCACAAGGTCTTCATTAATGGGGCATGATCAGAAGTAGTAGCATCATTTATAGGAGCAACAACCAGTGACAGAGGGAACACCAAGTTCTTGAAGTCTGTGTACCAATCGATGTCATAGAACGACACCACATTGTAAGTGTAGAAGAGAAAGTGGCAAGCATGAGTGACCCTCTGGTAGTGCTCATCTTGCAACTGAAGGCGAAAGCCACTCAAGAATGGTAGCCACGGTACGACTGCATCCTCCTTAATGAACCTTCTAAGGTTGCTCACGGTCGAAATTCCTCCATCGTATGCAGTGTTTGCCACAACCTCCCTAAGGCCATTCAGGTACTTCTTGGGAAAAATTTCCTTGACAAGACAAAGAATCAATGACTTAGGGACTCCAATATCTAGCATGGAGGCAAAAAAATGCAAGCACAAGTCGGTGTTAACTCGATACTTTTTCTCATATTCAAGGCAATCCCATCCCAAGACCCATTTCATGGCTATGATAGCCAACGAGTGCTTATTCTTCGTCATCCTTTTTAAATGCCTAGTTGAAATCTCGCCTAAGAAAGCAGTCTAAGACTCATGAAAAACTATCCTAATTGGGGTATTCATGCTGGAAATCACTCTGCAACTATCCTAGAACTATCTTTGCAAAGTGCCTAAGTCTAGCCTATGAAAATGTTATGCAACTACTAATGCTAAACTGCTAAGCCAATTACCTAATACCAATTTTGCTAAAATCACTAAGTGTGATTTCGCTACTGCTTAGGTGCCTATTTATAGAAAAAGTGAGGAAATGTGTGGTGATTTTCTTACCATAAATGTGATGCTAATCAAGTACCAACTTGAAAGTTGTGCCAAAGCTTGCTCAAATTTCTCACCCAGTTGTGTTTGCTAAGTATGGCTTGTTGCGTGCAAAAATAATAAGGGCTAATTAATAAGCTTAAGCTAGTGGAAGCAATTGGTGGTGTTATACACGGCCAAATACTAAGGTGGCGTTCTCCAGGTGTTTTTCTTATTCCAAGACAGAGCTTATATATTTTCAAGCACTGATTTCATCTTTGGCTTAATGATTCCTTTCGAGATATTAATTGCAAACACATACGAATGCTTAAGCTGCTAGCAAAGTGTCAGCTCAAGTTCCAAGAAAATTACGCTATACAATATGGTTTCTAATTGTAATTATGAATTCTTGTCATTTAAAAATGGCAAGTGATTCATTTTACACAAGCCAAGGTTGGTGGTACATGTCGAATTAAATGCAAAAAAGGTAACTCCCATCTACCACCTTGAGAAAAGATAGCTAAAGTATTGCATGCAAAATGTTTAAGCACTTAAAAGGTTTTTTCAAATACGTTGCTCAGAGAAAAAAAAACTTCTAGTGCACAAGCCGGAGCCAAGGTAAAATTTACAGATAAGTTCAAGCTAAGAAGAAGCTTCCCACAAGGAAAAATGGTAGAAAGTTCAAGCCAAGGAAAATAGGGAGATGCAACACGAAGCTTATTTAAAGCTATGCGAACTGGACAGGTCGTCAATGTTTTTGAAAACATTTCTTATGCCATGCCTGGTATTCTCGACAAGCTAAAGTGGGAAAACACATAGGAACTAGAGAAACCCAAAATCTATAGAGACTAGAACCTAATCCAGGAGGACTGGGATAATATTCATCATCCCATTCTTGCAAAAAATCTAAAGGGTTGAGTGAATAATCCTACGAAAGAATGAAGATATCCAAAAAGACAATTTCGACGATAGAGAAAGTATGGTTCAATGGGCTTCCAAAATATATGGTCCCATTTGTGCATTATTGCCTAGAATTGGTTGATGCGACCGTTGAGCATTTCAATCCAAGCACCAACACTATCAAGGGCCGGACTCTGTCAGTTAATATCAGCCCGGGAGTTATCTGGAATATGTTGTGTATTCTTGAGCATATGCAAAGAAAGATGAAAATAAAGGCATTCACTCATACAAAAGGGGAGAATATATGGAACACAAGCGATAAGGCTCTAGAGTTTTATAACAAATAAACCAATAGGATTAAAGTAGACTAGCAGAAGCCGCCAAGGATCCCAGTGCAACACGGTGCTTTCGACATAGACTTGCAAGATGCCTTTTCAATGATGGCATTTGTTTGCAGTTTGGACACTGACAAAGAGGTGTACACATTTCAATTGGGCCTGAGTTTCTAGTTCCGCAGGCAACAATTTTACTTCTGGTATGATTTTGCATAATACCTCTCAAAGGAGATGATAGGGAAAATTAACAATTACCAAGCTGAACAGAAGTTCAGGTTTCCTTCCTATCTTGCCCATATGTTTTTTCATCAAAACCCTGATTTCTTTGATAAGCGAGTGAAGTTATCTATTTTTGACAAAAAGAACATAAGGAAGCTAGTTTTTTTCTGAACTCCTCTCCTCTCTTCCACTTTTGACTATTATACATTTTTAGACTGTTTCTTAACTCCGATTTTACAATATTTGCAAGGAGAGGATAGTATTGATCGACTTACTTTAACGCAGACATAGTATATGTAAAACTTCATTCCTAGATGTGACTAGTTTTTCAGAGCGGATTTTACATTCATTTGGATGCAAAGCTTCACCTGGGAACCATTTCGCCTCCTAACATGCATAACAAATCGAGTGCTAGCCCTTGAATTGTTCTGCCAGGTTTGTATTATTAATGCTTCCTTCTACTCAGGAAAAGCGAAGAGGAAGAGCTTGTTCCTCTATCTGATAAGCTTCAAGATAGTGTCCATTAGAAAGAAAAAGGGGGTGCACTCAATTTTGCAAGATAAGCTGGCTCATCTAGGGTTTGTAATGATCTGTGACAAATGGAATTACAACCCTTTCAATGATCTACCATATGAGAAAATCAAAGTAACTCACAATTCTCGACCCTACTGGAAAAAGAGGCACAACCCACTAGAGGATGAAGATGAATTATTGGTTGAACTGATCCACATTCCTATAGAAGATAGACCGTCATGGAATAAGTTCTATTTAATTGCAGCGAATTTTGATGAGAATTACAAAATGGGAATGACCCTATTCAATGAGTTAAGAAGAGAAAAAGAATGGAGTGTGGAAAGGATCAAAGCCTTCTGGGTGTATCGCCAAGAAACAAAATAGGGGGATGTCCCTTATAATAGCATGCTGAATGATGAACAATTTGACAAGTTGTGGGATGATGAGCATCCTACTTCTAACTCAAGCATTAGTGGAGGCAATGACTCCGATGAAGAAGAAGAGCAGGTGGAAGAGGAAGCTGATACATCGACATCCTCCACTCAGCAAAGGAAAAGGTCCATAGGGCAGCATGCCTATGTCACTTCAAATGTGCGATTGAATATATGAAGAGCCTCATGGACGCTTACTTGGGCCTCAAAATCAATAAGAGGATCCCAACAACAACAGTCAGAGACTGTAGAGGCCGAAGACTCCTCACCCCCTAAACAACAGTGCACAAAAGCTATTATGGGAGAAGGTTCACAAGAAATTGCTGCAAGCCAAGTGCTCGCAATGAGCTAGGATTTTGAAGTAAGTGAGGAGCTAGCAATAAGAAAACCACCGCCATCATCTAGTCAACAGGTAATGTTCGCTCCTCCTTTTCTTACTTCTCAATCTTTAGTATCCTCTACTATCTCAGTGTTGCCTCTCACTATAAGTGTCAGACCTACCTTCTCTGCCTCTACCACAATGTTTGTGGGAGGTTTCTCCCAATTCACCCAGACAGGTCCATCTATCTTAACACCTCTGCGAACACTAACACCAACTGTCATTGCTCAATCTCTCATCGCCTCTCTTTTTGAAGGCTTAGCTACCATTGACACCCCTATTGCTACTGCTACCTCGGGCCCAACCTAATATGCTTAACAAACAAACTCTAATATGACTACCCCATCACCGTGACAACCAATGAGCCATTCCGCCAGCTTGCAAACCAAACTCTGGGAAGTCCCTTATTTCTCCTCGCAAACGGTTACTCTCTAGAGCAGGAAAACATAGGGGTCTACCACTCTTACATTCCCTTTTTCCCTACCTCCCAGTGCACCCTTTGTAGGTGGGCTAGTTCAGTCGCCATCCAAATTCATAGCCCAAGGAGAAGCCACAAAGAAAGTGCAGGCTCTCATAATGCAAAAGAAAAAGGCTAAGGATGAAAAAAAGGATGCGGGGCCGAAGGTGTATACTATGTACAATGAGGTGCAAGGAACGATGAATTTTTCCACCATATACCTAAACACTACCAAACTACAAGGGGAGATGCTTCCAAATGATTACAACATGTATGTCGTGGGACTCAATCTAAATGCAGCCTGACTACAAGACAAGGTAGAACTCATGGAGGAAACACAATGAGTGGTGACAAATGACTTCCTCAAGTCTGGTTGTCAACTAAAGAAAAAGGAGGAGGAGCTAAAGCTTGTGAAGGAAAGAGTCAGTTTCTTGGAGACGAGGGAGAAATCACTAGAAGAAGAAGTTGCGTGCTTATTAGAGAAAGCGCAGACAAAAGAATTGGAGCAGAGCAAACTCCAAGAGGAACTCAAGAAGTCCCAATCCATTGATCCCATCCTGATCAATGAGCTGCAAATGAAAAACTAGGAATATTAGAGCAATTGACCCTGGTGGAGCAGAATCTACAACAAAAGGATGAAGAGCTAGCATCTTAGTGCACTCAACATGAAGAGAAATTAGAAAAATAGAAAGTGGAATTTGAGGGCCAAAGGGCCCAATTTGAAAAATAGCTCCAAGAGACGAAGTCTTCTCTTGACACAGAATTGGTGAACCACACTCGGGCTGAGGAAAATTTGTATAAGGAGCTAAGTAGCATCGGGGAGAAACTTGCATCCACAAAAAAGAGAATTGTGGAATTAACAGAGGATGTCGGCTTGAAGGATGCAGAGATTTCCCTTCTAAATAGTGCTCCCTAGGCCCCTACTAGACAACCAGACCTCATCCCAGTAGCTCAATAGCTATACATTTCATACTGGGAAAAGGTTAAGACCTTCTACCTAACACTACATCCAATGCTCTGGTTCATCTCAAAGGCGACAAAATTGAGAAGGGAAGTTCACAGAACAATTGAGCAATTCCCTCGGTTCATCACAGAAAGGGTTCCTGAGGCGAAGAGTTTGCTAAGCAACCTATACATGGTCTATGATGAAGACTTAACAAAGGTAGGGATCGAGGATCGGGATGTTGCTACCTAGATGAAAAATAAATTCATCCATTGCCACTCAGCCATCCTGTGTACTAACGCTTGCGCAACTACTTTGAACAAGACTATGGATGGCATGTGGGAAAATTTCTCCCAACTAGCTAAAATGGGCTTGTCGTCCCCATTTCTTGAAGATGGGTCGATCGCTACAACCGAGCAAATTGTAGAAAGAATTGAAGAAAAAGAGCATGACCTAGCCACTTTTTAGAATTTCAACCAACCTCCTACCGCAACAAACAATGAAGGAGTCATCTATCCAGTTGCTTGACTACTTTTACATTGCGAGTCAGGGGTCAGTTTACCTAAGGTGTTGCCTTATAAAGAAATGCTTGACCTGGGTGGGGTAGAAGAAAATTTGTGCAATGTATCGAGGCCATCTGAAGATGACTGGCCACACTTGGAGATGACCCTTTCTAAACTCTAATTCCATCACCCAATGGATGGCGATCTGGTCTACGAACCAAAGGAAATTTTGGGTTCCTCGTTCCTCAAGCGAAATGCCCCTGATAGTTGCCAGAAGATGTGAATATCAAATTCATCAAGCTCCCTTCAAGTTTTGTTTTTGCTAAGCATCAACCCATGCCTTGAATGCACATCATCGACCCTTATTGATAAATGACCATTGGCCTCTGCCACGTGTCCAATCGGGGCTCTCCGAAGGAACTCTTCCCTTCATATTTCAAATGGCCTCCGTCATGCTTCCACGTGTCATCGTCGTGCACGCTTAAAGATTGCTTCCTCTCACCTTTGAATTAGGCCCTGACCATGTGCCACGTTGCCTTCATCCACATATGCTTTGGAGGACCCCACAATTGGCATCAATGAAAAAAGCACACTCCACGTGTCTTCCTAGCACAAGCCTCTAATGACAAGGAGTAGTAATGAACTATAGGTTGCGAAATGCCACCACGTGTCTCTTTAGTGAATGCTTCTTCAAGGCAATGGATGGAATGAACTATGGGCTGCGATATGCTGCCATGTGTTCTAACCGCCTGAACTAGGAGGTGACACTTGTTTGCATGGGACTTTGTTGTGACCACTATCATCATTCGCAGGGGATGCACCTAAATGGGAGGCAACCAAATGTTATGGCTTGAATATTTTCTATTACAACGGCTGAGGGGAATCATTGTTGCGACATCATTGCTTAGGATTTTGAATCTTTTCAGTTGTTGCTCGCTAGGTGGTGGGAATGCTCACTATATATACTACTCTTTGCTTCTGTGAGGGGTTCTGGGTTCTATGAAAAATTTCTACGAGTTCCAAGAGTTCGAGAATTATAGAATTTTAGAGACACCAAGCCTTTTTATTGTTATTAGATTATTGCAAAAAGACTCATAGACTGTGCCATTGTTCGGCCTTTCTATTTTTCTCAATCTATTTGATTAACTTTATACTGTGCCATTATTGTTTGAATGGTTTATTTGCATAACTTCTATAATTTGAATGCAAGTCTACTAGTTTAGATCATGTCTTTGACTCCTCTTTTCAATAAATGGGTGTGAAACTTATTTTATGTCATTGAATGAGTTGTTCATGCTTCAATCTTTAATTTTTGTTATTCTAGGACATAGTAAATTGTTGAACGAGCCCTTAGATCATATCCAAAAGATAGATTTATCATTCCTTTTATCTAAATTATGGTGCATCACCTTAGTTAGATCTTTATTTTATATCTGCTTCCTTTTTCCATTCCAAAAAAACAATTACAAAAGAAGTCAACTTCTTTAAAAATTTGAAGGTCACTCAGTTTGGCGCAATAAGTCCCCCATAAACTAAGTTTTCCACAAAGGCTTGTTACCTTGCTAATTTTTGGCATCAACAATTACCACTTGTGTTTCAACCCCCTCTCCTTTGGTTTCTTATACCAAATTGGAGGGAAATATAATCTTCATTACATAGTATGAGGATACAAGGTGGGGGAATGCCTATAAGCACAAAAAGGATTTTATTTGAAATAGGTTGAGGGGACCATTGACTGAATATACTTTAGAAAGGTAGAACAAATGTAAAACCAAAGATAATATTTTTCTTGAGGATAAGAAAAATTCTAGGTTGGGAGGAGTGATGGGTTCCATAATTTTCTGTATTGATTATTGTAATTTCCTATTCATAGACAGTTCCATCTTATGCTTAAGTTTGCACTAATATTTGAAGTAAAAAGCTAAATTTGATGTATAATATTTTAGTAAATTATTATGCTATGTCAATTATTTTTAAAATATGATAGCATATCATGTTGTTTAAGTGATCTTAGAGTAGAAATATTCTAGAAATCTAACTCCTCATGTAGAAAGAAAGGCAACATTTTGTAGCCAAGACTATCATGGGCCGACAACCAAAGGAGAAAGTGGCTGCAATCTATAGAGTGAGTGGTTGTAGAAAAATGAATGAGTGGATGTAGCCACTAATCCCAACCACAAAAAACTCATCAACAGTAGTAACCTCTTCCACACATAATAAAGAGGAACTCCAACAAAGAAAAGGATAGTGGTAGACATGAGAATGATTATTTAGCAAGAATATAGCAAGGATTGCATAAGTCATGTCACCAATCTTAATATTTTTAATAAACCCATTGTTTCTATTTAGTAGTTGAAATGTCTTATTAGAAGTATGCTTCTTGAAGCTTGATTACATTTAGCATCCTATTTATATTTGTATTAGAAAAAATAGTCCTCAGATGGCTCAAGAACAAGTTGACAAGTACACTTTAAGTTGTTAAGAGTCCAATCAATTTTGAAATAACTAGAATCACTATATATATTCTATAGACTTTGTATATTGGAATAACAAATATTTTTCCAACAAGTTGTATTATTTTTAAGCAATTAATTCAAGACAATTATTTATTTTTAGTTGATATTGTTTGAATGAATGATATAAAAAATTGATTAGTATTTTATGAAGTAGATGAGTGCATTTAATCCCAAACAAGGGACCACTTGAGGTAAAATTGTAGCTCCATTTTAGTATTGATAGTATGATGATTTTAGTTGTCTTAGATTTATTTTCTTTATATAACTTGTTATCACTAGTAAAATAACTACTCACTCGTAGCAACATAACTTGATATTAGTGAAGTATTTGTTAACCTATAGCATCATACATAACTTGTCACAATTTTTGTATAATTATTGTTTGGTTAAAATTTATTGAATATATTTTTTATGAATGTAAATTTTATTTTTCTATACACAACTACCTAGGATAATTACCAAAAAATTTAAATAGTTTTACATATAGTACTAGTGTCATTCAAGAAGATTACATGCCTAGTTTGATATTATAAATGTAGCATATTATAATCAGTAAGTCACTTGGTAAGGGATGTTAGGATCCATTGAGTTGAGTGCATGTACCTACTACACCAAAGTTATTGACTAATGATGGTGCTCAACAACTAGATTTTGACATAGCCAAGAAAAAAAATGGTACCTTCTAGACTTGGACCAAAAGAGATGGTAAAAAAGTTAGACCTAGGGTAAAGGATTAGCTCCTTAGAAAGTACGACCCTAGAAAGTGAGCTAGATTCTTAGTTTTGCATAACTTATGCATGTATTTTCTTAGATTATTTCTCTCTTTTTCCCTTTTTTTGGAATGTCATCATCGGGCTTTGAACTTAGGGTATTCTCCACTTGAGAGTATGAACATTAACATTTTTTATTTTATTTTTGTGGAGTTTTTACCCCTCTAACCTAAAGAGCTAGGTGAGTAAGGAGCTAGGTGCAACCAAAGACTTCCTCCTTATCGAGGAGATATGGGAAGACCTACTTTCTAGCTTCTACTAGGTATTAAAGGTTTAAATTATTAATTTATTTAGACTTAACTAGATGATAGTTAAGATGAAGATTAGTTTAAATTTATAAGTTTGACTTTATTTGAAATTGTTTGTAATACAAAGTGATAATGGTGGTAATAATTTTGGGAATTTGTGGCTTAGTAAAGGAAAATTATATTGAGTAACCTAAGAATCCTAAGATAAAAAATAAATAAATAATAAACAATAAATAAGTGGAAGGATGGAGTGAAACATAATGCAATGCATGTTTTTATTCTCGTTTGGAATATTTAATTTTATTTTTTTTATAATTTTTTTGTTTATTTTTATTGTATACACCTAAAAACAGTCATCACATTTAATTAATTAAATTTACTAGTTATTTAATTAATATTCGACTACATATAAATAAATCCTCAATTTATTTATACTATTCATATTCTTTATTTCTCCAAATCTAAAATCATATTCTTCTAAATTAATTAAATAAACAAATTTCCATAAGCTTGTTTTATTTAATTAATCTTCACTAATCTTGATTAGGAATTCAAGCACATGTCTACAACTTTTTGTGCCACCTCACCAAGGTCACATGAAATTAAATAATTCTAATTTTTAATTAGAATTATCTTCAACCAATTTTTAGGCACATGGCTTATTCCTCACACACTTCCACCAATTTTCAAACACATGGTCTTTTCTTCCCACACTTTAGTCTTCCATCCATTTGGCATGTTGCCTATTGGTCAAGAGATTCCTCCATCCGTTTGGCATGTTGTCTTTGGTCAAGGGGACAACATCTTGATTCTCTCCATCTCCACCATTCATTCTTCTTGTTCGAGTATGGACTATCGATCATTGCCACCTCATAAGATGCTCGAAAAAGTCTATAAATACAGCCCTTTGGCATTGTATTTTGCATCCACTTTTGAATAGAATTATCATGTAGAAATATCATTTGAGCTTGGGAGCACTTTGGAGTCTTATAGTTACATTTTATACCATGTTTTGCATCATAGTTGCATTTTATGTCATCCTTTGCATCATAGTTGCATTTTAGATTAGCATTTTCATAGTTAGCATTTGAGCATATGTAGAATCATCCCATCTCACTACCATAGTATCTACCTCAAATAATCTAGCATCATCATCCATTCATCATAGTACTCATTATCATTTTTATCATATAGTTTCATGTAGGAATTTAATGTAGGAGTTAATGGTGACTCCTCAACACCCCCAAGATCAGTTGCGACCAAAACCACTTCCACAAGAGAGAGAATGACAAGAATGCTTGCTTCACAATGCAGGATTGATTAATTTCTTGATATAAGCTTGAACACAAATGTACAAGAGATACCTTGCTTATATGGGCAGGGTTGAAATGTAGGAATGAACATGATGTTGACAAATGTCATGATCCTATGACATGAGACAACCAACAACCTAATCACCTAGGAAATGATGCATCCTAGCTAGATAAGATAAGTTCTAGAAATGCCAACTAAGACTTCTAGAAAGAATCTTTTATCCTAAGTAAACTTAACCATGTGAATATGTCCCCTAATTACCTAGTGAATGAATTAGCTAGGTACAAGAAAATTATTCACACCAACACCCCCCCTTAAGTGCAACTTAGGGAGAAGATTATTATGCACACTATGCAAAGACTATGACTATGGGTCCCAACTACTAGGCCATGTTAGGTACCCATTTACAATGCAAATGAAAATATGCAATCTCTCATAAGAGGAGAAAAGGAGAAAACCCTGTGGGACAAAAATCCTCTCCAAAAGAGAGAAACAAACAAGACAACATGATGTATGGAGGACTCAATGATACCCCCCAAGGACAACATGCATCATGTATATACAATCAAATACCCCCCATAAGAGGGTAGTAGAGAGATAAGATATCCCCCCCATGATGAAGAAGCTCCAATGCTGATGAAGAATGCCTGAAAACAAAAGATTACCCAATGTCTACAAGCAACACATCTTCCCTTAGGAAGAAATAATATCATAAGCTGATGATGAAGCCACTCCATGTCCAACTAAAAGGAGGAAGCATGAATGCTCAACATGTATGCCTCTGAAAACGGATGAAGATCCTCCAAGCTTGAGTGAGCCACAACATAATCATGGTCAAATTGAACCAAGAAACATGAAAAATCAAGTGAAGGAGGAGACTCATGAATGTCAATCTCCAAAGAAAAAGTAGATGGGATAACAGTTGTACTGAAACTGTCATCAAAGAGGAGAGAAATCCCCTCAAGTGTGTCCTCCAAATCTGCAGTATGCGACTTCATGAACAAGCTAGAAATCCCTGTCAAATACTCATCCCACAAAGCAAGATCTGAAAAACTATGATCATCCTGCTGAATAGAAGCATCAATGACTGAAGAAGCAGGAGGTGGAGGAGTAGGAAGCTCAGCACTGGTTTCTAGAATACCAAAGTGTATTTGATCAAACTTCTCCTCACTATCATGGTTCACACTCAATGAAGTGTGTGATGCAGTCAAAGGAACATTATCATCTTCTAAAGCAAAATGTGAAAGGAATATACACGAGATGAATGATCAACCATCTTGATAGAAACAATATCCCTAGTCTCCAAGTCCCTTATGTACACCCTATCTGGAGTGAATTCAACTGTTTTACCTTGACCCCCATGAGTAATTTGATAAATAGAAAGGAGATTAGTGAACAAGGAAGGAACACAAAGTACATCATTGAAAGTCCCTTCCCCCATATCAATAGAACCCTTCCCACTTACCTTCATATATCTATTGTTACCCATCAATATATGAGGTGAATTATAAGGCTCAAAAGAAGAGAACATGTCCATAGAAGATGCCATATGATGAGATGCCTTTGAATCAAGAAGCCATCTATGAGATTCAAGACTTGTAGAGGCCAAGAGTGCTTGTCCTTTCATCTTGTGTAGCCTAGAAGGAGATCCTGTGTCCTGTGACTGAGATGATGATGATGGAGCTACCGATAGAGATGTTGAAGAAGTACCAGACACTGATGAGGTCAACTTAATGTTATTCTTTTGAAGGTTTGTCAATTCATCAATCTTCTTATTATAACATCTATGCTCATCATGTCCTAACCTTTTACAATATGCACATTTTGACTTCTTCTTTTTAGATGATTCCTCTTTAGAAGAGGATGTGGAATCAAGAGTGCTATGTGAAGGAGAATCTTTACCTTGCTCATTAGACTTGGGAGCCTTGTTCTGCTTCTTACCTTTGCCACTTGAATCCTTTGTCTCCTTTGCAACAAGACCATGAGATCTAGAAGACTTCAATGTGCCCATGTGTACCAACTTTGCTTGTTCCCTTGTGAGTTGAGCTGCAAATTCATCAAGAGAAGGCATTTTGTATGCATTGCCAAGAGCATCCATTGTAGCATAGAAAGTAGAAACAAACACTGAATAATCATGACCAAGCTTAGCAAGAATAGAAAGTATCAACTGTTCATCCTCTTTAGTAACTCCACAATTAGATAACTGCAATCTAAGAGAATTGAGCTTAGAGAAAAAGTCTTGGACATTGTCAAAATCTAAAGGATTAAGACCCATGAGTTCATTTTCCAACTTAAATTTCCTCATCTTATCTGGCTTACCAAAGAGACTCTCTAAAGTATTCCAAGCTTCATTAGGATGAGTGCAAGATGCAACATGATATCTAAGATTTGGAGAAATGGACAACTTCAAAGTACCAAGAGCTTCATCCCTTCTATCAAGCCATTTTCTTTTCTCTTTTGCTCCTATAGGTTTTGGATCTTGACCAAATGTGATTCGTTGCAACTTTGATTTTAACAATAACAACTCCATTTGAGATTTCCACTCATGATAGTTATATGGAGTTAGAAGTACAACTTTTGTCAAATCCATGATACAATGAGATATTACAATAGAGGAACAACAATTTTCCCTCACAATACAAGAAATCAACCCCTTTGTCCCAACAAGATTTGCACTTTTTTTTGCAAATTTACAAGGAATCCCAAACTATCAAATCAGCTACAAACTGAAAATATGAAAATATGGAAACAAATCTGCAAAAAGCGCATGAGTAGATATGGAGTGCTCCTCAATACCTTTCCGATGCCACAAATTTGGAGAAAATAAGAGATCGGAGCACAAAGATATGAACTCAGAGGTAGAAAACGTTGATCTAGCTTCAACCTGGAAAAAGAGGCACAAAATTGCAAAATCTTTGCAAAATATCTACACCACTGAAAAATTTAGATCTCCACCTTTCCGTCAATATCTCGTTTGAAAAATTTCGCCTTCGTATGCAAAAATTGTGAAAAAATGAAAAAAAAGGCCTATAAATAGGCACTTGGGGGCCAAAAACCAGTCACCAAAGGACTAAATTGGTGCAAAAATCCGAGCACCTGAGGGCTACAATTTGGTTCTCCATGTGACCATAGCACATAAAGGGCAAAAATTAAAAAAACCACAATAGGCCCTAGAGTTCATATATACCCTAGCTTACAACCCGTCGGCCAAGGCAATAATTTAAGGTTTATGATAAACAAAACTTTATGATAAAAAACCTTTTACCATGTTACATCTCCATGTACCAAAGGCATTCAATGTACTTTTGACAAGCCGATCCAATGAAAAGACAGTGACCTCAGCCAGAGATTAGACAGGGACCAGAGAGTACGCCAATGAAGGGTGACGACAACGAAACTGTGTACAAACTCGGCCAATATGCAGGATTTAAATGCCGATATTAATGAAAGCCAGTGGAGAAAGTCATACCCGCTGCGCCAATGCTGACACCATCCGATGTACAATTCTGAAGCAGATCTGACATGGACGCCAATTACCAACAATTTTAAAAAGACGCTAATGTAAGTAGAAGGTACCGCCAATGCCAGAGAGATGCCGACAAGTATGCTGACGATGAAGGGCCGGTTCTTTGAATGTGTCGATGGAGCCACTGATTGCTGACGAGTACTAGAGGACCCATTTTGACAGCCGAAGTTAATGAAAACCGATGGAACCTGCTGATGGAGGATGCTGTGCAATGTGAGCGGTCAGAGATATGACAAGCCCTTATGCTAATTGCAGAGGGTTTCGACCAATGGATTGACAAAATATGCCTATCAAAAAGCAACTTGACAATAGATGACTTCAATGCTATTAAATTTCCACAATCCATAATAATTTGAGAAGCATATTTCTGGATTAGATTGTGTAAGCTTTTTTAGATCAAAAGCTTCTCAAAATAGATGACTTCACACCACTGATGATGTGGAGTACCCGCAGCTGACTTGATGAAATATAGAGCCGAGCCAACAAAGAAGATCCTGGAATATGTCGGCCGAAGCAACTTTCATGTCAAACAGGGATCAGACGGGCCAGTACTATGACTTGATACATTTGACTGCCAATGTATGCATTGACAAGAAATATAACAGGCCGCAGAAAATAATAAAATTGCCCGAAAACTATTGCAAATAAAAGCGCAATATTTTCAAAATATTTTGCCCCAAAATATTACAATAAGCGCATAAATATTTTTACGAAAATATTTTTTGCGAAAATTGGAAAAAATGGTACCGCAGAGGGGCTGTTCCAGCAAAAAAATTTTTGCCTCAAAAACAACTTTACCTAAAATGGACAAATTTACAGTCAAAATTCATCTACGAAACCTTCTGATCTCAATTGTGAGGTTTTTGAAACTCCAACATGCACCCAGCAAAAATCTTCAAGCCAACATATAACCCTTAGATCTAGGAAAGAATTTGCAACACTTGGAGAGCTCTGACACCATGTACGAGTTAATGGTGACTCCTCAACACCCCCAAGATCAGTTGCGACCAAAACCACTTCCACAAGAGAGAGAATGGCAAGAATGCTTGCTTCACAATGCAAGATTGATTAATTGCTTGATATAAGCTTGAACACAAATGTACAAGAGATACCTTGCTTATATGGGCAAGATTGAAATGTAGGAATGAACATGATGTTGACAAATGTCATGATCCTATGACATGAGACAACCAACAACCTAATCACCTAGGAAATGATGCATCCTAGCTAGATAAGATAAGTTCTAGAAATGCCAACTAAGACTTCTAGAAATAATCTTTTATCCTAAGTAAACTTAACCATGTGAATATGTCCCCTAATTACCTAGTGAATGAATTAGCTAGGTACAAGACAATTATTCACACCAACATTTAATTGGCTTGCATGTTAAATATTATCTCATTTCCTAAGTTGTCATTTTAACAACCATTGTCCACATAAAAATTTGAGGGCCAAATGGTTTGATAAATCCTTAGGAATAGAGGACAATGAGACGTTCTTAAAAGATTTGTTTTGTTGCAATTTAGAGTAGCTTCTTTGCTTTGAATCTTTGATATAATTCATTTCATTAAGGTTTGTGTTGATTTACTAACTTTCCATATTTCACACACACATTTATATTATCAAGTTTTTGGTATAATACTTTTTAAAATGGAATTCATTAACAATTTCATAAAATTATGTCTTCCATCATGCACTATAAGATGTAAGCATCATTTCTAATATCTTCCTTACCTATCTCGACCTTTCCATTATACGTGATTTTTTATTTTTCTCTTAATTATTTTATTCTTTGGGCTTCTTTTTTTGAATATAAATGCTCCTGCTTTGTAGGGACCAAATGTGGCTTCTTCCTCCCTATCCCTACTTGCACATAATTATGAGGATTGAAGTCTCATGAGCTAGGTTAGAGATTGAAAATCTTGTTGATGGGATGGAGTTCAATACAAGGTTCCTTTAAGCACTAGTAGAATATGGCAAATAATGACTATGTGACTAAAAAATTTAGTCACAACAACTAAAGATGAGTAAATTCTACTCATTTTTTACAACACAACTATAAATGACTAAATAAATGACTAATTTGATCATCATAAGTGACTAATTTGATCGTCGCATAAAAAAAAAAACTAAATAATTAATCACACAAATAAAAATTAGACATTATAATATTAAAGTGGATAATTAAAAAAAAATAGAATTGAGGGAGTGGGTTGTATTATAATATAATATAATAACAATATATTATATTACAATACGATATATTATATTATATTATATTATAATATATAATATGATATAATATATATAATATATATTATAATATATTATATTATATATTATAATATATTATATTATAATATATTTAATATTATATCATTATATAATATTATATTATTATATAATATATATATATATATATATATATATATATATATATATATATATATATATATTTATTTATAGGTATGTTTTGTCAAGGGGACAACTCCTAAAAACTAGGGGTGCATCAACATAGATACAATTTTACTTGGACCTTCTAACCTAATAGAGCATGCAACTACCCGAAAATGGGTATGACCACAAATTATATCTCCAAAATACCTTCTTTCTTTGAGAATCTTAGGGACATTGGATGTTTTTTTTTTAAGGTGGAGATTTCTCTTTCTTCACCTTTGTCCAAGCCTGTTGGTCATCCGAGGGATGCTGGCCCAAGCATGAATCTGCCAGCAAGGAAGAACCAGGGTTGCAATCCATAGTAGTAGCCACTGAAAGCGAAGAAGAAATAGAATTGGAGACCTCCAAAGATGGAGAATTAATGCTAGCATCTTGCTTTGGTTCAGGCGTAAACACCTGCACATTGTAGTCATCCACAACCGAGTGGGAGGGGACCAGAGCCGGAGCAACTTTCTGCATTGAGGGAGTGAAGGCACTAGCATTCGTTACAGAAGGTGAAACAACATAATGTCTGGATTCAACCCCAACCCAACATGAGAGGTTGTTGTTTGGGGCAGCATTGGTATTCTCCCCAAATCATCTTTTACTACACTGTGCAGTAGCATGTTCTATAGCAAAGCAAATTCGACCTATGCACGATATCTTTTCATAATCTATCTATTGGCGCCACCTTCTTTTTCCAACTTTGAGGAAGATTTCTACTGGGAGGCCATTTGAAACATCCATTTCTACACATAAGTGAGCAAAATTTGAATTTTCATAGTTGACTGTTTCATTGGATAAACTATGGTATTTCCCCAAGTGGTTGCCAATTGCTTTCAAACAGTCAATTTCCCAAAACTGTAATGGGAGGTAAGGTAAATGAACCCATAAAAATGCAGATGAAGATGACTCTGTGCGTGGATCAAAATAGGGGGACCAAGGTTTTATGTATAGAAAATCCCCTTGGAAGAACCAAGGCCTAGTTTTTAACACAATTTCCTTGTCATCCATAGAATCAAATTATAGGATAAAAAAACCTTTCGCACATGGGTAAATGTTGATTTCTTCTTCGAGATATTCCTTCCAGTTTGCCTCAATCCATGAGTGGAGGTCACATAATTTTGGCCAAACCCTAGAAAATCTACAAATCAGTGCGTGATCTAGCGGATAATCTTCTCTGTCATAGACAAGGCATTCTAGATAGATCTCAGGGGTAGATGCTTGCCGAACAACAAATGGAGGATGCTAGGAGGCCCCATCATGAAGCCTAAGAGGATCTGAATCTACCTTGTTAGGGGATATACCAGAAGATGACACACCCATGGAGAACCTCGGCCCATGAATACCCTTATGTAGAGAGGCAGGGCGTGTAGCAAGGGCGTTGGAAAAGCTTTTCCACCTACAACCACCTTCATCCCCGTGTGGATCCAGTGAACCATCCATTGCAAGCTTAACACCACCCGCATTTCCATATGTCAGACTCAGCATATCATCCAATGGAGACTTAGGGTTTCACATGGGATGGCCTTCCCTGCCACTCACCAGATCACGCATGGATGAATTCGAGGTAGAGCCAGAAACGACAATTGCATTTGCCAACATCACCTCCTTGAAGGCACCTTCTCCATGGCCCTTAGCAGATTGAAGCTCACCTGAAGTCAGAGTAGAGACGGGAGTTTTTGGGGCAGACACCATTGTTTTTTTTATATAATATATATTATTATTATATATATAATATTTATTATATTATATATATAATATTTATTATATTATATATTATATAATATTATATTATAATGTAATATTATAATATATTAATATCTTTAATATAAATTGATAACATAATGTTAAAACCTAAATGTGCTCATTATTAGGATCTTTGTTGTAATTTTCATTTTAATAAACATACTCTTAAACTCTCGTTGAAACCATATTTGCAGGTTGCAACTCACCAAACTGGAGGATGAGTGGTCAATAAGTGAGGACAAGTTTGGAGGGAAACGTGAAAAATAACACAAAAATGGTGAAAAATGATGAATGACTGAGATTCATTTAACGCATTGAATTAAATTTCGCATCCATTTCAAAATGGGCACCTAATTTTATTCATTTATTTTGGCTCTAACTCCATAATGCTCCTCACTCTAAAATTCCTAGCTCCATATCACTTTTGCAGGGGCTCTTTTGTAGTCTCTGAACAATCCCGACATTGGACGAATCGTAGGAAATGGGTCGACACTGGTAGTCACTCTAAACTCATCCATGTTGGGATCTTTTGCAAGGGATTGTTGGGAGCCGTACTTTGCCTACAACACCCAACTACTATGTGGGGGCTCTCTTGTAGTCTTGGTGCACTCCGCCTATGATTTGACTCATTAGGATGTAGATTAATGCCCATCTTATTAGTGCAGTATCGAATTGCAATTGCTAATTGAATCTACCATAACACCAAAAGTATACCGTGAGACATGGGTAACTCATAGGTGGAATTGTCGATGTAGTGTGGGTCAATTGAACCAATGCTTGTGGACGGAACCTAACTAACTGACTAACACATATTTCTCAACGAGCTCATCAAACAACAATGATAGGAAAGTATTGGTACTGCATGCACTATGGATTTTTTGGGTTCCCAAAATAATAAGATTTAAGTGCTTTTTTTTCAAAATTTATGATTTTTTTATATGAAATAATCGTAGATTATAACTCCTTGTAGTATCTTACCTTGGATTGATATACAACACCAACAACAATTGTAACGGGATCCAAAATTTAGACAGATGCTCCCAAAAGTTAGACAAAGGTGATGATTATAAAGGGTAAATGGCGGTAGTTTTACTGCATTGCCTATTCCATTATTCTTGATCTTTATTAGAATTTTCTTGCCAAAAATGTATATAGTATTGAATAAATTCTACCCATTCCTTTTTATTATTGCACCTTCCCATGTTTTATAAATATGCCTATGCTCTTTTAGTTAGTGCTTTTGTTTTGTTGAATTCTTATAGATCTTTGCAATTTTTCCCTATATTTTTTCCAATCCTAATTCTTTGACTCCATTTTGGACTTTAGGTAATTTCTGATATTACTTTTCAAACCCCCTCTAAACATTCCATATGTTTTAAGCAAGGTATTCGATTTATATATCCATTAAAAATTATTTTGTTTACCATTGGTTGTTATCAACTGATGTTCCATGTGCTCTTAGTTAAAACCATCATTCTCTTCCTTCCAATCCTTTATAATTTTTTATAAATTTATTCTCAAACTATTCTTTATGCTTATTTATCTTAACTGTAATTTTATTCATATTATTGTTGTGAAATTCCTTACCATCCCATTTCTTTTTCACATTTCAAAGTTCCATAAATCTTTTAAAAATATTAACAAATTTTGAGTTTTTTTATTGTGGACAAGTACAAAGCAAGGAGAAAATGCAAAACCAGTGCCTTACTAGATGCATTTATAGCCCACCCCATGTGCAACAATGGTATCACTAGAGACATGCATTCACATCGATGAATTTTTAGCTTTAGTTTTAGTTTTTTTCAGTTTTAAAAGCATAATAAATCAACAGTTTACATACTGCGAAAGATTTTGTCTTCAAAACTCTATATATGGAGTTATTTGTAACATATTTTATATACAATTTGAATATACAGTGAATTATTTTCCAACACTATTGTTTTAGTCCTTTGAGTAGATTTGTTGAAGTTTTATGATTGTTTTAGTTTAATTTTTCCAATATAACATAAGAGCTTTAATGTTTTATATCTTTAAATCACAATAGAGTTTCAATGACAACTTCTCTTGGTTTGCAATTACATACACTAGTTATTGTAACAACATTCTCCAAACATAGGAGTTTACATACACATATGAAAGTATTAGTTCATAAATGACTAAATAAATGACTACAATGACTAAATAAATAACTAAACCATGATTAAATAAATGATTACCAAGACTAAATAAATGACTATAATGACTAAGTAAATGACTGTAATGACTAAATAAATGACTACAATGACTAAATAAATGACTACCATGAATAAATAAACAACTACCATGACTAAATAAATGATTATCATGACTAAATAAATGACTAGCTAATTACAATCAATGACTAAATTAATGATTAAATATACTACAAAATTAATCAATCAAAACAACCAATAAATGACTAAAAATGGTTTAGTCATGAATTTGGTCACGTTATAAATGACTAGCAATAAACTACTAATGGTCACGTGACCAAGCTTAGTCACATATATTCAATTTTTAGTAGTTTTTTTAGTCATTTATTGTTGTTTTTCTAGTAGTGAAGGGATAGAAGTCTAGTTAGTAGGTAAAACTCATCTTGTAAAAATATGTGTACATCATATCATGATTGGAGTAATAAAACTTGAAATAACTCAAAGGGATTATATAGTTGTTCTAGCTCTCTTAGAGGGATGAAGCTTATTTTTCTTCCCATTAGTTTCTAGCTATAAAGCCAAAAAATAATTGCTATACCTATTAGGTAGTTATAAAATTGTTGGCTCTTCCATCCCTATAGTTATGTGCAATTGTTTTTAAAATTCTTCCACACTCATTTGTTCTTTGTTAGGAAATATTTGTATTTCCTTGATTTAGAATTGGGAGAGGTTCCCATGGGTCATTATATTGTATTTAAGTGATAAGTGAGTTTTTTTTAGTTAATCCACTTCTTTTGAAGGATCTTGAAGGAGCCTTGAAATATGTTTTTCAATTCATTATCAACTAAGCAAGTGTACATAAAATCCATGGAAACTATGAGAAACTATTATATTGGTGGGGTATATGAGAAATATTATTCACTTGTCATCATGGGATTATATGAATCGCTTAGAGATGTGAATAAATTATATGACTCTCTTTAGGTTGTGGAATGAGGGTAGTGGGGTATACCCTTCTAATTTTAAAAATTCTTCTTTAGCACCTATAATTATATTAATTCCTATGATTATTTTGATCCTATAAACTTCTCTAAAGATGGATTGAAAGGGTTGATCATTCCATAAAAGATCCATTATATTAGTATTAGTTCTAATTGAGATGATTAGACCTTACTTGGAGGTTTTTCCTTTTTATAGGCTCTAATCTATTGATCTTTGATGGGCTCCTTATATTTTTTCACAATGATGGATATATATTTTGACATTTAATCCACTTTTCATACATGAATACTTTGTAGATACAAATTAGGTATAGTGCTCTTGTTTGCACCTATTTCGTGATCTATTAGTATTCTAAATTTCTTCTTGGTTTCATAAAATTTTACCATGCTAAAGGGTTCTAGATCTCCCTAAACAACATGAATTTTTCCTAAGAATAAGAAGTGAATTTATTAGAATAACATGGAAAGAACTACCTTCATCTTATAAATTCAATTCCTTCCTAGTATTAAATTATGTAGAGTGAGGAAAGTGGTCCTAGATCTAACTAGATTAACTAGGATCAACTTCTTTTCACTTTCCCTCTACATTCCAACACAAACCAACCAGGGTTTGATGAGTGGCTAGCTACCACAAGGGAGATCCAATATCCTATGGTTTTGGTTCTTTTGAGTTGAAAAGAGGAGAAATTGATGTGTATTTTAATTAGCCTATTTGACATAAACCCTAGATCTAAAAATGTAATTTATCACACAAATGAAAATGAAAACTATTAGAACAGTTGTAGACCTTGAAAATGGACACAAAGAGTAACCTGTGACTGAAAGTTGAGTCTAAATTGGGTGGACAAGAGCATGTCACCCTAGACTATATTTGCTAATTTTTTGAGATTTATAAACTTCAGATGGTAGGTTATAGTCTGCTTTGTGTTTTCTATGACCTACTCCTGACATAACTTTCCTATCTAACCTAAACACATGAATAAAGGGGAAAAGGTTGTATTGTATAGGGGATTTCCTAAGTCAAACCTCATTTTGTTGTTTCCACATCCACACATAGAAAATGATGATCAAGAGGGCATTCCCTAGGTCAAGCAAATTCCAAAACAATAATTGACTGAAATGACAATAAATGATAATGTTACATTGATATGAAATCCTTTTCAAAGTGAAGTTCACACCATAAGTTGCCACCAAAGGTTGTTTGATGGATGCTTGAATTTTTTGATAGAATTGCAAGAGGCTAGTTCAAAAAACATAATATATTGTTATAGCTAGAATGTAGAGGATAAATCAATACATCCTCATAATAAGTGCCTCATAATTCTTCTTCATAAAATTACTTCTAATGTTCAAATGAGAAGAAAAGTTGTTTATATATGCATCCTAATTGATATTTTTGATTACAGGTCAACTTGAGATATTTTTAATTCTCCAAGGATCGACACCAAAACATTAAATTTGAAATAGGTCACCTTTAGGGTCAAGGGTTCCCATTCCCTTGATTGGGTGATTTTTGCTCAAGTTTATTGGGATGTCAAGCATTTTAATGTATTTTCATAATTTGGCCCTGAAATGAATAAATTATTAATATAATTAAATCTATAGGTTAAATAATGTGTTCATGTAGTGTGATATAGTCTAGGTTGACAATTTATGATGCTACATTTAGCCCCCACTTTAGTGAGTATGATCTTACGTTCATACTCACACTAAAGGAATAGATTATTTTATCAATTAAATGTTAAAGAGACAAGATGACACCAAGTTGAGGGGTGTGCAAGCCCCAACTTAAGATCTTATCAATCCACAATTTTAAAACACATAAGAAGCAAATATATCACACACAAGACAAGGAAAAACTCAAACATACATGGAATACACATAAAAGCATATACATAAAGCAAACACAATGCATACAATGGAATCCACAGAGAAAACACACCAACTGAATGAAGAAAACACACAAAATACACAAGGAAATACATGACTAACACAACATAAACAAGAATGAAAACATGATATGCATAAAATAAAACATAAAGCACAAAGTTAATACACTAAAAAAAATTAAGTCAGTAAGGTAGGGAGACCTTAGTCTAATTTTTTTTCTCAATACCAAATATCATCCATTGAAAATGAGATGTTAGATATGAGGTGATCTCATAGGATCAAAAAGTTGCATTATACTAAATCACTTATGAGCTACATAAATCTATTGGGTAGCAACCTATGCTATATTAGGTTTCTATGCACTATGATGGGTTTCACAAGGCTAGCAAGTTGTGTTATACTACTTGACTCATGAAACGCATGGCTCCACTAGAAATAAAGTTGTGTTATGCTAGGTGGCCAAGTAAAAATGGTCAAGTTCATAATCTGACAAGCTCTATTATGCTAGTTCTATGGAGTTTTTGGAAAATCATGCTTCAGGGAGTGTATAAATGTTTAACATCATAGGGTATGAATAAACACTTCACAGGGGAAAAATTGATAACCACACATCAAGGGTCATTATAAACAATGCCACAACCAAGGGGATATTTCAATAATTCAAATCTCACATGAAACAAATAAAATGGATAGGGTGATATGCCCCCCCATAAAATATCAACATACTTTCTATGTTGATATTTCCAAGAAAAGAATGGGAAGAGGGGATCCTCAAGAAGAATGCACACCTCCAAAACTATCTATCCTTGTCTCCCAAGTGTATAGGCAAGGAAAACCATGCTAGAGACTAGCATGTTGCTGCCATAGTTGAACTATGGTTGCACATAAGATTACAATGAATGGAAATGAGAAAACACATGAAGCTACAAATTCCACATAGTGAGCATTAACACAATAAAATAAAATTTTACTATTAAGAGTGATAGGTGTATCAACACATGGAAGAGTGATAACACCACAATCAAGAAGTTGTATTTTATTGCTCAATGTCTAACATTCATTTGTGAAATCTATCATGCACTCGGCAATATGCACAAAAATAATGATTTTCTTGATTATGTTTATGAACATTCTTATGTAGTGGAGGAGGAAGAGTATTCAAGTGGGCTTTGAGAAGCCTCGACAAAATATGCTCAAACTCAAATAGATGATAAGGATTAGGAGACAACCCTTTCTCTTGTGAAAATTTTATTTTCTTACCTCATGAAGTTATAAATGTAGTAGATGATGGAGGATTAGATGTAGAAGATAGAGAAGGTTGGAAACATAAACCCATTTTAACAAGGTATTGTGTAGACTTCACATCATACTTAACTCTTTGTTCCATGTTTTCCTTATGTCCAAGTTTAGAAAAAAGTTTAAATACAATCCCATAACACTTTTCCAAATCAGATGGAGGAGGAGAAGTCTAGTCTACATGACTATAAGAAGAATTGATTATTTTTCAAGAATGAAAATTATTTTTAGGGGTTGGAATTTTAGAATTAGATATCACCAACACACAGGGGATACAAGCTAAAGAGCCCCCATTTCCATCATGGGATGATGATGTCATATTTTTTGATGTAGAAGAAGATTGAGAAAATGAAACAAAAGACTCCTTAGGTTTAGATTGTGAGATTTTGTGCCCTCCCACAAAGGAGGGTAGAAACTCTAATGAACCAAAATCGTCACCAAAGAATTTATTTGAAGATGAAGCAATATTTGGATCATTATTTATATTTTGAGAAGAAGAATGAAAAGATTGTGTTCAAGCCACTTTTGAAACTTTAGGCTTTCATGGTGGGATTTTATACTCTCCAATAAAAGTAGGTGTAAAATCTAACAAATCCCAATCATCATCATTCGTAATATCATTATCATCGAAGGGAAATGGTTCAAATTTTGAAGATGGAATCAAAGTACTAAGATAGTTGGAAATGTTATGCTTAGCTTCAATGTGTAAATAAATTTCTTCATATACTTTAACCATATATATATATATATCTTATTATTATATTCATATTTCATTGTAAGATGAAGAGTGGATAGGATTCCCTTAATGACATGAATCCATGGTCTACCCAAAAGAAGGTTATATGAGAGAGGATCTTACATGATATGGATAAGGGTAGGTAAAACCATGGGCCCTATATTAATAGGTAATGTTATTGTTCCCAATAGTCACCTACCAACATTATTGAAGCCACAAATAGAAATAGCATCGAGTGTAATAAGAGATTCATCCACACCAAGCTTATGCAAAAGGAAAATTCCACAAACATTAAGACTTGATCCATTGTCAATGAAAGTATGTCAAACCCCATAATGATTGATAATGACACTAATCATTAGAGCATCATATTGATTCTTTTTTAGTAGGTACTTCATGTTGAGGAAATATAAATCCAATTTTGTGGTCTTCATAACATCTAACAAGGATTCTACATCATTCAGTTTAATACAAGGTGGTACCACAATATTTTCCAAAGCCTCTTGGAGTATACCATGGTAGGTTGGTGAAGTTTGAATTAGCTCCCAAAGAGAGATCTTGGCTAGAGTATTACGAAGTTTCTCAACAAGATCATACTCTTTGTCACTATGTTGAGGAAGATGATATATAGGTGGAGATATGGTTGAGGAAATGGAATGGAGGTTGGCATTTTCTTTGGTTGTTTATTATTTTGAGTATTAAATGTGTGAGCTACTACATGATAATGTGGTTTCTATGACACATTTTTGTGTATACAATTATTTTGATTTAGTTCTTTTGTAAAGTTTAGGATATGACCAAGAGATTTTGGTTGGTTTGAAGGAGGTCCAATAATGAGAGGAAGTTTAGATTGACTTGAAGGGGATCCAATAATTAGAGCAGACATATTTTAAGGTTGAGGAAAATGAGGAGGGTATATAATCAATTGTGTCTTTACAATTTCAACTAAGTTAACTATTTGTTGGCAATATTCTATCAATGGGGTATAAATGGTTGCATCCTCTTGCACAATGATATCCTCACAAGTAGGAGAGATATTGGGAGAGGAAAAATCATTTGTATCAATGATTGCATCCTCTTGCACCAAGATATCCTCACAAGTAGGATAGATATTGGGAGAAGGGTAAACATGAGTTTCAAGATTACTTGAAGAATGAAGATTAGGTAAAGTGATGTTAACAAATGTATCAATTATTTTATTATTTTGCACCAAGATATTCTCATGGGTAGGAACACTCTTGGTCAGCCAAAGGTTGACACATATCACTTTTGATAGTATGGAATGGGATTCAAGGTAGTGCCCCAATTTTCTATAGAAAATTCATATTTTTCTATATCAAAAGAAGATTTTTGAAAAGAAAACATAGTATTATTGTCCTTGTTTGTAGGGTAATGTAATAAATTAGGTGAATTAGGGCCAAAGTGAAAATGCACAATAAAATCTAGAATTTTTCGGAAAGATTTCTAGAAACCAAGACCAAATTTGATCAAAGACTACAGATCAAGGGTTGGCACATAAAAAGGAGGTGAAACTTGCTAGACAGGGTGTGGGTGCCCTAGTCCAGAAGGGAATTTTTTTTAGGTTTCAGATCCTTCACAAGTAGAGTAGAATTTGTAGGTTTTTTTGGTGATAGTCTACCTAGGTCTAAAGTCTGTTAAAGCTTAGGCAATTAGTATGCCCTAATTTGATTATTAGAGGTACATGCAAGCATAAATGATGGATTTAAAGCATTCAAGGGAGCTGATGGAAGAAATCAACTACACAAATGAGTATCCCTAAGAGGTATGGGGTTCTAATAAAACTAATATGCTAATGAAAATGTGGCAAAATGAGTTTAAGTTTATGTTTTGCAAGGAACAAAATGCTCTAAATGCTCTATTTTTTCAAAGTAAGCATTTAACATTTGAAAATTAAAATGAAGTAAACCAAATCTAAGCCCTAAATAAGGAAAATCATATATGAAATTATGTAAATAAATTCAGAATATTTGGCAATTTTTCTCTAAATTGAATTCAACAAGGTGTTTAATGTGTAATGAACAAAAAATTCAAATGCTTAATTTTAAAAATGAAACAAATACAAATCAATAATAAGAAATTTAAATAACCTAGGTTTTTTATTATTTTTTAGAATTTATCCTATGAAAATAAAAAAATTGAAAGTGTGGGATATGTCATGTTCACCAAAATGTAGAGAAGGAAAAATGATCCTAGATTGAACTATATTAACTAGGATCAACTTCTTTTCACTTTCCCTCTATATTCAAATAGAAATCAACTAGAGTTTGATGATTGGATAGCTACCACAAGGGAGAGCCAATCTTCTAATTTTTTAGTTCTTTTGAGTTGCAAAGGGGAGAAATTTGATGTGTGTTTTAATTAGCCTATTTGACATAAACCCTAGATCTAAAAATATAATTTATTGCACAGACGAAAATGAAAACTATTGGAACAATTACAGGTCTAGAAAAGGGACACATAGAGGAACCTGTGACTAAAATTTGGGCCCAAATTAGGTTGTTAGGGGTGTGGATACCCTAGACTAGAGTTGCTTTTTCAATATCTGCAAACTTTAGATGGTAGGTTACAATTTGCTATGTTTTTTGTGACTTCCTCCTGACAAAACTTTTTGATTTGACTTACACACATGAAAAGAGGGGAAAAGGTTTTTGGGTGTTTCCACCTCCATGTACAATAAATTATGATGATCAAGAGGACATGCCCTAGGTTGGGAAGAGGCCAAAACAATAATTAACTAAAATTACAAATGATAAATGATAATTTTACCTTGATACAAAACTCTTGTCAAAGTGATGTTCACACCATAAGTTTCTACCAAAGGTTGTTTGATGGATGCTTGATTTTCTTGATAAAATTGCAAGAGGTTAGTCCAAAAAACACAATAGATCAATGTAGCTAGCATGTAGAAGATAACTCAATACACCCTCATAATAAGTGCATCATAATAGCTTCTTCTTCATAAAATTCCTTCTAATGTTCAAATGAGAAGAAACCTTATTTATATACATCCTAATTGATATTTTTGATTATAGGGCGAGTTGGGATATTTTTTATTCTCCAAGGACTGACACCAAAACATTAAATTTGAAATAGGTCACATTTAAGGTCAAGGGTACCCATGGCCTTGTGTCACGACCTCTCTCTCTCTATTACATTGGTGGACTACGATGCTAATTTTCTATATGAATGAAACAATTTGTTTTAAATGGGAATTGACTCATAAATAGTAAATGTCATATTTCACATGTTAGTAAACTTAAGGCACACACATGCTAAAAATTAAAAAAAAATTAATGCTCACCAACTGAAATGCTTACCACGTCTCCAAAATCTTGCAAGCTAGATTTTGGCATTGATGATTAATTGGAAAATTTGATGAAGTTACCGACCAAGCTATAATGAGCTGTCCATGAGCCGTCCATAAGCCGCCCAACGCCGAATTTCTGCTGAATTCACAGACTTTGTATTATTCACGTGGATAGTAATACAACAACCATAATAAATTTTCAAGCTAACCTCAACTATAGATTGGAAGGAATTTAATACAGTTTTATCTATAAAGCTGATGGATGAATTATGCAGAACTATGCTCCAGTTCTGTATTCTATTTTTTTTCTTTTTCTCTCCTTTCTTCCACATCATTCAAGATAGTTTCATTCTCAGAAGAAAAAAAATAGTCCTAGAAAAATTCAATCACAGACCCCTGGGATTCGATGTGAGGCTTGGTTCACGACTGCAAGGAAGACTTGGCTGAGGCGAGGCAACTTAGGGACTTATTTATTATCCACCTCTGGAATCTCCATCACCGAAACAACGCTGTCAGGTAGGTAACTTACCCAATCACTGGTTACAGTATGTTTGATTTTCGATGCCTGCTCTGTCATAAAATTCAATTAAGAAAGTAATTACAAAGATAGGAGCTTGTAAACCTGCGCAGACTATACGAAATATATGCAGATTTTTGTTTATGCCAAAGGCTGAAAGATACACTGCTTTTTTCCCTAGAATCTTAAAGATTTTCACAACTCCACATATAAGCATCTATAATGAATTTTGATCTGTTTTCTTCGATACTCATTTTTACTTTGCTCGTGTTTCTTTTTTTAACTTTACCAATGTATGCTTCTTCGGATTTATCTATGTCTTCTTCACATTGGTTTGATCAATGTGGGGGTTCACACAATACAAGTGTTTTAATATATGGAGAGAGACACATTTTCAAGACTTCTCAAATAAGATTAATAGAAATAGATTAGTATGGTATTCTAATTTCTGTTCAGAATATTGATATTTTTACATTTTTACTTCTCTGCTTCTGGCAATCAATATCTGTCATCAAACTAGTATTTTAAGAAGAAAAAGAAATCATTCTAATGAAAATACATGCAACCGTTATTTTTGTTTTCTATGGAGGTAAAAATATTTTTATCCCTTCACTCCTTGTATCTCTCCTTATTATTAGGCATGTTAGAATGATCGTTTTGGTTCACACGTACCTCCTTATATATATAAAAAAATTATAATTCCCTCCCCACAATTTCCTAAACCTAAGGCTAATATGCACACTCTCCTTTAAAGTCTAAAATACACGGGTAAAGTAACTTCTCATGATTCTTTCCATAAAAATAAAAACAGGGAAGAAAGGAGAATACACGTTAATTTCAATAAAGAAAAGAGGATTAGTTAATATTCTAACTTTCTAAGATAAAACCTTTTAATACTCTTTTTTTTAAAGTTTAAATTTTTTTTTTTGAAAGATAGTTAGAAAAAGAAGATTAGTTCATATTTTAACCTTTTAAGATGAACTTTTCAAATACAATGAAAATTTATAAGTTTAAATATTTATGTGAATATATTTTCTTTTATAATAATTAGAAATATGTAATTGATATTTAGTGTAGTTAGGCTTGAAAATTTCCAATATAATCAATCCATGGATTTCATTAACCCAATACCATGTAATAATATCGGTAAATTTTTTTTTTTTTTTTGTTAATCAAACTCTAGAACTTATAAAATAAATTAAATTTGTTAATTAATAAATACTGCTCTTTGGTTAGTGATATCGAAACATACAAATCCTTATTTTTCGATCCTTGCAAATCTTCTATTAACACATATTTAGTCTAGGCTCTTCAATTGCAAATATAGAAAATGTGAAGCCTCTTCTTACCCAGAAGTAATCTTCTATAAAAGATAGACAATATAAGAACTTCATGGAATAGCCCTAGTTAAGTGTCAAATAAATATTTTATTTCAAAATCATTGTAATTTTAATTTTTCTAATGCTACATAAACTATCTAGACAATATAGATATGATTTTGAAAAGATAGAATGATAAGCCCCTCAACAATGCTTGAAGATATTTAACTCTAGGGATTCTTGCATAAATTTGGCAAGGGATGTACAAAATAATATATGTTATGAAATACCCCAAAATAATGCATGTATTTTATGTGCTTACTTAATTATGTTGCATGGGATTTCTTTTATGAATAGATATGGTTTAATAGATGGTTAAATAATTCTTTTAATGTCTATTAGAACTTATTATAAGTTCTTGACCAATGCTCATTGATTCATTTAATCATCTTAGGTTTAGATTTCCTGATGAATGTTGTTAAAGTCACCATGCACTTTGAGTTTTCTTTTCCTTATTAAGATTTAAGTATGTTAGATAAAGCTTTGGAAATTAATCAAAGAAGGAAAAACAAAACTAGTAGCGTTCGGTATTAATGGTGCCTCTGGCTCACGTTTATAGGTAATGTCGTCGCGCTTGAGCTACTGCATCTATAGCCTAACATAGCTGCAATAACGATGTCTGTGGCATCGTCCCTATAAATCGTCGGGGAGAAATAAGGAGCATTGGTTAATTTAATCCAAAGGGAGGGAAATCCCCTTTGGATCGATAATTTAAAAAGATAAAACAAAAATGAATCAAATCCGCTAGTGACAACCTAGAAAACTGTAATTTAGGAATTTTCAATGGTGCAATGTAATTTCCAACTCAAAGATATAATCATGTGGATAACTTATTAGGGAATCATTTAAATAGGTCAAGGGAGATGAACATCATTAGGGAGTAGGGTTAGATGAATATTATTAGATAAACAATAAATGGTCAAGGCGATCGTTTATTATCCATGCTTCCCATCGCGGGTAGCAACCGCAGAGGGACTGTTTAGGGGAAATAAAAACCCTAGAAAGGGTTGTGTACCCGCTTTATAACAGTTCACATAAACATAGCCTAGAAAACAAAACTACATATTTTACACCTTGATCCCGTTTGGAAGTAGGGTATGTAGGCAGTCTGGGAAACGAAGGATGCTCCCAATACTCAGGCGTTCGGGAATGGGGTTTAGGGTTGGAGAGATCCCATAACTAGTTATAAGAGATAATCAACTAAAATACATGCAACTATACTCAGAAGAATCCCGCATGGATTGCTTGATTCCTCGAGGCCCTTAGGCCAAATTCTGAGGCGGGTTTCAAGTTTAGAATTACAATTTACATACCCCTGAGGATGACGACCTCGGTGCACTTTTAGTAGAAAGTGTGGTCATCAGGGAAGCGACTCAGGATCTGGATGATCCTGATGAGTTCAAGACTCTGGCCAGAGCACATACCTATCAGATGATAGATGCCTGCCTCGTTTAGGTGGATGCCTATTCCAATTATATGAATAGATGTATTCCTATTCCATATGAATAGATGAAGTGAATTCCTGTTCTGTATGAACACATGATATATCTATCCCGTATGGATAGAAGTTCCCAAGTATACTTGCAAATGAATACTTGAAAAAAAATATAGTGGTATTTCGGTTAGGTCTTTACACCTTGACTGGGTGCTTTTTGCTCAAGTTTATTGGGATGTCATGGATTTTGATGTATTTTCATAATATAGCTCTAAAATGAATAAATTAATAATATAATTAAATGTGTGGGTCAAATAAGGTGTTCATGTAGTGTTAAATTGTCAGGATTGAAAATTTATGACACTATTGATTGTACTATGCTTCCTTATAAATTACATAGAAGGTTATGGACACCATATTGGACCCTAAAGAAATTGGGAGCATGATTTTTCTAATCATTCTTGTCTTAAGGTTTTTATAAGCCTAAAACATGTATCCTTGTATGATATAATATTGGTGTGTACATATTCCATTTTCAGGAGAGATAATGGAACTATGCTCATTGCAACCCCATGATTGACAAGCATTCTGATGAGGGCGCAACCCGAGACTTAGAAAATAACCCACAAACAAGAGAATAATTTTATTATTCAAAAAATGGAGCTTACATGTAGAGGATCTCAAATCCCAAGTTCTACAAACACATGCAAGTTACGTAGCCACATACACCCTTCGAATATGGCAGCTTGTCCCCAAAAGTTACCCAAAAAATTAGAAACCTGCCCATAAATAGAGCTCCTATTTAGTTTGGAGCCAAAACAACATTAAAATTTGAGTTTAGGCGGTTTGGTGCCGAAAAGTACAACTTGAAGTTCAAATTTCAAAAGAACATTTGCAATTGTATCTTTCTAGAAAGTGTGCCAACTTCCCGGGCCATAACTTTGATCCTAGCTCGATTCTAACCGCTTGAACTGCTGGAAAGGTCTCAAAGTCAAGAATGCACTCAAAATTAAGCACAATAATTTAGGAAAAGTTTCATGGACATTCCGGAGCTCTAATTGCCTCAAATCCCACTCTCGTAAGATTTTCGTGCAACTGGGAAACTAAAACCCAATATCTTCAACCTAGGAATAGAAAAAATAAAACCGTGAATTGGGAATTTCATTATGACTAAAAAGGGTATCCAAAAATGTAAAACATCTAAAAATCAAGAAACTTGAAGTATAACTATTTTTGGG
>VDFB02047230.1:616485978-616596988 GCA_007258455.2 Sequoia sempervirens
ATGTAGAGGATTTAAAATCCCCAAGTTCTACAACACATGCAAGTTACAAAAAGCTATAGAATAACCCTTTCGCAATATGCGAGCTTGTCCCCAAAAAGTTACCCAAAAATTAGAAATCCACCCATAAATAGAGCTCTCTTTAGTTTGGAGCCAAAACAACATTCAAATTTGAGTTTAGGCGGTTTGGCACCGAAAATTACAACTTGAAGTTCAAATTTTAAAAGAACATTTGCAATTGTATCTTTTAGAAAGTGCACCAACTTCCCGAGGCCATAACTTTTGATCCGAGGCTCTGATTCGCGAACCGTTTGAACCGTTGGAAAGGTCTTGAAGTCAAGAACGCGCTCAAAATTGCTACGCTAATTTTGGAAAGTTTCAGGGCCATTCTGGGAGCTCTAAGTGCCTCAAATCCAACTAGAAATATTTTCAGGTGTAAATCTAGGAAACTAAAACTGCAATATCTTTCAACCCAGGAATAGAAAATAAAAACCATAAATTGGGAATTTCATTATGATGAAAATGGTATCCAAAAATGTAAAAACATCTAAAAACTGAGAAATTTAAAATTTAACTATTTTTAGGTGATGCAAGATTGCCCTTACACCACTGGATGCTCCTGCATCACATTCATTTTATGCATGCATCATAGATCCATACTTGTAGGTATACTCAAGATTACCTTGTCTTTTCAACTCAATATTCATAGAATTTATTTTAAATCAAATAATAACCTGAGATCATGCAATTATGTTTTGGGTGGGTTCATGTCAAGATCCACTTTATTTATGTGTTATTTTATAGGTCGGGTTATGTGATTTAGTACTTAATACATATTGTCTCTAAGAGATCTTCCCAATGGGGGGGAGAGTTCCTTATAATTTCAACGAAACACATAATTGTGAATGTCTTCTTGAAGTCTTCAACCAAGTTATATGAACCAAACAAAATTGGTGCATGATTGATTGCTAAAACTTGTGTCCTATATTTTCTATTTGTAGGATTGTAGGATCCTTTTGAAATTTTTTATTTTGGACCAATTCAATTAGGCCCAAAATTTGTGTTTCACCCTTAATTCCTAATTACCCTAGACCATTTTATTGGCATAACCCTACAAAGTATCCTTTCATACTATAATTTAGATGTTTCAATATCCCCTATTTTCTAGGAGAGGTAATGGAACTATGTTCATTGCAACCCTATTTTTTATGATAATTCATTTTATGCATACATCATAGATCCATACTTATATGTATAAATCAATATCACCTTGTATTGTCAATTTGACATCCATAGGCATCTATTTTAGATCAAATAATAACACATGATCATAGAATTATGTGTTGGGTGGACCCATGTTGAGATCCACTTGATTGATGTGTTCTTTCATAGGTGGGGTTATGTGGTTTAGTACTTAATCATTATTTCTTATAAGAGAGCTTCCCAGTGGGAGGGAGAGTTCCTTAGAATTTTAATGAATTTCTTCTTGAGGTCCTCAAACAAGTCGTATGGACTGATCGAAATTGGTGCATTATTAATTGCTAAAATTGTGTGTCATGTGTTTTCTATTTGTGGATCATAGGCTTCTTTTGAAAGTTTTTTATTTTGGACCAATACAATTAGACCCAAAATTTTGTTTCACCCTTAATTCCTAATTACCCTAAACTAGTTTTTTTTATAACCCTATGAGGTATACTTTTATTCTATAATTTTGGTGTGTCCATATCCTATAATGCCCCACCGCGAAACCCCAAAGGACAGCACACCAATCTAACAATTATGACATTATTTTTATTTTTTTTAAAGTGAATCAATATATAGATCATACTATCAACTAACATAGAATGTAAAATACACGTACATATGCTCTAGCTATGTCCTTTAGGGTATCATGACTGCATTACGTGCATATGCTCGTAACATGTTCAAATCCAATATCTAAGATCAACCAACCCACAAAATTTAATTATAAATCCATAGCAATAAGTAAAGGAACATCATACACCCATCCATCATATAAAATAATTAACCATCAATGATCAAATGCTAAACCCAAGGAGTACATACATCACTTTTATTACATAAAGGGCATCATTTCATGATTACATAATTACATCAATACTTCCCAACATACAATAGGAAGGACACATCAAATACATGATAAGATACAACTGAATTGATTACATTATATAACTTCAACACTATCTCAAAGCATCAACCACTACCATATGAAGCAACATGAAACTCATGCAAACACTCATGGATTGATATGGTTTGTCCTAGTAGATCTTCCTAGACCTCGGCCCCCATCTTGGTTTGTCCTAGCAACCTCACCTGATCCTCGGCCCCCATTCAAACTCATGTAAGTAAAACCATACTCCCCTCTAACCTCTAGAAGCCTACCACAACAACTCCACACAAATGACTCCTATAATAAACAATAACTCAAAATCAAAATCAACCACAATAATGAAAAATAAAAAAACAACAAACAAAACATCCATGAGAGATATTATTTTCACATATTCCAAAACTCATTATTTAACCATTTACCTAGTAACACTTGAACCCAATATTCAATTGCATGGTAAATTTATAATTTATCTATTAAACAAATATAAAGAAATCCTCAATCATTAATTAACCAAAAGGATGCTCTAATTCATTTATTTAATAACTCCTTCAATTATCTAAATATAACTAATTAACTTTCCCTTATTTATTCTTCCAATTCATTTATCTACTAAATCAATTAACTCACCTAAACATAAATATTCTTCCACAATATTATAATATATATATACATTATATAATAACAAAATGCAGTTTCAATACAATATTATAAAGTGGCAACATAAGATTGGAAGAAAATAAGTGTTCTATTCTTCATCAATCTTTGTACATTCATCAATTACATAACTGAATATGTCTATTCCTATTTACATTCCCTCCTTCAATAATTATAGCAAAATATTCTAGCAAAATATCCTAATGTTTCAAGGATACCCTAACTGAAATCATATCATCAACCTTGTGATTCAATTTATATTCTCTTTATATTATTATTTCATTATGTATGTCATTGATACTATTTATAATGTTAAGATAAGAGAATATACATATATGTATATATCAACAAGTGATAATTAAATACTTCAATATTTCATTTTGAAATCAAAACGAAAATAACAAACTATATATATTAGCTTCATCCTATTCAAATATGGGCTATAGTTCACCTATAACCAGGGCGGATTTCTTTCAATACCATCAATGTATACTTATCATCACAAAGATAACCTAATCCATTTATTTAATCAATATTTTATTATTTAATTTCCCCAAATCGATATATATATATATATCGAATAATAAACTAACTTGACGTTCAATACAAAGGAATCCGTTTGATATGTGCAGTTATAAATCGAAACTTCGAACATAAAAATACAACGAACCATCAAATATGAAATATGCATCATTTTTCAAGCACTCAATCTATATATATATCCAGTACTAAGTTTCAACAGCCATTCCTAAAGCATGCAGACCAGACCAAATCATAGTATACTGTCTCCAACTCTCAACACAGGGAATGGTGCCATAATGAGCTTCTAACAAATGAAAAGGCAGACCTAAACATATTTGCCGAGTAAACAAAATCACAAGATTCAATGTCCATTGGAAGGTAATATGTTTTAGACGCATAGGCCGCAAAAAGCAGCGAACTCTTAATATAATTTGAAAACCTTTTTAATGGTTTTCATCTACATAAATGTGGTGCATACACATTGAGAAAACCCTCTACAAAACAGGTTGAACACAACTCATTATGAAGCATATAGATAGCAACTGAATGCCATGTATAGTCAGTTTGAAGAATCGGATCTGTGTGACAGCGGTGAAGATGTTGCATAACAGTGATTTGATGGGAGAGAGGGCGAGTTGGAATCGCTGTCCTAAAGGCTTAGGAAACTTTCAAACAAATGCAAATAGCAAGTGCCAAGTTGAATTCCAACGTAGGGGCCGCACTGGTTGACGTGGATGCAAAATGGGGAAGCATGGACCAAGCATGCGAATTGATTGACAGAATGCCACAAAGAGATGTCATCTCAAGTTATGCGATAATTGCAGGATGGGCGCCAAACAGAAATGCAAGGAAACTCTCAAAATCTTCGATCTAATAAAGCACCCTAAATTGTAAGGTATGCTTGTATTGTAGACGTAGGCAGTCACATAGGTTTAGTTTGTGTGCCTCTTTCAATTAGAATTCGAATGGGGTTCTTGAAGAAATCGATTACCAAAACATCATACTCAGCATACACACATACTTAGCCGATTTGATAAAT
Organism: Sequoia sempervirens; assembly: GCA_007258455.2. NCBI lineage: Eukaryota > Viridiplantae > Streptophyta > Pinopsida > Cupressales > Cupressaceae > Sequoia > Sequoia sempervirens. Next base: position 616,490,325 of record VDFB02047230.1, read on the forward strand.
TAATACAGTCACAACGAAGAGATAGAGATGTCCAAATAAAAGTAGGGAGATTTCCTTTCAAAAGCAGATAAACTACTATATAAAATCGAATACTCCAACACAGAAAACTTTGAACTTTCGATTTACGTTAGGCAGGTTGCAAAATATGCTCATCCAAATGGGTAACAATTACATACATAAATATAATGCCTCGAACTTACTAGTTTTGACTCCATGAAACACAAATTTTCAAGCAAAAGCAATTACCAGGAGGCATAAGGCGCACAAATGAAATTATTGATTGGCTTCAAATACTTACAAGCAAATACCTTTGGCAAGGAAAAAATGGGTTTGATCACATCAAATACAAAAATTATAAGATAAACACATATTGGGTTTAATATAACGTCCAAGAAAGCATTCGAATTGGGGAAATGTAATCACTCAAGCATAATCACTCAAAATTCAAAAGTTGTTTCGAATCAAGAATTAAATTAACAAGCATAATCACTCAAATTTTCATTTTTAGAAGAAAATAAAATTCAAAAGACGATGGAACTTGGATCCAATCGTTTCGCAAGTCGAAGATTCGATGTCGTGATGAATCCTCTGATGCAGCAACCACTTCCTTGAAAATCCAAAACAATCTCTTCAATAATTCACAAATTTCCCCCACAACTTACAGCTAGCCCCCAAATTATTTTTGCAGACCCCACCATTTTCTCTATTCCCAAAACCCAAAATCAACAATGAAAAACCCAAAATCTACTCAAAAGATATTTAATAATCAAGGAAAGTTTTTATTTTTCGAAAACAAAAAGTGGATAAAAATCTCCTAAAAACAACAAGTTTCCAAACAATAACCAGTTTGAAGTCACACATGTGCTTTGAAATTACTTTTTCCATCTTTTCTAGTTGTTTAAACAAATTATCCATTATCTCATTCCTTTTAATATTTTATTTGCATATTATAATATTTTTCCACCTTGTAATTTATTAAAAACTCAATCGTTTTTTATTAGAAGCAAAATATGGGTTTTGAAGGTGCCCAGAACCCTTTACATCAGAAAGTAGCTGAAACTTAAGAAAACAACACTAAGCAAAAAACAACCCAACAACAACGAACCAACAACAAAAAGTCATCCAAAAAGGAGGACCCCAACCAACAACATTACATGTTTTTCAGAATATCCATTGCCTCCACATCGCTTGTTGCAGCCTTCTGAGCATCATCCAAAACATCATAAATTTCTTTACCAGATGCCCCAACCCGAGCTTTAGTCATGTTCCTTGTCCTAGCACCTGGACCATTCGTATTTACCTCAGTGATCAAAACAATATCTTTCTCCTCACCCTTCCCAATAGCACCGTCCTCCCCCATTAGCTTATAACCAGCAGCACCGATCTCTTCAGCATGGGCACTATCTTTACGCTTCTTGGCACTAACCATAGGAGAGATCACACCAATAGAATCTAATTTACGAACGATTTAGAAGCCTCCCCACCTCTCATCACCGTGTTCCAAATTTTCTCCATTTTATCCTCAAGGGTGAGGATTCTACCTTCAAGATTTTATTTTATTTTAAAAGTTTCCTCTGCCACAGTGTCTGCCATAGTGTTTAAGGAATCACACAAATCATCTATCTGATTTTGGACAGAGGATTCCTTGGCCTTACTCACCACACTCCTAACTCTGACATTAGTTTTATTGAGTTTATGAAAAAACCATTTAAACAATTTAAACAAAACAATGGAACTCTCACGAATAGTTCTTAGCACATTAGACATCTCTTCTATATCAATATTAAAAACCCCCTTCCCCAAAGTATCTTCCTCCTCAAAGGAACTACTCTTATCCTTATCAATAGATATTTCCTTAGCTTTTCCAACAACAACCGGAGTCTTGATTTTTCAGATGGAGCTCGCAATCTCCTCCGCCATAGCCTTTCTCTTCTTTAGTCTTTCCAATTCCACATCTTGGGTTTCCATAGCAACATCAACAACCCCAAACTTACCTTTCTATTGCACATCTGGCTTAACACTCAGGGAATCTTTAGCAAAGAGGCCACCTGTAATAGTGAGAGGATGATCCCTCTCCAATATTTGACTCACCGTCCTCAAAACCCTTTTCTTCATGCTTCCCTCCTCCAGCTCCTTCTGCCTGGTTACAAGGGGCAATGAGGAAGCCTCACCATACAAATTAGTCTTCTCCTTCACACCCCTACTCGACAAATCAACAACCTTCTCATCACTACAAGTCACATAACCCTCACTAGCACACAACTCCCCTTTTTTCACCTTTCCCGTAGTAGAGGATTGGGGACCCACTTCCATAGAAGCAAGTGAATTAGGAACAAAGTCCACATCCCCACCCCGAATTCGACTCTTTTTCCAAAATCAATTTCATTTTTTTCACTTTTTTGTTGGTCGGTTCCTCTTCAAAAGTAGTCTCATACTCCTTCACAGGCTTAGGCTGTTTACCCTTCGAGGTAACAATTGGCTTAGCCACCTCAAAGGTCTTTGCATAATTAGAGATAAGGAGGAATAGCCCCACATACAAAATGGGATTTTTAGGGTTTTTCTTGTGATCCTTAAGCCTCGAATCTAGAGACATTAGGAGATAATACAAAAAGGAAATCCTCTTCTTATGTCGTCCAAGTGATTGAGCAAGATGAAGTGGTATGCATTAACTGTTGAAAAGTGACCTTCCAAGGTTATAAAGTGCATTAACTCTTTAGCAACAAAACCACAAAATGCCTTAAGAGAGCTTCTCTGGTAGCCTCCACTCCTCGTAGTCCTCAAATCCTTAGCTTCATCTCCCTTGAAGAAGATTTGCATTGCAGTCTGAGACTCCTTTTTATCTCTAAAAACTTTCATACCATCAATAGCCAGACCAGTTATATTAGCTATAAATTCTTCGTTGACATCAAACTCAGTTCCATATAGCTTCAACACCCTATCATTCCATCCTTTAGCAAAAAGCGTCATTACTTAAAGATTATTGCCATGTAATTTTTCCAGATAAAGAGTTAACGCTCCTTTCTCCAAAACCATCAAACCTCCTTCTTCTTCTTTGTAGCTTCGTACGAGAAAGGTTCAATGTGATTTCTATCTCCACCCATATTGACACAATTATCATAAGGTAACAGCTTGAGGGCTCTATACACAATGCAAAGAAAACTCTAGAAAACAAAGCTTAGGAAACCCAGAATCCATGTGAGAATGAAAATGAAACTGAGGAGATTAAAGAAAATTGAGTTTTGTTCCCTACGACACCCAGCCCCTGTACCATTCACTTGATTTAAATCCACCTTATCATCCTTTCTCATTATAATCAGCCACGTGAAGAAAGAGATGCATGCCACCAACTATAATGAGAGCTTAAGCAAATTAAAATTGGCCATCATAGTTAATAGTAGCAATAGTTTCTATAGGGAGAAGGTCATTCAAACCCCACTCTCTAACCTCTCTAACACCAATATTAGTGAAGACGTCCACTAGAACATTCCCCTCTCTCAAAATGTGTGAGATGTAACATTCATCAAAAGATTTTAAAATATCAATGGAATCTCTTATCAAAGACTTAATAGTCCAAGAGAGAGGAACACAATTTTTCAAATTGTTAATGATATTCAAAGAATCCTCCTCCAACCAAACTTTCCTATAACCTTTTATATGAGCCAACTTAAGACCATGATATTATCAAATATCATTATATTTAATTATAAAATACTTTATTACATAACAATTTAATTTGATAAACTAAATATCCAAGAACAACATATATATCAATTTATCAAAATGCTTTAATTAATAATTTATTTAATTTGTCTCCAAAACAAACAACATTATAAAACCAATTTAATTCAAAGAATCCAACCAAAATTAATCAAACATCATGAAAGGGCGAATCGTGGAGGGGCATTACATATCCTCTTATTCATTTTATGCATGCATCATAGATCTATACTTGTAGGTATAATCAAGATCTCCTTGTCTTGTCAGTTTGACATCCATAGGAATCTATTTTAGAGATTGATTTTTTCTTTCAAGGTGGTGTTATGTGGTTTAGTAATTAAGTCGCATTTCATCTAAGAGAGCCATGCGCAATGGGAGGGAAATTTCCTTAAAATTTTAAGGAAATTATGTATCATTTAGAATGTCTTATCAAGATCCTCAACCAAGTCATATGGTGATGAGGGTGCAACCCGAGACTTAGAAAATAACCCACAAACAAGAGAATAATTTTATTATTCAGAAAATGGAGCTTCTTACATGCAGAGGATCTCAAATCCCCAAGTTCTACAACACATGTTACAAAAGCTACAAAATCACCCTTTCACAATATGCGAGCTTGTCCCCAAAAGTTACCCAAAATTAGAAACCCGCCAAAATAGAGCTCCTCTTTAGCTTGAGCCAAAACAATTCAAATTTGAGTTAGGCGGTTTGGCACAAAATTAAAATTGAAGTTCAAATTTCAAAAGAACATTTGCAATTGTATCTTCTAGAAAAGCCAACTCCCAGGCCATAACTTTTGTTCGACTTCGATTCGAACCGCTTGAACCGGTTGAAAGGTCTCGAAGTCAATAACGCACTTGAAATTGACTAATACGCCAATTTTGGCAAGTTCTTTATCCGTGGAACTCTAAGTGCCTCAAATCTAACTTGGAAGATTTTAGGTGCAAATCTTGGGAAACTAAAACTACAATATCTTTAAACCCAGGAATAGAAAATAAAAACCATAAATTGAGAATTTCATTATGACGAAAAGGGTAATCAAAAATGTAAAAACATCTACAAACTGAGAAACTTGAAATTTAACTATTTTTGGGTGATGCAAGATTGCCTTTACACCACTGGATGCTCCTACATCATATGGATAGATTGAAACTATTGTATGATTGATTGCTAAAATTTTGTGTCCTATATTTTCTATTTGTGGGATCATAGGCTCCTTTTGAAAGATTTTATTTCAGACAATTCTTTTAGGCCAAAAAAATTTATTTCAGCCTTAATTCCTAACTACCATAGCCCATTTGGTTCTTGAGAATGGGTTGTGTCATTTTATTTTGGTTGGTAAGAACCATTCCCTTGTTGGTGTGCTAGGAAAGGACTTGGGAGATCCTTAATTTTGAGTTTTGATCTAAACAATAAGTCCCTAAAAATTATGATTTTATTTTTGTAATGTGAGGATAAATATGTCAATGAAATGGTAAATTTGATATTTTAGGATATCTATGATGAATATTTGGTAGTCCCTATATAGCTCAGTGTCATGTCCCTTTATTTTATTAAATCTATAATACTTGTTAGGGTTATAATCCTAAGGTTTTTGATAGGGTTCATATTAAGTGTTGTTAAATGGGATTTTTTTTAATTTACCTTTGTCCATAGTTATTTCATGAGGGATAATCAATAGCATTGATATTCTGGTTTCCCATATTTGTGTAGTTGATGCCACGACTAGAGTTATCATAGTTATGACCATTGTTGTTCGTGGGTGGTTGGATGTTTGTAACTATGTTGGTAGCTTCATTGTGATTATTTTTCTTTAATATTTTAGGCACAAAAGAGTTGTTGTTTTCTTGTGTCACCAATATTTTATTGGCGCTATAGCCCTTTCTTCCACTATTGATAGTGACTTGTTTTATTATTAGAGCACTTTCAAAAGCCTCTTCATAAGATATATAAGGAGTTTTATAAACCTTCTCCATGTATCCTTATTAAAAGCATGTAAGAAGAGACCAAACATCTCCCTATTATCCATATTTTATGGACTAGTTGGAGAGTAGAAGACTTGCCTCCATCAAGTGATAACATGTCATTGACTCATTGAAATATTTACTAATGATTAGGAATTCTTGAAACCGTGTTTTGACTAATCTTTTCTTGACAAATTTAGTGAGAAATTCACCAATGAGTTATCAAAAAGGATGGATTGATTTCTATAGGATATGATAGTACCAATCTAGATCAATACCTTCCAATTTAAAAAAAATAATCTACCACTCCATCTCAATGAAGGAGATCATGCACTACTGTAGTGTAAGATTTTATATATGAATTAACATCTCCTAATTCCTTGAATTTTGGAAGTTAATGGAGAGGACACAATAACATGATATTATAAATATTAAGATCCAAAGGATACTTAAGATATTTGAGGTATTTCCCCAAAAAAGGATATGTGTAGAGGGTTTTTTTCCTCCAAAAAATATCCCTACAAGTGCATATTATTGTATTTGATGCATTTGGAAGAGAACACTAGGTTGTTGGTTCTTTAAAAAGATTTGATAGCTAGACATAATTTTTCTTATATTTTAAAATTTGGGCAAGGATCTTTGAGTTTGATTTTGCATGATAAGTATCTCACCTAGTTGATTGAAGCTTTCCATGTTGCTTGATGATGGAAATGAATAAATGAAGGATTTTCTTAGGAATATAAGTTAACATAGAGAGGTATTTTCCCTCTTTAGTTTTATTACATTGTCCTAGTTGTGAAATGGTGGCATGGGATTGGTACATAAGTTACCTTTGTCTATTTTATGCTTGAATCAAATTTTGGTTGTTGATCAATAATCCCAAATTCAAGAGTCCTAATCCATAGGACCAAAGTGGCCATTTGTTCTTTATCAGTATATTCTCCTACATTTTTTACTTATTTCTTGAGAGATGGGTATTTTTCAATGTGTGAGGGTTGGTTAGTCTCATTGGTTATATTTTTTAATCAAGATTTTAGGAAGTCCTCACTTTTTTATAGTTTATTCATCTTAAAAGGCCACATGAATGAATTATTGAGCTAGTTAGGATTCCTCGAAGTTCTTTTCCAAGCAACTCACCTTGTTTTCAATTCAGTTGGTGATGTAGATATATGTTGTTATGGGATGGCCTTGTTGGTGAATTTTTTTATCGAATAAGGACCCTTCACATTCTAGTTTGATTTGGGTTTTTTTGAAGCACAATATCTTAGATCCAAACTAGGTTGTTGGAAGTTGTATAATTTTTTTCCTTTTACCATTATTTAAGTCAAGCTCTTCATAATCATACCTATTTCAAATAGGTTCCAAGGTATCATTATGTATGTATTGATTAAATGATGGAGTGGTAGTTTAAAAAAGGAAATATTGTCCTTTTTATGTTGTTGGAATTGAATTAATTATAGGTACCATAGGTATTACATAATAATGGGATGAAAAGAGGAGGAAATTTGAAAAAATATGGATGGAAGAAATATAGAAATGAGAAAAGTTTTCTAGAAATATTTTCTCTTCACATCAATCTAAATTTTCCTCACCCAAAAGTGATAACATAGACTCATAATGACACATTTCACTAAACCCTTGTTTAATGGCCAACATCTAAATACTCTTGTTCGAATGGAAAAATCCAATCAAGCAACAAAAAATTGAATTTGACTACACTCTTCTTGAACTTGGGGAGTTTGGCAAGAGACAACATCATCATTTATATGAATATCACCACTAGTCTTGTTCACTTCATGGCAAAGGAGGAACAAATGGTAGATTATTATGTTGATTTGCATGTTTAGATGTTGAACCATTGGTATATTTGCATATTTTATTGAGGCTTGTTAGAGTGCTATTGATGTGAGTCTAGCATCAATAAGTTCAATGAGTTCTATCTAGAAGGAATTATATTTTATGGGAGACTCTTGCATTATCCACCATTGCTCACTTTTCTCAAATATTCATAAGAAAGGGAATTTTTTCTTATATTTTATCTAAAACAAAATCAATCCAATTTTCCCTAATCCCTAGACATACTTTTCCAAATTGGATCATGAGGGAAACTATGCTTGAATGAGAGCAATAGGATTTCAATAGAGTTCATGTAGGATTTACTAAAAAAATATATAATGACTAGTGTATAGAAGATACTATGGTTTAAGAGCTCTAGTGGAAAAAAAATCTACACAAGCCTTCAAATGTGAAATAATTTGCACAATCATTAATGAAATAGAGTAGGGAATAAGGTGGATGAGATAAAATAGTACTTCTTGCATGAAAAAACCTAGGTGTTGGTTTATAGAGCTTGATCATGCTTTGAATTAAATTTTGGTGACTTTGGTTGTCGTGTTTTCCCCCAAAATAAAATAGCAGGTGAGTACACGAGGATCAAAGCCCTTCTTGTGGGGTTCAGGGGAACCATCCCCCTAGCGATGGCCTAGGGGTGGAGACCAAGGTGGGGGTCTAGGGGAAATGCCCCAAGTTAAGGTCTCGAGGGCAGTGCCATTGAAATAAAAATTAGCCATATTTTAATAGAGTTTTGTTATTAATTTGGTTGAAAAATTAGTGTGTAACTACCCAATCCATGTCAGTTTCCTTATTGTGAATGCAGAAATCCAAGGGTCACGGTGTAAAGATGAAGCAACATGCAACAACATGTGGATTAACAAATCACGTGTTGGATAAAAGTAACATCCAATAAGATGTAGGTGTATAGATCATAGCTTGAAAAGGAGTTCACAATAACAAAATTGTTGTGTTTAGGCAGATTGTAGGTATTATTGAAGTTGCATGTAGTTGTAGATATTGTTGCGGATTTATAAAACTTTATAATCTATTATTTTGTTAGAGATTAAATAAAATTGGATGACTGTATTTTTTGGATTTATCCACATTAGGTGAACCATGTTAAAATTGTTGTATATGTATGTAATTTGTTTTCATTTTATTTTTTCATTTATATTTTTAATTGATTATTTAATTGCTCCATCGTGTCGATAAATCTCAACACTAGGGTAAGAGGAAAATAGTGAAGTTAAGTGGGAAAATCAATCACAACTTGAAAGATCCTATTGTGGAGTCCCAAGAATGGAGGTTTACCTAGACTATTTTAACAATGAAGGGGAGTATGGTTTTGGCATGAACTAAAAGTGGAACACATAATAAAAGAGAAAAATGGAGAGTGTCAATAAATTTCAATCAAATAAGAACTTCAATTTATTTAAAGGCATATTAGATTAGAGTTAAATCAGAATAAGACTATTTTGGAATGAATTTTACCCCATTGAACCATACAAACTGTCCTATGAGAACCAAAAAAAATCATTTTATTACCATTTTGAACTATTATATTAGCCTTTTAGGATATATCATGAATCATTCCATTGTCGTAGGAATGAGCTCATTAGTTGATTTGTGTTGCTATCTAACATGTATACACTTATTAATTCAAAACAATAATTAAATTTAGAGTAATCACTAAAGTAAAAAAAAATCCTCAAGAATTAATGAAGTTCTTGGAATGACTCTATTGATTGATTATGTATTTTGGACCTATCTATGCTCTTGCTACTCTTTCTCTCTATCCTTGGACATAAAATATTTATTCACTACACTCCCCTTAGTATATTTATCTTCATCAAGGAATCTTGAGGTTATCAAAATTATTACCTGTTATTCAAGTTAAGAATTTCAATCCTATTAGACATTGAAATAGAAAATTATTAAGTTGACAACTAATTTGATTTTAGGGACAATTCGATTGACCAAGTAGAGATTCACTCAAACTAAAAAATTTTAACCTCAAAATTAATTTTTCAAACTAAGTTTTTATAATGAAAATTCATCGCATAAATTTGATTTACATAATGGAGTGAAAATTGAAAAGAATTGGGGACTTAAATTTTTAAGGATAACATACCCCACTTCCAAATTACAATATATTTGATAAGAGTTATTTTTTAATCAATTAAAACTATAGGTTCCTATGGTTTATCTTTTGGGAATCTTAGAGAATAGAAATTAGGAATATCATGCAAACCAAGATAGTCAATTACATGAATACTCAACTAGAACTAAAGTTGCACCAAAAATATATTCTTGAACTATACTTTATTTCATATTAGGATGAAATCCAATTGTATGTAGACCATTGTATAATTATTTATTGATTAATGGATGAGTGGCTCATAAATATATGCTATATTCAAGTGCTTTAATCAATTTTGTGCCCCTTCCAGTAATGAACCAATTTGTATTAAAATTTATAGAGCCTTTTGGATGTGTTGTGTCATGGAATCATAATAATTCCATGGTATTGGTGTAGCAAATATAATAGAGGTATATTTGGAAACATATGTTAGAAAATCCTAGTTGATAATTACTAATGCCCCACATTCAATAGTGAAGGGTATATTCACTTAATATAAATACTCAATAAAATATTATGATGGATTGATCAACAAGATCTAAGAGTTCTATATAGAGATCCAAAAAATAAATTTAATAAGAGGATGAGGCTTGGTGAAGCCTATGGCTGATTCCAACCTACAAGTAGTTAAAATAAACATAATAGATGAACATGAATACCTTGAATCCTACACATTAAGTAGTTTCAAATACTATGAATATATTCTTAGTTACTTATAGAATATATCTTGTTCATATGATTGGGACAAGTTAAGGAAAAATTTATTGATCTTAGCTACATATAAATACCTCATATTAAATGGATAGTTCACATAGAAAAACCCTAAGGATTATTTCTCAAGTGTGTGGATGGAGTAGAATCATAAATTATTATATTATAATTCCACCAAGGAATCAATGAAAGGAATTTCACTACTAAGAAAACTACTCACAAAATCTTGATAGCAAGATACCGGTGACCATCTCTTTTTAGTGATATTTCCATATTGATAGAAAACATAATGCATGCTACATATTTTTAGGAAATCCAAATACTTTTGGAGCTTTACCTCTTACTACACTTATACTAGAGTCTTCATTTAAGTGAAGGGGAATATACGTCATAGGATTTTTATGAGAAATATAGCAATGGTTTCATATATATGGATATTAGTGGAAATTGAGGTGATCCAAAACATTCCACCACTAATATTTTTGTAGATTTATTATAAAACACCATTATCACTAGATTTGGAATTCCATAAAGGATTGTTGTTGATAACATGATGTGTTTCAAGCCTACCAATTTAGTTATATTTGTAAGAAATATGGGTTTAAGGTTACTTATTCTTATCCATACCATATTTAGAGAAGTTAATAGAAAAATAAAGTAACAAAGTTTGATTAATATCATAAAGATAACTCTTGATTAGAACAAAAGGATATGAGAATACAATCTTAAGAATTCAATCTATGTAGATAAAAGTACCCCAAAAAAATCCATACTTATGATTCCTTGTAAGCATGTATTCAAGAAAGTGTGAATTTGGATATTTCAATCAAAGTTAGATCAAATTTAATTATATGATTCAAAGATTTAATCAATTGGTATAAATTTAGATGAGGTAAGATGAATGGCTCATGAGAGAAATATGGTATTCATGAAAGGGTGAAACTTTTTATTAGTAAGAAGAAAAATAAAAGGAAATTTTAAATTGAGGGCATGGCCCTAATGTGTAATGTTAGATCAGATGAGAAAGTAAAGTATGTGTAAAGAAGGGGGATTCGGTGCTCACGAGTTTCCTTAATCTCAAGAGAATCTTGGGGAATGAACTACCCTAAACTACCTTAGACTACCTTAAGGAACAGAGCGAGAGTTTCAGAATTGGAGAGAGTAAGTCACAAACATTTTTTGGAAAGACTAGCAAGTTTTTGGCCAAGGATGATAGTGCAGCATATGGATGCCAACATAGTGTGTTGGAGTCCCAGAGGAATGGTAGCATCTCGTATGAACTGAAAATTGAGAATATCACATAAAACAAAAAGTGACTACTAACCATCTAATTATTAAGAACTTCCAAAATGCGAGAAAATAACATAATAAATCCAAATTAAAATAAACTAAGTAAAATGAAAATGGTAGTGTGAGAGGATAAGAGATAGAAAATGCTCACAACTAGCCAAGTGATGAAGCCTCTAGCAAAGAAATATCTACAATACTTGCACACATAAGACCAAGGGAAACATTTTGGGGCTGTTTAGGGGCTTGCCTCAGTCAAACCCCCATTATGGTTGTTCCCACCTCCATGGAAACCAATTAGATAGGGAGAAATAATAAGCAGAAATGAAATGAATGCAAAAGTGATAAAAGCAAACCCCACTCAAGGAGGAGAACTCATATCACAAAATAGAGATGCAATAGATAGGGGATGTGAGAAATACCAAGATGCTCAAAGATACAAGGCACAAGATAGGTATCACCTGCAAGGCTTGAGGAAGCCAAGGAGAGAGACAAAGTTGTGAGAGCCAAGAGAGTTGCAAAAACTATTGTGAGAGCTTTAGAGTGTTGTTGTCGTAAGTTGTAGAGAGCTATGCAAGCTTGAGAGAGTGAGAAAATAGAGAAAGAATGTTGAAGAAAGGAGTAAAGAGTTCAAGATAGAACCCAAGAAGACCAAATGAATTGAAAAGACCACTTTTAAATAGAGAATAGGAGGGAAAAGAAGGTTTCAAAACCGTTACAAGGAATCATAGGCCGTTACCACCAATAATAGTAGATGACAAGTGGCAAGGCACTCAAAAATGGTCGTTTGAATGTCAAAATGTCATGAGACATTTGCACAACACGTGGATGCTTATGTGGTGCACTAGGGTCCAAAAAAATCATGCTACAAAATGATGAGAATGGGAAAAACATAAGGTTTGACACAAAGCTGACGCACAAGGGTAGCTACTAAAAAGGGATCCTGAGCATCTTGAGAGGGGAAAATGTTGATGTAAGGGATAAAATGAGCCTACACAAGTTCTAAGGGATTGGACACTAAAGCCATACAAAAATGTATGTGAAATTGCAAGGGGTGTAATTTTACGACATTACATTTTGCCCCCACTTTAGCGGGCATATGAATCTACACTAATTTGAATGCTAAAGAAAATTCACTAAACATAAATAACATCATGGTACCAAAATGATATTGTAGATGAAGCAGATAGCTCTTTGAACCAAGGAAGCATGCCCTTAGGTTGAAGACCTACAAAACAAATCCATTCTGACAAGAATGATCTGCACATGACAACAAGGTTAACAAATAAAAAGCCACCATATCATGAGGTTAGATCATAAAAAAACATACACACACGCACATTACAAACTAACAAGATATGTGTTAGCAGAGTGAAAGAGACCTCGATGTAGAAGGTTGTCTTAGTACTATGTGTCATCCCCAAATTAAGAAATAACACATAATTTAATAATTCTTAAACGAAGAGAAGAGTGTGAGGATTTATTTCTTCAAGAGAAAAATACATACAAAAGGAAGGGAAGGAATCAATGTTGAAGAGAGAAAGAAGTATATAATTAGGTTGAAGAAGATGCAGGTCTTTAATCTGGTATATACAATTGAGAAGAGAATAGAGATGGCTTTGTAGGTGCTTGGTCCTACGAAAAGTGAACAAAGTCTCTGTAGGTGCTCGATCTTATAGAACTGGCTCAATGAGTGCTTGGTCTCGTGGAAGATGAACAAAGGCTGTACAAGTTCTCAGTCCTATAGAGAGAAAGCGCTTCATAGGTTTTTAGTCTTGTGAAGGGGGGAATTGTAGGTTCTTAGTCCTATGGAGCCTAATGTAAAAGGACACTCTAGGTGCTCGGTCCTAAAGAGTTGATGCAAAGGCCCTTATAGGTGCTCAGTCCTACAAGGCAAGCTTGATGCAAAGGAGCTCTATAGGTCTCGATCATGTATAACAAGACTGATCAGAAAAGCCTGTGGCTGGTGCAAGCTACATTATAGGAAAGTGACAAAAAATATAGGTCTAGTTGGGCTACCCCCAAGCTAGATGAAAAGATATAAGACAGGTCTAGTCAAGTTGTCCCCAAGCTAGACAAAGCAACATCAAATATCAAATATTTCAAGATACCATAGGTTAATTTGAGATAAAATATTTCAAAGGAGGTTCCTTCGGCAAGGAACCCTTCAAGACACTAAGGGGCCCATTCCAAGGAACACTCCAATTGAAAGACATAAGAAGAGAGGGGATCCTTAAGAAGGATGCACATCTCTTGAACAAGTTATCACTTCCCCCAACATACAAGGGAGGAGAACTATGCAAGATACTATTGTGTCACTACCACAGAAAGAGTATGGTTGCACACAATAGTCTATGATCATGAATGACAATGAGCAAGTAAAGATACAACTACCACATAATGGGCAGCAACATAATAGATGAGAGGTGTAAGAACCTCATTAGAAGATACTTAGAATGGACAAGATAGAGGAAAACCTTGATATCACTTGTCATGTGAAGAAGAGATAGGTGCATCAACAAATGGAAGAGTGATGTCACCAAAATCAAGAAGTTGTTGTGTGTTATCCTCCAAGGCCTTATATTCACTAGTGGAATGTCTAGGCACTCAATGAGATGCAAAAAGAGAATGTTTTAATTTATCATGTTTATGTAATTTCTTATGTGTGAAAGGAGGAAGAGTAATTAAGTGGGATTTGAGAAGCCTCAACAAGATAATCTCCTTCTCAGATAGAGGGTGGCGAGTAGGAATCAACCCTTTCTCTTGTGAAGAAGAGTTTGACTGCTCACAAGAAGAAGACATGAAGAAATCAGATAATGGAGGATGAGTCACTTCAAGAGAATGATGTTGAGTAGAAATCATGTCAACATTCAACCATGGTTTTTGTTTAGATTGTTCATACAAGCAACCAAGCCCCAAATTATGTTTACGAGGTACACAATCCATAGGGACCTGGATACCTTGTTTGTTATGCCCGCAACCTTTATGCCCATAGCCATATTTAGAGAAAAGTTTAAAGCCAAGGCCATAATTTGTTTACAAATATTAAGGAGGAGGATCTTCATAGAGAGCATTATTCCAGCAATGGGGATTATACTCCTCTACGGGATCACCATCGGCCTTCTTGATAGGACTACCAACATTAGCCTCTTTAGAAAAAGTGTGATCATCTTCCTTAGAGAGGGGATCAACATTAGGAATATATTATAATTTGTGTTCACATTATCCCATGATGCAGAAGAATAATCATCTTTGATAGAAGGTTTGGATGATGTTATAGGAAGGTCTAAGTGGACCAGGTCAACTTTATATTCTCTAATGAAGGATTTTGTAAAGTATAGAGAACATCACCAAGACAAGTATTCTTTTGAGAAGAAGTAGGAGTAGACTCAGCATCTTGTGCTTCAGAAGGATCTTCTTTAGGGAAATCTGTCTCAAGAGTATCCTTTGTAATAGGTACTATTGGAGTAGACATCAACACATTGGAAGACACTGAAGGGACAAGATTTTTAAGAGTAGGTGCAACAAAAGCTTGACCAACAACTACCATCTCACACAAGTGTATAGCATCAGGGTTAGCCTTGATTGTGACTACTTGATTATTATGAATGAATTTAATTTAGACTTATATAAGGTATACAATACTACACCCATAGCGTGAATCCATAGTCTACCAAGAACCAGGTTATATGGTAACTTTTCTGACATAACATGTACTAGCCCTGGTGGGTACAATAGTGAGTCCCAACCTTAAAGGCAAGATTATCATACCTAATGCTTTCTGACCAACATTATTAAACCCGTGAATACATAAGGAAGAAGAAATAAGTGAAGATGAATTAATTTTAATTTTAGGAAACAAATCAATACTGCATACGTTGAGCATTGAACCAGTGTCAATGGGAGTATGTATAATGCCAATATTATTAACACAACTATTATCATTAGAGGATTCACTTGCTTCTACACTTTCGGAGGTAGGATTTCTTGTGGATAGAATGTAATATTTGGAAAATTCACATGAATATGAGCTATCAATGCATTAACATTTGATGACCTAGTAGAAGAAGGCAAGAGGATATTTTGCAAGGCCTCTTGAAGCATACCTTGATAAACCAATGCAAACTAAAGAAACCATCATAGTGAGATCTTAGCCGAAGTAACACAGAGTTTCTCGACAAGATCATAATCACCAGGTGCTTTAGTTGTAGGTTTAGATGTTGAAGGAAGACTTGGTTGAGAAGGTGGTAAGGAATTAGGTTGATTAACATTTAATTTATTCCTTCTAGTATTATAAGTATAGCCTTAGAAAGATCAAGAGAAACCCTATTAAATGGAACATCATTAATGGAACAAACGGTTTTGGGAGAAGGACTAGTTGGAGTCACATAAATGATTGATCACTTAACATTAACTAATACACTATCTCTAGAAGAGAGTGCATTGGAATGAAGAGAAGGTAGGGTAACATTAACAAAAGTATTGATGATTTCATCTTCTTGCAACAAAATATCCTCCAAAGCAAGAGAAATTTCATGAGAAGGATCACAAATACTAAGTGACATAGGCAAAGTGAAGTCACCATCACATGCATGAAATGGAAAATCATTAACACTTTGAATAAAATCATAAATTGAACTAATAAAAGAAGATATTAAATGTATCTTGAAAATAGTAAGCTAAATAATGAATAAACAAGTTGGTTGAAGGGTGACGCATTACTTGTACTTTGACGATATGGAATGGGGTTCGAGGTAGCACTCTGAAAAATTTATTTTTGAAGGATAAATCTTTGATTTGTCCTTTCTTTAGAGAAGGGGTGTTCATGTCGAGTTCACCAAAATGTAGAGAAGCAGGTTTCGTTGCTCACGAGTCTCTTCATTCTCAAGAGAGTCTCAGGGAATGAACTGCCCTAAACTACCTCAAACTACCTCAAGAACAAAGCAAGAGTTTCAGAATAAAAAAGAGTAGGTCACAAATGTCTTCTAGAAAGACTAGAAAGTTTTCGTCAAAGGACGATATCATGACATACGGATTCCAGTGTGACATGCTGGAGTCTTAGAGGTGCGCTAGCATCTCATATGAATTGAAAAGTAAGAATATTGCAGAAAACCAAAAGTGACTACTAACGATTTGATTATTAAGAACTTCCAAAATGCAAAAAATAACATAATATAAAAAAATTAAAGTAAAGTAAACTAAGTAAAATGAAAATGGTAAAGTGAGAGGATAAGTGATATAAAATGCTCACAACCATCCAAGTGATGAAGCCTCTAGCAAAGAAATATCTTCAATACCTACACAAATAAGACCAAGGGAAAAATGTTGGGGTTGTTTAGGGGCTTGCCTCAATCAAACCCCCATTTTGGTGTTCCCACCTCCACAGACAACTAGATAGATAGAGAGAAATAATAATTAAAAATGAAATGAGCACAAGAGTGATAAAATAAAACTCACTCAAGGAGGAGAACCTATATCAAAAAATAGAGATGCAATAGATAGGGGATTCGAGAAATACAAAGATGCTCAAAGATATAAGACACAAGATAGACATCACCTGCAAGGCTTGAGAAAGCCAAGGACAGAGATAGAGCTACGAGAACCAAGAGAGTTGAAATGAGTTTTGGGAGATATTTAGAGTGTTGTTGTAGTAAGTTGTAGAGAGTTGTGCAAGCTTGAGAGAGTGAGAAAAGAGAGAAATAATGTCCAAGAAAGGAGCAACGAGTTCAAGATAGAACCCAAGAAGACCAAATGAATTGAAAAGACCACTTTTAAAGAGAGAATATGAGGGAGAATAAGGTTCCCAAACCATTACAAGGCATTCCAAGCCATTACCACTGACAATAGTAGTTGACAAATGGAAAGGCACTCAAAAATGGTAGTTTGAACATCAAAATGTTGTGGGACGCTAGCACGGTGCTAGTTCCAGACAAATCACACTACAAAATGATGAAAATGGGAAAAACACAAGGTTTGCGCAAAGCTAACGCATAAGGGTAGTTGTTGAAAAGGGGTTTTGAGCATCCAAAGAGGGAAAAAGGTTGATGCAAGGGCTAAAATGAGCCTACACAAGTGTTAAGGGATTGGACACTAAAGCAGATACAAAAATGTATGTGAAATTACAAGAGGTGCAATTTTATGACATTACAGTATGGTCATTATTATGCCCTTTATTTAGGACAATACATCATAGAAAATCATTATGGACAAGAAACTTTAGATTTGAGGAATTTAAATGGTGAAATCATAGAGTTGTTAGTTTATGGCCAATATTTAGAGTACTGATTTTATTTAATTTTTATTATTAAACTCCATGTGTTATATCCTCCCTTATTTTTACTGTACAACCATGATTATGCATATATTCATGGTGGAGTGCTAGTTTCCTTTTACGTAATTTTTTTATTTGTGGTGATCGTTTTGTGCGTTTGCACATTCTTGTCTTTGGGAACCCTTTTGTGTTTGGTTTGTGGTCCTATAGGTCATATGAATTATTTCCATGCCTACTAGGGGTATTTATCCCCAACCAAAGACATTCTTGGGTATCGATCCAATAATTTTTTAGGCTTGAGTTTAGATTATTTTGTTCCTATGTTCTCTAGATTTTGTATAATGGTTGTGTGTTTATTTTTATTTTCATCTTATCTTTGGTATCCTATTTATGACTAGAAATGTTAATATTTTGGTCACAAGATCCTCAACAACCATCTATTTATGTTTCATTAAAAAAAATCCACCTATCAAAATTTTGTGTTCACATGGCAATGCTTACTAATCAAATTGGTCATTTTTAATATAAAGGGCTAGGCTTTAGTATTAATGGTGATTTAAAAATAATATCTTTAGATCTATAAAATAACCTAAATGGTAATTTTATATCTTCTAGTCTTCCAAAATTGTTCATGCCATCCTTGCAAGTAGATCCCATGTAAACTATTTTGAAGTTTGTTGCAATAACTTGTATTGTACTAATTAAATTATTTTAGAACTAGTGTCACCTAACAAAGAAAAGGTAGCAACAAATGGTGGGATCTTATGATTTCAAAGGTTAAAAAATAGTGTACTAAATTATGACTTGCATCTAAATAAATAAATGTTTAGTGTGAGATTAGGGTAACTCTATAGGTCATTTTTTGTGTCATTGATCCCCTTGGCATTCATTCAATTAAGCCAAGTGGTATTGCTCCAATTGGTATCTACTAATTTATGGTTTGTTTGGGTGTGCACCTTTAATTTTGTATATTTTTTGAAACTATTAATTTCTCTTATAAAATTTAGTCATATGTGATAGGAATAGGAAATGGTCTTGGTTGGATCCAAAGACAAGTATTACATGATTTTTTTTATGGATTGGAAGATGGCCACGTGGGACCCTCCTAGTGATTGATATGTGTGTGTGTGTGTTGAAGTTAATGATCCATTGGTAGGATGTATTGGATTGTAACATTTGGTACTCATTCATTAATTTCTATAGATTAATATAACTTATCAATCATATTTTGATCTATAAATATTCTAATTCCATTGATCTCCCTTACAAATTGATCTCAATTATCCATATCGAAGGCATCCTAAATTTTATAGCCACAAAATATTGTCAATGGTTATGTTTTTGGTTCACATAAAATTGTTTACAAGTCCAAATGGTTTTGCATTGTACAATGTTAGGTATTCTTCTTAAGGGTAACTAACAATTGATATCTATAGATCTATAGACTAGCCTAAGCAATCATTTCTATATTTCAATATTTTGAATTGATGTTCACTCTTATTGAATTAGTTTCTAGCATGGTAATCATTAGTGAAGTTTTATGTATCTATAGATCTTCTTGGTAAGAAAATGGTAATCTATAGATCTTCCATAGATGTTGATTCTTCATGTAGTTAATTTTAGTTGTTTACATTGAAGGAAAATGCTAGTCTTAGTTGGTTCAAAAGTAAGATTTCTACATGGTAAAGTTTTATTGACTTTTATGTAACAAAGGGTGGTTATATGGGACTCTAAATGAAATCTCAATTTCTTATAGTCACTAATCCTTTGGTAGGATGGATTGGGTTATGCCACATTGTGTTCATCTATCAACTTATATATATTTATAGATCTATTAGGTGAGAAACTTGAGGTTTATAGTTTTGTCATTGGTCATTAATTGATCATGTTGTAATCTCTTTCTTTGATCTTCTATAAATTTCAAACATATTATACTCTTATGTATTCCCTAGTTGACTATGATTTTAGTTATGGACATCCAATATGTTGGATCCTAGGGATCTATTGGTGATGTGGCACCATTTGGTTGGAGTACTTTCTTCTCTATTGATTGGTTTAAAACCTAATTTACTCTAAGATTTTCCTAGTGATGATGTGGAACTATTGGTTCTTTAGTGGAGCCTAGTGATAATGTAGAGATGAGATCTTTTTAATGAGTTTTATGGACTAGAAGATGATCTTTGTGCCCCCCTTATATTTTAATCTTCTCAATATTCTAGCATGATATATTGGATTGTGTCATATTTTTTCCATCCATGAAATTCTATAAATCTATAGATTTTCTTGGAATGCATCTTTTTCTATTTAGATATTTAACGTCCATTGATCTCCTCTAAGTTATTCGATATTAATCATTCATGAGAAAAGCATAAGATAGTTTTTTTTGGATTAAAATAAAGTGGTTTCCAAGTGACATTTCTCATTAGATTATGCTAGTTTTAGAAAATTAAGGTACTCATGATTTTTTTTTTTAGTGATTCTACATTATTTAACATGTGGAAAATATGTGAGAGGTCTATCTTTATATGATGGGGTTTTGTTTCTCTTGTGGATTAATCTTTGCATTTTTTGTTATTCCTACGAAAGATCTAGACCATTGTTTCACTTGATTATTCAAAGTTTTTATGCAATTTTTTTTAAATATATGTTTATTTATAGTGTGCCTAACTACCATGTCTAAATTTAAAGAATGCTATATTATTCCTCATAGGCCATTAGGGGCTATTTCCTATTCAATCTTGTCATGTGTCTATATTATCTTTCTAGTTTTGTGAGTTTTAAAATAGTTTCTTTGAGAATTATTTATGGCTAATATCTATTCAACCAACTTGTAATAATTTTGGAGAATGATGGTCTCACCCAAATTATTTTGATTTTGATATGTTTGATTAGTCGTTGACTTAGAAGATAACTATTGGTCATCTTAATGTGGTGTGCTTTGATTACCTTGTTGTAAATTGTGACTCAATTTCTTAAGTTGGCATCTTTTTATCTTTGACATATGTGTCTTGTGTTCAAATTGTTATCTAGTGTGAAATTTTGCATGTTTTTTCTTAAATTTAATGTCAATTATGTCTTTGAATTCTTGTGAACAATGTTAATAGCAAGACCTCTCATTAGTAAAGATTTTTCCACATGTAACATGGTATATTAGGAGGTTATTCTTATCTCCAAAGCCATATTTATTGGCCTATTATTTTGTATAATTAGTATTTAATTAAAACTAGATGCAAAATATTTTCATTCATAATATATATGAGATATTATGGATCACATGTATATAGTTAAGGACGTCTTTACTCTATGTATGTCTCTTCTATTGTTGGGATTTCTAAAATACATTTTGGCTCATTATTAAGTATCTTTCTATCTAACCAAATTAGGTAAAGATTTTTTTATTTATATTAATATTTCATTTGAGATATCATTTTATTGTCACTTGAAACAAGGCATTAATTATTATATGTAACTATTCAAACTAATATGTCATTTTTCTAGCTTTAGCTTTAATTTAATCTTTACCAACATGTATATATTTCATAAGGAGTTAGAAATTATTATCATCCATAGGAGTTTTATCAAAAATATATTTACAAATGGAATGTTACTATTTTTTGGTTATTTAATTTGTTGCATTAGATCCCAAGTTGTTAAGTTAAAGAACTAGTAGATAACACAATTAATGGCACATTAAGTTCTCTAGGCAAAATGGGTTTGCTCTTTGTCTATAATGTTTTTTAAATATTTCTCTTTAATTATCCTATGGGACCTATAGGAAAATCCTCCTTGACCTAGTATAGTCTAAAGTGTAGGGGCATTACCCACTCCTATTGTGGACAATGATTTTGGATTGCCCAACTGCTTTAGCTCCTTCTAGGGTTTTTCACCTAAAAGGAGAAAGCGATGGGGTCCAAAATGAAAATTTCTACAATCAAGATTAATGTAAATGAGTTGTACTATGTCTAATTATGATGTAATAATGCACTGATCTAAAAAGAAAATGATTTAATGATGCAAAACCTAAGAAATGTGAAGTGCTGGAAAACATATTGTGATATGCAAAAACACCTAAAAATGCAAGTAAATGATGAAATAACTAAACATAATTGGAGAGGTGCACCTGGAATTTGAAATATGATGTGGAGAGATTCTGAAATCCTAAAAAATTGACTAAAAACACTTACGCCAGGTTGGGTGACTTAGTCCCAGTTTCGAGAAAAACTTGCCAGAACAAGAATCTGCCAAATGGGTATCCAAAAATGCAAAAACCACTTTTTAGGCCTGGTAGTGGAACTAATCCGCCACTAGTGGTGACTTAGTCCACCCAAAAATTTTAGGAATCTTGGGACAAGATTCTATAGCTTCAGGTCTGCACTTGCTTTTCTGACAGGTGTTCGGTCTTGATTATGCAAAAAATGGGATAAAAAGGGTCTCCAAGCTTGTATTCGGGTTATGTTGACTTGAATATATTTGATGACTTGTTGATCACTTTTCACCACCTATCTCTTTGATGAATTTTCCTACAAAGTCTGCAAACATACATGCAAAGAGGGAAAAATGGTTAAGCATTAGAGTATAGAGATTTGCCTTGGTCAAATCCCACTTTGGTAATCAAACCATATGAAATGAAATGAAATGGAAAGAGAATGATAAATAAACAACATGCAATTTCATGAACTTACCAAACCCTTGATGTGTAAATCTAAAGATATGCAATGAAGTGCTCCAATGGATGACTTGATTGTGCTTAGAGTGCTTGAATGCTTGAGAATGATTAAGTTGATTGCTTGAGTGAATGCTTGAATGAATGGGGAGATTGTAGGAGATGAAAAATGAGGGGAAACATCCTTATTTATACTTTTTCTTACTAAATTTCCCAAAAATAGCACATTACAAGCCAACCTCAAGGGTTAGAGGATGAAATCCTGCCAGAAACTTGAAATAATTTTGAGTTTTGTGCCAAAAAGGACTAAGTCTCCTAGGATTGGCGACTTAGTTGGAGAATTAGTCCCACTTAAGCAAATTAAGTGGGTGTCGGGAATTATAGGGCATTAAATGTTGTCCAACAGGAATATCCTCAAAAACACACTTAAGGGGGGTCAAAAAGTGTATTAATGGGTCATTTAAATATGAGAAAGGGTTGAATTAGTGATGACAAGTCTAGAAAAGCGTGAAAGTGAGTTACAACACTTTACAAAACTTTAAAATAAGACTTGGTAAGTGATAAAAAAAGGGTTTATTTAGGTGAATTATGATGAAAGGGTCCTAGAAAAGTGTGAAAGTGGGTTACAACACCTTTACAAGACAACCTAGAAGTCTTAATGATTCACAAGCGTCCAAGACCTAATGTGAACGTGTTGGCCACATTATAACATTAAATCTAGGAAAAATCAAGTCAAAGTCCACTAGAAGGGCCTGAACATGAAAAAGTAGAAGGGTTACTTTTTCGTGTCCACACCTATCAATTTTCTTAGATCTACCTATATTTTTTTAATGAAGATTAATTAGCACAATATATGAAATTTCCCTAGGGGTATTTCCTTATAAACCTTCTAGAATTACAAGAATAGATCGTAGAGCACCAAAAAATTCAAGAAAAGTTTGTCTTTAACCATAGGAATTAAAATTTTGATAAACAAACCTTTTTATTCATTACATGTGATTAATATTTTTTATTGGTGAGCAATGTTTGAAATCTTACAACAATCATTAACATGTTTATTGCTCACTTGTTTACATTGTACTAGCTTAGTAAAGGTTATGTTGAGGCCAATTTTCATTTAGACATGCTACATAAATGAATTAGTTAGGTTAAATCATTTAAGAGTGTGGTGAACCATGTGGAAGTGAAAAGAACCACTTTGGTTCATATTCATTTAATGTGAAGGAATAGTTTGGGCAAGAACTAATCATCATATATAAGAAATCTAAACATATAGCATCAAAAGATCATATATGGGTCATATGATCTTCCTTAGCATTAGACATTTTGACTCAACTCCAAAAATCCATCCAAAAGGGATAGGTAAGGATGTCATATTATAGAGGATTGTGCCTTAAACTCATATGACAATTTCATTTTAGAGCTAGAAGGAAAGTGGTTTAGGTTATTTTTAACTTCACTAAGTTCCCCATTATTCTTTTTAATGAGGATTTGGAAGGGGTAGGGGATGAGATGTGTATTTGAGTAGTAATAGGATAGGGATATGCGGATAAGGATGGAATAGTGGAAGATGGTATGTGTGGTTGGTAATGGGGGTTAGCATATGATTGATGGGTAGGGAATTATGAATGTGGGGTAGGGGAAATGGTGGAGGAAATGATCAAGGGAGTGTGAGAGTAATTAGGATGGTTAAGGCTTTCCAAAGTGATAGGGTTAGTGATGAAAGGAGTTGGAGGAATAAGAGGGAAAAAAGGTGGTTGAGAGTTAGAGAGAAGGATGGAAGAGATAGGTGAATGTGATGAAAAAATAACACCATTATGGGAACTGGTATCCCCAACAATTTAACTTATATATTTTAACATGACCAACCCATGTGATTTGGTCAAGAGTAGACATTAGAATTCATCAACCAAGAAGACTGTTCATCATCATCTAATTTGGTCATGCCCTTGAGTAGTTACAAATTAGTAGCCATTTCATTTTACTTTTGAGACTCAACTAATTCAAACTGTGCATTATGATCAAAGGATTCCTCATCATTAAGTTGCATGGAAGTGGTTGAGTTTTTGTTGATATTCAAGCATCTAAGGAATGCATGGTTATGGATGGATTTAGTCTAATGGATACACTTAATGGGAATGAGAGGCCTTGGGGCTTCTTCAACATGCAAATCTTAGAGATAATGCACTAACAATAAAATATGAACTAATTAATGGTATAGAAGATCTGAAATGAAAAAGTGAAGAAAGATACCTAAAGCAAAAGCACTAGGTGGTACAATCTAGTTTGGGGTTCACCAAAATGTGCAAAAATAAGTTGTACTTCTTAAACCGTGATTTAGGTTTTATCTAATAGTCAAATGATTAATGGTAATTAGATCTCAATCATATTATCATTTATTGAAAAATGAGATTCAAGGATAGGATGTGCTTATCTATTCCAAAATGATTTAATGATATGTAGTTTTTTTACCATGATTCACAATTATGTTATAATTAGCAATTAAGTCTAGAATCTACTAATGGATTTGATATTCAACAAAGGCAAGAAACCTCTACATGACACATATTGACTCATGCCATGAAAATGATTTGATTGGATCACACCATTTGATTTTTTCTTGATGGCATGGCCTTATCTATTTTGTTGATGTGACCTCCTATGATGTGCTCATGCTTTTTGTACTTGTTGTTGTGCAAATGATTACCTTGCCAAGCATAATGGAATATGTTAAAGGATAAGAAAAAGACCTTGGACATTCTTTCTTGCAACCAAGCCCCTTAGGAGTTGTACAAGTTTCACAAACATGTTAAGCAACCAATACAATGTATAATTGTGCAAGGATGGATAGATAACAAACTCAACAAAGCATCATTGTCATTTCCAAGTGACTATCTAATGTGATTTCAAGGCTATTTTACGTTTTGCAAAAGACCTAGGACTATTTATAAATGCATTATCCTGGTCACTCAATTCAAGTATTGGGCACCCAAGATAATGGAATAACAATCATATTCTAAAAGAAAAAGGTCAACTTGGGAGAAAGAAATTTGAATTTAAAAAAATTCAAATTTTATGGATTAGGTGTGTCATGTGATCCATTCTCTAAATAGGGTCAAACTATGTGACCTAGTCTAGATTGACAAGCGACCTAGAAAATTAAACCGATCCTAACTAAGACAATAAACACAAATACTTTATTAATAGATTTGCAAATAAGATCAATTTATACACCAAACAAATTAAATTAAATACTAAGTCAATATATTTACTAAGATCACCTAAAATAATATTAAACAAAAATATGAACGTGCAAACATAGATACTTTTATCTCTTACACATTTATATCATGCCCAAAGAAAGTCCATTCATACACAACTAATAGATATATAAATATTGGAATCTGAAACTATAGAGCATTATTATTATATAGTTTTTTTTAATAGTTTCCAAAAAATAGTTATGGACATACAAATATAAAAATAGTATATTTTTACTTTTGCAACACGTTAAACATATAAATAAGTAGCCCGTAGCAGAGTGTGCAGACTAGAATAGTGTATATCGCGGCGCTTTCGCATAACTTGGCCTTCACCAAGTTTCCAAACGTAGTTTCGGGACTTGTTCTTAGTCTACGTGTTGACCAGACTAATCGCGTCCACCCCGGCGGCCATTTCTTTTCTTCACGCTTTCCACCTGCATATTCCACACGCCCCCTTCTCACTATTTATTCCCCCCCTTCTCCAGAGCTTTCTCACCATTAAAACTGACCAAGCTTCCCTACATCTCTGCGTTTCCTTGCTCCTTTTGTCATCCCAGCCCCCCAATTTCATTCATTAGGCCAAGATTCAGCAAAAAAAGCCCGAATTTGAATTGGGTTGGGTACATGATGGTTAAGGTGAAGAGGGAATCAGTTTGCATAAGGGAGGTGTGGGCAGATAACCTGGATGAAGAATTTGAGCTGATCAGAGAAGTGGTAGACCAATACCCATATGTGGCCATGGATACAGAGTTCCCTGGGGTTGTGATAAGGCCAAATGGGAGATTCAAGAGCAGAGCAGAGTACCATTACCATACCTTGAAAGCCAATGTGGACAACCTCAAACTGATCCAGCTGGGCCTCACTTTCTCAGATGAGGAAGGAAACCTGCCAGACTGTGGCACAGGGCGCCATTGTGTTTGGCAATTCAATCTCAGGGAGTTTAACCCCAATCAAGACATCCATGCCCCTGATTCAATCGAGCTGCTCAGACAGAGTGGTATTGATTTCAGGAAAAATAACAAAATGGGTATCGATTCAAATCGGTTTGCTGAGCTTCTGATGTCCTCTGGCATAGTTTTGAATGAGAATGTCAGATGGGTTGCCTTTCATAGTGCTTATGATTTTGGGTACCTGATAAAACTTCTCATTTGCAACAAGCTGCCCTGTACCCAAGAGTGGTTTTTCAGTCTGATGAAATTGTATTTCCCAAGTGTATATGATGTGAAGCATATGATCAAGTTCTGTGATGGACTGTATGGAGGTCTTAACAGAGTTGCTGAGCTGCTTAAAATAGAGAGAATCGGTACATGCCACCAAGCAGGGTCTGATAGCCTGCTTACCTGCTCTGTTTTCATGAAATTGAAAGAGGGGTTTCCCAAGAGATCCATTGACAATTATACAAATACCTTGTATGGATTGGGTCTGGGCAGCTGCAGCTATTGATTTTGGATGTAGAATTTGTGTCTACTGTACATAGTAATTACAAATATGATAAAGATCTATTGATTTTGTTGGCTAACTTGTGGTCTGGTTTGCACTTCATTTTTGTTTTTGTTTCTGATTGCTGGGTACACACTATGAAACATATCCTTCATACAATTTCACAGAATTCGTATTCCTTCGTATAAAAACTTCTGTTATCAACTGAGTACATACGATTCAACGCGGCTTCTCTTTAAAAACAGTTTAATTTCTTATACTGAGAGAAAGTCAAAATTGAACACTTCTAACCAGTAGAGATAGTTATTTACGAAAGTTCCTAATTACTCCCACATTCCCACATTATAAATAGTTTTTTTTGAGTTTTTTTTTTTTTTAATAATTTGATTGTGACTTGTCACTTATACATTACTTAAAATTGAGTGTCAAAGATTTAGTATTTAGATATAAGTCTTGGATTTACTAGTAATGATCAAAATGGATTAGGAAATCAAGTGATTAAACTTCATTCATAAAGATTAAAATCATCACATTAATACTTGCATAATTGATAGATTATACTATTAATTCATCATCTTGACATTTTACGTTTCTATTTGATGTATATTTGATCTTGTTCACAAGTAAAAGGGATTGATTAGTTGTCAAGGAAGTTTCATATTTTTAGGACTAAATAAACTAGGACTAAATAAACTAGCAGTCTACCCAAGTTGCTTCTAAAGAAAATCCATCAATAGATACACACATGCATAGGTGTTAAAGAGAAAAATAGTAGAGGATAAAATTGTGTCGCAATAACAAAGTTGCACTAGGACTAAGTTGTGAGAGCAACCTAGTCAAGGAGCAAAGCAAACATACTAATCGGGTTTGTGATAGTGTATTCAAAGTTATATAATTTTAGAGGGAAATTTTCAATTGTTGACACAATCTATACCAAAAAATCAATTAATGTCTACCCAAGAGTGATAAATAGAGCTAAGCACATTATTGTTGGTGCAAACAGGTGTTTTACTCATCTAGGTTCTTTTTACATGTTAAGTCCACTTAGGTCTTAGTTTCTTTTTCTAGAAGTCTTAGTTGTCTAGATAAGATCTTATCTTATCTTATCTTATCTAGTGGGCTTTTATTTAATGCTTGTGTCCTAAATCATTTAGTATTTGTTGGAGTAGTTGTCACATTATATACGATTAAGACACATGCCAAGATCTTGTCTAATCCTATCTCACAACTTGTCTTTATAAGCAAGGCATCATATGTACTTCAAATATTCAATCTGACAATCTTGCATCCATAATCATAGCATGATATTTTTGTCATTTCTCTCTTGTGGAAGTTATTGTTGTCTTGCAGGGGATCTTGAGGCATTGAAGATTTCACCATTAGCTCCTACATGGTATCAGAGCTTCAATGTTGCAAACTTCTTCCCAAATCTAAGAGACCTATTTTGGCTCGAAAATTTTGTTGGGTGCAATTGGGGGTTTCAAGGACCTCATGGTTGAATCCAAGGCATAAGAGAAAATCAAGTTTGTCTTTCATCGCACCAAATTTTGTTATATTTTGACTGATCTACAAGGGTTTCAAGTTGAGGGTTACAGTTGCCAGATCCTCGAGGTAGTCGAATTTTCAGAGCACTTTGGGAAAATATGATCCTACCATTGCGTCTAGAAGGCCTGAAAGCCTAAGGATTGATTGTCAAATTATCAAATTTTAACATTTTTCTCGAGGGCATTAGGCAAAATTTTTGTCTAGTCATCATTTACATATGGTCATACAGATCCATACCCGGTCGTACTGTACAACACCATCACCTCTAGTCGCATAGTCGAGTCACTGAAGAATATTCCCAACATATTTTGAGAAGATTTTGTTTGTGTCACATCACAACGTACTTAGTTTTGTCACTAGTACTATGCAATTATATCACAAGACCTATGACTATCATTTTTTTATTATTAAAATTTTAAGTCGCAATTTATATTTATATCGCATGTGTTTATTGTTTCATTGGTGGTTACAACTTTGGGCCACCCCCAGTTCTGCCTTAATGAAGGTCTTAAAGTCCTGAGTGGTGCAACCTATGGCCCGCCATCATCACTAGTGGCAGGGTATTTTTTCAAAACTGAATATTAAATACACAGTCACATGGGCGTCTGAGGGCTTAATGCCTAGGGGCCCAGATTTGACCCCATAATTTCCTGAATCAAACATTTTTTCAAAATTCCATAACTTGCAATCCAAGTGGCATTTTTTTGAAAATGAGATATCCTCAGAAAGCTGGCTTCGTGATTTTATAGTGGTGCAAGTTGTTTTCCAAAAAAAATCTTTTTGGTGGCATTTATTGTTAATTTAAGTCAGATCTTTATTTTCATTCCCAAACTCATAACTTTTTTGCCATAATCTCTGATTTTCATGATTCTTGCGACATTAGAAAGGTATTGAGGAGCTATTTCATGCCATCCATGCACTTTTTTTAAGGTAACCCTAGATATTTTTTTATTTAGATTTATGTGTATTCACATTTTGGTTGATCACTTGGATAAACTATCACTTGGGAAGGTGCAATTTTGATCTTTGCATTTCATTTTAGTTTTAGAATGATGTTTTATCTCTTATTACTTCATTCAGATTCCAAGGTTGCTCCATATTGATAGTGTTCTAGTGTTTCTTATCGTCAAGAATGTTGTTGCTTTATCATGATTCCAAGATTACTCTAAAGATATTCTAAGGTTTATAACATCTGACTCATTTGTCCTTTGTTGCTTGGAAAAAGGTTTCAGTGTTACACCACCTATGTGCTTCCAGTGTTTCTTTATAGTAGGTTATCTCATTGGGAGGGGGGAGAGGGTTTAATGGTCTCTCTTCTTCTCTCTTATGGGGGGTCTTTTTCCTTGCATGGGGTTTTGTCCCTCTCATGCATCATTGAAAGCATTTTTTATTTCATCTCTCTTTTGGGGAGGAGTTTTGTTCCACTGGGTTTTCTCCTTTTCTCCATTTGTGAGAGATTGCATTTTCATTTGTACATGATTACCTACCATGACCTCATAGCTAGGAACCATCTTTGCATCTTTGCATAATAATACTCCCTAAGTTGTATTTAATGGAGTGTTCCAGGTATAAATACGTGTTTTACCTATCTAGGTCCTATTTACATGTTAAGTCCACTTAGGTCTTAGTTTTTTTTTCTAGAAGTCTTAGTTGTCTAGATAAGATTTTATCTTATCAAGTATCTAGTTGGATTTTATTTAATGATTTTTCCCTAGGTCATTTAATATTTGTTGGGGTAGTTGTCTCATTATACAAGATTAAGACTTATGCCAAGATCTTGTCTAATCCTATCTCACAACAAGTTCCTTTATAAACAAGGTATCATATGTACATCAAATATTTAATTTGGAAATCTTGCATCCATAATCATAACATGATATTTATGTTATTTCTCTCTTGTTGAAATTATTGTTGTCTTGCAATTGATCTCGGGGTGTTGAGGAGCTCACCATTAACTCTACAATTATAACCCTATATTTATCATTTATACTTTCTCAACTATTAATTTAGGCTTGATTGATATTTACTATTTATACTAGCTAATTAGACTCTAAATTAGTGTAGATTCTATTTATTTTCCTATATTTTGGTGAACTACAAATTTTCTAGTCCCCTCTAGTCCTTTTCCGTAGAGAACCTTCTTTCTATTTCTTGATTTTCATCTATTTTTTCTAAATTTTCCCACCTTTTTCTTGAAATTGAAATTTGTATGCTATATTTGTACTATTTTTCTTTAATCAATCATATATAGGGTTGTATTCCAAAACATCATTTATGATTGCACCTTCAAGTAGGCATAGTTCTATATTACCCTCTATTGCCATGGATCACTTTGAGATTCCTATTGTTGAAAATATAAATACATCTATGCACTTTAATGAGAAGAAACCCTTTGCTCATGATGCTCATCTTAAATATCTTGAAAATCCAAAAGAAAATTATATGGACAAGAAGTTGCAACTTCTTATGGAGGATACTATTAAACATGATAATGATTCTAAGCCTTTGACATTAGTGAGGCACTTCATAGTTTTCTTATGATAAAATTTTACAAGATGAAAGTGTTCAAATGAACCAAATACAAATAGTTAATAGGTTTTGCATTCCTAATTATGCCCCCTCCTATCACATTCTTAAGATTCTTCTTCCATTCTCCTTTCCCAAAACTAATAAAACAATTCTACCATCTAATGCCCCACTTCCTCCACTCCTACTCCCATGGTGTTCCCAACGCTCCATCAATCTCATTCTTCTCACACCTTCCCACCTTAGCCCTATGTTTACTTTGACTTCCCATATTCATCATGCTACCATTACCCCTTCACAACCTCCTTCCCAACACCTTTGATGATCCCTTCCTCTACTATTCCATCATAATTAATATATACCTGCGAGACAAGGATTGTTAGGTTGGTTCGGTTACGCTCAATCCATGATGAATTGAGCATAATTTAGCCACTAAACCTTAATCACAAACAAGATCATTCAAATTTAAAAGTTAAACTAAGAATTTATTGAAACTAAAAGTTAGAAACTATGAAAACAATTAAATTCCTACTCTAACCCACTTGAAACATATCCTGTTTTGGAATTGGTGTTGTGTTGATGTGGAACAATGACCCTTTCCCAATCCCATGATTAGTGATCCCGTTTTAGTCAATTCTACGGAAGAGAATTGATGAAACCATTGTGATAAATGGATGAAAACCTGATTTATGCTAAATTGAACATGATGCAAGCTAAATTAACATGATTTTAAGCTAAAATTGATCTAATTATGTAATTGCTAAGTTAATTTAAGCTAAAATATGGAAACCCTAATTTATAAACAAACTAAGATGGATGCATGGAAGCCATTAATGGATTTTTTAAGCTATTATGCAACTAAAATGAACTAAAACAATCTAAAAGTGAGTAAATTGAGAGTGTGAGTATAAGTGAATTCAAAAACATAAGTTTGCAATTGAAATATGGATCCATCTATCTCCAAATAGTGTTATATTTATGGGAGAGAAAATGAGAAATGGAGAGCTGAGATTGAAAAGATTAATCGACACTAAAGGATGGAGGAAATAGGAGGCATGGATCATGGATTCTCATCAATGAATGAGGATGCAAGATGAGATGTTAATCAAGGGCTCACATTTGTTCCAAACAAACACACTTTTTACCTACACAAGTAGGTCACAAGGTGACTTGCTTAAGAGGTTAAAGGTTTAGCTTGCTAAAGAAGCTAAGTGAGATGATTGGAGGAGAGAGAATATTCCAAAAAATATTCTCATGGGTGAGGATAAAGATATTTTGCAAATTAAAAGAAAGTTTTAATTGTGCAAAAAAAAGATAAGGAATATTCCCTTTTTAGAGGAAGATTAGTTTAATTGCTAATTAAACAAGGTTTAATCATGCAATTAGGGGATTGAAGAATTCATTAAATTAAATAATTTAATGAATGGGGAGGAAGAGATGAAATGATATTTAATTAAATAACTTAGGGTTATTTAATTAAATAAGATGACTTAGGGATTTACATTAAATAGTATGATTTATTTAATTTAATGAGATGAAATATTAGCATGAAAGGGGGGCTGAATTAACTCGATTTGATGAATTAGGTTAATGGATGAAAATGATGCAATTAATTAGCTAGGCTAATTCAATTAATTAAGTGAAAAAAAGATGAGTTTCGAGAGGAAATGATGTTAGTAAACTTGATTTGAGTGTATGATATTGCTTAGGACATTTTTCAGTGTCTACAATAACCAAACCATCACCACACATTCCTACCCACCTTTCTTGTACTATTACCCAACCACTAATGAAAATAATTTGACTAAGCCTAGTGAAATTTATAAACATTTAAATTAATTTCACCTTTTCCATCATTATCCCATCATGTAGTTCATCAATACATATTATTGCTTGACCGCCCAAGTTCATCACCTAGGACTCCTAACACCTAGTTATATTATTAAATTAGGCTATCATTATTCATTATTAAATAAATATTTATCCATTTATTTATTTTCTTACTTTATCTATTACCCGTTAATAAATTAATTTTTAATATTAATTTTCACCTCATATGCACCTATAATTCATTTAATTAATTATTAAATCATTAAAATATACTTCACAAAGTTGATTGTCAAGTCTAATCATACACTCAGACTTACTCCTATTCTAACTCACCAATCTAATCCACTTCACTTACCCATGCAATCAATTAACCATTCCATCTAAATAGTCAACTCCCCTAATTCTCTCATGCATTTAATTAACTTCTCCATATAGAAAATTAACTCATCAATTGATCAAATTTGTCATATCCCTTGACAATTTGAGTTGATCAATAACAATTATTTTAATTAAAAATCAAAATTTTGTGCAACTCTTCCATGCTTGCCATCTCTCCTCACTAGCTCCCCTAATAATGGATCAAACTTGAGATCCTAGATTGAAACTTAGTCATTCATTTGATTGTCCTAAAAAATCTATAAATCGAACCCATTATCTATCATTTCACACATCCATATTCTACTAGTTTGATATCTAGGTAATGCAATTCTTATGTTGACCAATTGATCACCCACATTCTAAAGCAAGAAAATCTTCACATTATGCTCAATCTAAGGCTTACATGTGTAGAATTTGACTATTTTGACTATTTAATTTTGATGCTTATTCTAGTTTATTCTATTTACATGCATTCATTTTGATGAATTTGATGTGAAATATATGCTTATTATATAGCTAACATTTGTAACACTTGTGCTTGTGAGTTTTTGAGACTCTAACCTTGTAAGTGTGTGCTCTTCTGAGGGGTCCTAGGATTCCCTTATCGTGAAACAAATGTCATAGTTTCTTCAACGAGACAAAGAGATGCATTTTGATATAGAATGTGATATATAAATTGCTCATTGCAAAATTTAGCAAAAAAATTTAGGCCTCTAAATTTTCTTACTACAAATATCTATACAATCGGATATAGTTTGTATGGATGAATGGCCATACTATCTAGTCTATGGTTTTGACATATATTCATTTTATTTCTATAGATGTATACACACAGGTTTTAGGAAAATGTATACACATGGCTTATAAAGATGCAGGTATATACATAGGAAACTAGGTTTTTCAAAAGTATATACACATAAATCTACTCAAAAATATAGTTCCTATAATATATGCATGGATCGGTTCCATCCTCTAACATATACACATAGAATATACATCATAGGCTTTAGTTTGATATATATCACAATTGGGTGTATATGTATTAGAAGTATATACATAAATTCTGTCAAAGTATAGGTGATATATACATAATTTATATACTCATAGATCAACATATATACACATATTTCTTATTGTATATATAGTTTATTTCATTTTTTAACAATTTTGTTATTTTGGTTCTAATATATATACATAACTATAGGGGGATGATAATATATACAATACAAATTTTATGTGTTTACACAACCCGCGTGTATACACACAATCACCTCCATACATGCAATCATGTGTATACACTATATATACATAATCATGTATATACATAACCTACAAGGTTGTATAAGTAGGGATTTTTAAATTTTTTTTAAAAATTTTAATATTTTTTTGTTATTTTTATTTTTTCTTGTAGGGAGCCCCTGGTCATGTGGGTGGCCAATGTTAGAAATATTGCATTTAACCCATGATCTTAATCCATTTCCTACATAAACCATGAGAGATAAACATGAATACAAGTAACCACAATGCATAGATCAAATAGACAAGGCACAAGATAACACAAGATATATCCTGAGAAAACCCTCAAGAGGGAAAAACCCAGCCACCAAAAGAATCCATACTCCATCATATTATTCAGCAATAAAATAGTAAAAGAGTTACAATGAATACCTCTAAAGCATCAAGCCTTCCAATGCATTCCCATGTGTCCAAGCGTGAATCCACACATCCCATGCCATGCTTCACAAATGCACTCCTCAAAAAGACTCAATAATGACAGCCAACCTAAACCACTACACATGTGTTTGCTTTTATAGACACAAGCTCACACAAAATACAACTAGTGGTAAGGTGAAACCATGTACCGCAAAACCATGTGAATACAAAACCACTAACCCCTTATTTAATATTGGGTACTAAGACATCACATTATTTAATATTCCCCCAATATTAAATTATTATCACATGTCTCCCACGCATTAAATAATAATACAATATTATAACACAACATCAAGTGGTCCCCAAATAATTACCTAGTGTGATTATCCACACCACCAAGGTGCATCACAATTAAATAATTATTTAATTACAATATTATGATAAATCAATTTATGCAATGGTGTACAACACCATATCCCAACATTCTCCCACTTGTTGTATACATTGCATAAGGGATCAATACATGAAATACATCATCATAGCCATACATAAAACCACATGAGTCTCCAACATGCTCTCATGCTCCATCAAGATACCTACAATAAGAACAAATTAACCACCATCTCAAGCAAGAACTCCTCTCATCCTCCAACGTGCCACCTATGGAAGAAATGGAACATGCCAAGGTGAACGTGCACCAATCCAAGAATACAAGCATCAAATCCAAGGGATAACAAAGGCTCTAACCAAGCTGTTATCAACTAAAAAACCCATGTGATCAGAAATATCATCCACAACACATGCTAATACATCCAACCATCCATAACTCCATGGTATCAATACATCAGTAAACTCATGCCAAGAACATATGCAACCTGTAAACTGCAATCAAGCTCCTTGTATCAAGCCTATCAATGAAGAACATACATATCCAAGAACTCCCACTACATAGGTAATGCCAAAGCATATCAAGTCTACCAATCAACACTATATCAAGGTGTGATAAGTAAATCAAAGCATGAAGTACCAAGAACAATAACAATGATCCACACATACAACCCAAAGAGCTGCATAATCTCTCACAACATGTTGCCACCATCCTCCCAAAACATGCACATCTAGGAAGGAACCATGAAGAGAGAAACCTATAAAAAATAATTTCCTTCTACCAACACCTCAAAAAGTGTATTGTTGTGTCAAATATGATCTTCTAACAACCCCCAGTGATAAGTCTCAACAACATTCATAAGACTCAATCTCATAGATCAAGTACAACATATGAATCAACGTAACAATGACAACATGGATGTAAGCCTCTCTAATCAAGAAGATTAAACTCAAAGCAACCATCCTCAATACTGGAAATCAACCCATAAACCATCTCCTAACAATCCTCATCAAATAATGATATCATAAACTCAAATGCACAAGGAGATAACCATGCCATAACATCCCTAAAAATGAATCCTCCAGAACTAACTATCCATAGCTCAAGATCCATATCTATGAAACAAAGGCATATAAAATCATGCTAAACAATCCTCAAATGAGTATCCATAATAAATCACCACGAATCAACTCAATCCCATGAGAAATAAAAGCATGAAACATAACAAATTTGAAAGATATAATGGGAAAATACCTCTAAAATAATAAGTTGTTGAATAGACCAAGAGTGGGGAATGAGAATGCTCCTCCAGGATAACCAAGCCATCATGACTCGCTCCAAGAACAATCTCCTCTATTATTCCATCATGAACTCACATCCATACCCAGGTTAAAGCTCCTCGGTCTTCCTATTGAAACCTCCAAAGAGTAACCATCTCAAGCAAATGTCTCTAATCACAAGAGAACTCCAACCATCACCTACATCTCTAAGTATCCATGAGTACCTATAACCAATCAATCCATGCCAAACTCCAAATGCAACATAGCACCATCATGAAGTAATAAAGCAAATGATCAATGTACTCAATACAAAGAGAACTACCACAATCAATGCCAAAGATCCAACCATAGAATCAGGAACCTATCATGACAACATGATATAACCATCTCCTCCTAGGAGATCACATGCACCAAAGTAAACATCTTGGTCTCAAGAGAACACATATAATGTCAAAACTCTAAGCTAGCATCAAGAGTAAACCATGACATAATATCAAACATACTCTAAACCAAGAAATCATATCTCCAATCACATGAGTATAACCATCACCAATGATGCATCCACATCACTTCCAACAACTCCTACTGAACTGTGGTATGTGCTACACATGGCATCATGACAACCATCCTCTCCATGAAGATCATCTAGGTCTACACACACTCAACTGCAATGTCAGTAACATATAAGTAAACCAAGATCTCCAAGCCAAGTCATCACTATCGAAAGCTCCCACTGAAAGTTTATAAC
The DNA here is from genome assembly GCA_007258455.2 of Sequoia sempervirens. Taxonomy (NCBI): domain Eukaryota; kingdom Viridiplantae; phylum Streptophyta; class Pinopsida; order Cupressales; family Cupressaceae; genus Sequoia; species Sequoia sempervirens. The sequence goes on from VDFB02047230.1 coordinate 616,527,965, forward strand.
TAATGAATGTAACAAGCTATCATGACATTGTGATCAAACCAAATGCTACAAATCCCATCACTTGACTAATCAAGTACTCTAACCATCCATCCTCTCAATCCCAAAGCAACATACCAATGCACAAATGACCACAAACAAGGCCAACTAATGGAATCTTTAACAAAAATGAATCAAACCTGTTGGATATAGATAGTCCACATCTGAGTCATCCCACTGCAATCAATAGGTTGTGCATACCTACCAACCACATAACTTGTAGATCCAACCATTGAAACATGAAAACTCATCATCACATTAGTAACCTACAAACTGAGATATCAAAGAAGATAATCCTGTAGACATCAAGACTCAAACAAAAAATCAACCACAGATCTGATTTTCCAACCATGTCCATAAATGAGTAATCATAGTGAAGGAACCAAATAAGCATCAAGAAGATAAGTGAAATCTCCTAACATCAAACCATATCACCACCAAACAACCACATACATGATCATGTCATGCCAATGCAACAAATGTACCTACATATCCATGACACCATAACCATAGACATCATTGTTCCTACACTTAACTATCACCCATACAAGATTCCAAGTTTCAAACCATGTCCAACCATGTCCTCAAAATCGAAGACAACCTGTGTACCTGTCACCATCAAAGTACCAACTTTGAAAAACACATGTAAACCTGTACCTAGAAGCACCAATCTGATAATCAGCTGTAGCATCATAAATAACATATAAAAACATGTACTCCCTTAAGTTTTTTCCTCTTGACTCATCTAGATGCTCACATAATCACACCCTGAATCTCAGGCACCTAGAAGTGATCAAACAAGTGCCCAGCTCAACCTACTTCTCAAATTGATAAACAATTTGAACCACTATGTAGTACACTGCAAATGCTCTCCAACACCTCTTTGAAATCGAAAATTCAATTTTGTATGCAAAAAAGATGAACAAAACCATGCAAACAAGAACATTTGACTTCCAGGCTCCAAAAACATGTCAAAATGGAAAAATTAGGGAACCAAATCTATACCACTATGTAGAGATCAAAACCATCTTTCCAACAACTACAACAAGTCAAGAATCTAACAACGTGGGAAAAAGTTATGCAATTTTGAAAAAAACTACCAAAAAAAGGTCTCCTGGTGGTTGTTGGGTGGTAACTCGGTGGCTAGCCGGTGATTCACCAGTGGCGTTGCCGCCAAGGGTGGCGGATTTCAAAACTTCATCAAATTTTATTTAATTTTGCAAAAATAACCCCTCCAACCAAGCCGAACCTGACCACATATAAATTTTTGCTCATAAAACTTCAAGTCTGGACAGTTTTCACTTTACACGACATATTTTAAAAAAGATTTTAAAAACATTAAAATTTTTCATTTACAAAATTTTAAATGGTGGCTTTGGAGTCGAGCCCCGCAAGCAGCAAACACTAGTACTGACGCCGAAAGTGGCCGGTAGAAGTACCGTAAGGTACTATGCCACACTGTCACATTAGCACAGGTCATGGGGGTGGGATGGTCTGTGGACCCCCTACGGAGATTTTTTTGGCATTTATTAGTTTTTTAATATTTTTCTCTGCACATGGAAAAATTGGGTGACCTAAATGGTCATATGGCTATTTTTTTTTCCTTTTTTTCAACTTTTCCAAAATAGGTCAAAATTCATCTCTTGACCAACCTAAATCCAACCATGAGGTCCATTTTGTCTCAAGAGGTCATCTATGAAATTTCCCCTACAAAACCATCATATTAAAACTCAAACCAAGAAACCCTTTTTCAACCAAATTTGGAAAACTTTAGGTCTACAATAAACCCAACAAATCTTGACAACCCAAAAGCCCAAATTTGCAAACAAACACCCACAACATGTGTTCCATGTCTTGTAATGCCTCAAACCCTACATGCATGTCCATGGCTTCAACTTTGCAAAAAAATTCAAGCTAGGGTTATAACAAAAAATCTTCAACCATGAAAGCTATGTTACCGCTTTTTAGGAAATATTGCATTTAACCCATGATCTTAATCCATTTCCTACATAAACCATGAGAGATAAACATGCATACAAGTAACCACAATGCATAGATCAAATAGAAAAGCCACAAGATAACACAAGATATACCTTGGGAAAACCCTCAAGAGGGAAAAACCTAGCCTCTAAAGCATCCATACTCCATCATATGATTCACCAATAAAGTAATACAAGAGTTACAATAAATACCTCTAAAGCATCAAGCCTTCTAATGCATTCCCATGTGTCCAAGCATGAATCCACATGTCCCATTCCATGATTCATAAATGCACTCCTCAGAAAGACTCAATAATGATAGACAACCCACTCAACCAACCTAAACCACTACACATGTCTTTTCTTTTATAGGCACAAGCTCACACAAAATACAACTAGTGGTAAGGTGAAACCATGTACCACAAAACCATGTGAATACAAAACCACTAACCCCTTATTTAATATTGGGTAATAAGACATCACATTATTTAATATTTCCTCAATATTAAATTACTATCACATGTCTCCCACACATTAAATGATAATACATTATTACAATACAACATCAAGTGGTCCCCAAATAATTACCTAGTGTGATTATCCACACCACACTAGTGTATTTGGCCCCAATTTCTGATGAACGTTTGTTGAAATTTTGACAAACTATTGTCCGAACACTGATGAACCACTGAAATAATTTTCATTGGAACATTTCCGTCGCTTTACCGACAAACCTTGAACCATCAAAATCACGACCTGCCTTCGTCAGTTGTTACCATAGTAAAGGTGATCAGGTGTTCGTTAGAATATCGACGCAATGTGTGTTGATCTAACGATGAGCAATAGCTAGAAAACAAGTGGTACAAATCAGCCAAAATGTAGGAACACCACCAGAAATTTGTTGCAATAGTGATGAAATGGGAAAGTCATAATGCCAGACATTTCATCGGAGGTACACCAATTGCATCAAATGATTTTGATGTTTCGTCGGATGGGTTCATCGCAATTTCGATGAAACTATGCAATAGAAAAAAAAAGTATTCCATTTGCAAACATGCTAGTTTAGAAAAATGTAATTGGTTGGTGTAAAGCCAAACTCGACAACCTTTGCAAACATCCTCCTTGCCTGTGCCAAAAGGGGAGCTTTGTAATAGGGTATGGACATCCATCAAAACATAAAGGATAGAGGAATTTCATTAGATGTAGTTGCAACTACCTTGTTAGACATGTATGCAAAATGTCGAAGCATAGAAAAGGCACGTGAACTGTTTGATAGAATGCCTTAAATAAATGTCGTATCATGGACTGCAATGATTGCAGTATATGCACAAAATAGATTTGTTCAAAAGGCTTTATAAATTTTAAAGCAAATTTAATTGGCTGGTGTAAAGCCAAAGTTGACAACCTTTGTGAGTATCCTCCCTTCCTATGCGAAAAGGGGAGCTTTGGAATAGGGTATGGACATCCATCATAACATAATGGAAGGGGGTGTTTTGTCAAATATTATAGTTGGAAATGCTCTAGAAAAATTTAATTGGCTAGTGTAAAGCCAAATTCGACAACCTTTGCCAACATCCTCCCTGCCTGTGCCAAAAGGGGAGCTTCGTAATAGGGTATGGAAATCCATCAAAACATAAAGGATAGAGGAATTTCATTAGATGTAGTTGCAACTGCCCTATTAGACATGTATGCAAAATTTCAAAGCATAGACAAGGTAGGTGAACTGTTTGACAAAATGCCTCAAAGAAATGTCATCTCATGGATTGCAATGATTGCAGTATATGCACAAAATAGATTTGTTCAAAAGGCTTTAGAAATTTTAAATCAAATTTAATTGGCTGGTGTAAAGCCAAATTAGACAACCTTTGTGAGCATCCTCCCTTCTTGTGCCAAAAGGGGAGCTTTGGAACAGGGTATGGAAATCCATCATAAAATTTTGTCAAATATTATTGTTGGAAAGGTTCTAGTAGACATGTATTCAAAATGTGGAAGTATAGATAAGGCACATGAACTATTTGATGGAATGACTCAAAGAGATGTCATCTCTTGGAATGCAATGATTGTAGGATATGCACAAAAATGACTATTTAAATAGAAATTATTGTGATAGATGCAAAAAAATTCCATCATTTTAAATAGGGACAATGTTCTTGAGGAGATGATTAGTGATGCTAAATGAAGTAATCTGAAAATTAGGCTTGCAATATGTTGTAGTGGCAATTGCCTTGGTAGACATACCTACGAAGAGTCTATAATGCACCTTCAAAAGCTGCAGTCATGCCTATCTTATCATGTTACCCACATGAACATATGTTCAATTAGATAATAGAATATAAAATAAAATAAAGAGTTTAACTAATGAATTGTAGAAAATAGATTTTTGTAGTTTATATTCATATCACTAATTACATTCATTGCATTGCATACCTTTCAAACTCAAAGTATTACTTCAAATTGTATAACTAATAACTATATGTTGATAGATGATGAAATTTCAATTATAATATAGTTTATTACGGTCAAGTAATAACTAATAACTAGGAGAAACTGCCAATTGCATTAGCTTGTCATGGAATTCCATGAGACCAAATTTATTTGAGGCAATTTTTCAAATAGTTCACTGCCTTGTCTATGCTACAACATTTTTCATACATGTTTGCCAAAGTATTCTATCAAACAGTTCACTGCCTTGCTGCTATTATCTACTATTGTCTTGCATCTCATGGAATCTTTATCACTATCAATATGTCTAGACAATAATGATGATATGACTATCTTTAAATCTTACTCGTCGTTGAGTGTAAGGAAAGCTATATGCGGAAACAACTCTCCTAATGTCAAAACCTTAGGGAAGAATGTAGATATACTTTTAATTGGTACATGCCACCAAGCAGGGTCTGATAGCCTGCTTACCTGCTCTGTTTTTATGAAATTGAAAGAGGGGTTTCCCAAGAGATCCATTGACACGTATACAAATACCTTGTATGGATTGGGTCTGGGCAGCTGCAACTATTGATTTTGGATATAGAATTTGTGCCTATTGTACATGGTAATTACAAATATTATAAAGATCTATTGATTTTGTTGGCTAACTTTTGGTCTAGTTTGGAGTTCATTTTTGTTTTTGTTTTGTTTGCTGGCTATTAGATTTAATGGGTACACACAATGAAACATATCCTTCATACAATTTCACAGAATTCGTATTCCTTCGTATCAAAACTTCTGTTATCAACTGAGTACATATGATTCAACGCGACTTCTCTTTAAAAATAGTTTAATTTCTTATACTGAGAGAAAGTCAAATTGAACATTTCTAACCAGTAGAGAAATAGTTATTTACGAAAGTTCCTAATTACTCCCACATTCCCACAATATAAATAGTTATTTATTTATTTTTGAGTTAGTTTTTTTTAATAATTTGATTGTGACTTGTCACTTATACATTACTAAAAATTGAGTGTTAAAGATTTAGTATTTAGAGAAAAGTCTCGAGTTTACTAGTAATGATCAAAATGGATTAGGAAATCAAGTGATTAAACTTCATTCATAAAGATTAAAATCATCACATTAACACTTGCATAATTGATAGATTATACTATTAATTCATCATCTAGACATTTTACATTCCTATTTGATGTGTATTTGATCTTGTTCACAAGTAAAAGGGATTGATTAGTTGTCAAGAAAGTTTCATACTTTTAGGACTACATAAAATAATAGTCTACTCAAGGTGCTTCTAAAGAAAACCCATCAATAGATACACACATGCATAGGTGTTAAAGAGAAAAATAGTAGAGGATAAAATTGTATCACAATAACAAAGTTGCACTAGGACTAGGTTGTGAGAGCAACCTAGTCAAGGAGCAAAGAAAACATACTAATTGGGTTTGTGATAGTGTATACAAAGTTATATAATTTTAGAGGGAAATTTTCAATTGTTGACACAATCTATACCAAAAAATCAATTAATGTCTACCCAAGAATGATAAATAGAGCTAAGCATATTATTGTTGGTGCAAATAGGTGTTTTACTCATCTAGGTTCTTTTTACATGTTTAAGTCCACTTAGGTCTTAGTTGCTTTCTCTAGAAGTCTTAGTTGTCTTGATAAGATCTTATCTTATCTTATCTAGAGGGTTTTTATTTAATGCTTGTGTCCTAAATCATTTAATATTTGTTGGAGTAGTTGTCACATTATATAGGATTAAGACACATGCCAAGATCTTGTCTAATCATATCTCACAACTTGTCTTTATAAGCAAGGCATCATATGTACTTCAAATATTCAATCTGACAATCTTGCATCCATAATCATAGCATGATATTTTTGCCATTTCTCTCTTGTGGAAGTTATTGTTGTCTTGCAGGTGATCTTGGGGTATTGAAGATTTCACCATTAACTCCTACATGGTATCAAAGCTTCAATGTTGCAAACTTCTTCCCATATCTAAGAGACCTATTTTGGCTCAAAAATTTTGTTGGGTGCAATTGGGGGTTTCAAGGACCTCATGGTTGAATCCAAGGCATCAGGGAAAATCAAGTTTGTCTTTCATTTCATCAAATTTTGTTATATTTTGAATGATCTACAAGGGTTTCAAGTCGAGGGTTATAGTTGTCAGATCCTCGAGGTAGCCGAATTTTCAGAGCACTTTGGACAAATATGATCCTACCATTGCATCTAGAAGGCCCGAAAACCTAAGGATTGATTGTCAAATTATCAAATTTTAACATTTTTCTCGACAGCATTAGGAAATTTTTTTGTCTAGTCATCATTTACATACGATCATACAGATCCATACATGGTCGTATTGTACAACACCATCATCTGCAGTCGCATAGTCGAGTCACTGAAGAATATTCCCAACATATTTTGAGAAGATTTTGTTTGTGTCACATCACAACATACTTGGTTTTGTCACTAGTATTGTGCAATTATATCACAAGACCTATGACTCAATTTTTTATTATTAAAATTTTAAGCCACGGTTTATATTTATATCGCATGTGTTTATTGTTTTGTTGGTGGTTACAACATTGGGCCACCCCCAGTTTTTCCTTAACGGAGGTCTTAAAACATTGAGTGGTGCAACCTGTGGCCCACCATCATCGCTAGTGGCAAGGTATTTTTTAAAAAGTGAATATTAAAGACATAGTCACATGGGCATCTGAGGGCTTAATGCCTAGGGGCCCAAATTTGGCCCAATAATTGCCTAAATCAAACATTTTTTTCAAAATTCCATAACTTGCAATCCAAGTGGCATTTTTTTGAAAATGAGATATCCTTGGAAAGTTGGCTTTGTGAATTTTATAGTGGTGCAAGTTATTTTCCAAAAAATTTCTTTTTGGTGGCATTTATTGTTAATTGAAGTCAGATCTTTATTTTGGTTCCCAAACTCATAAATTTTTTGCCATTATCTCCGATTTCCATGATTCTTGTGACATTGGAAAGGTATTGAGGAGCTATTTCATGCCATCCATGCACTTTTTTTAAGTTAACCCTAGATATCTTTTATTCAGATTTGAGTGTATTCACATTTTGGTTGATCACTTGTATAAACTATCACTTGGGAAGGTGCAATTTTGATCTTTGCATTTCATTTTAGTTTTAGAATGATCTATCTTTTATTACTTCATTCAGATTCCAGGGTTGCTCCATATTGATAGTGTTCTAGTGTTTCTTAGCATCAAGAATGTTGTTGCTTTATCATGATTCCAAGATTAATCCGAAGAGATTCTAAGGTTTAAACATCTGACTCAATTTTCCTTTGTTGCTTGGAAAAAATATTCTAGTGTTTCTTTATAGTAGGTTATCTCATTGGGAGGGGGGAGAGGGTTTAATGGTCTCTCTTCTTCTCTCTTATGGGGGGTCTTTTTCCTTGCATGGAATTTTTTCCCTCTCATGCATCATTGAGAGCATTTTTTATTTCATCTCTCTTTTGGGGAGGAGTTTTGTTCCACTGGGTTTTCTCCTTTTCTCCATTTGTGAGAGATTGCATTTGCATTTGTACATGAGTACCTACCATGGCCTCATAGCTAGGAACTATCTTTGCATCTTTGCATAATAATACTCCCTAAGTTGTATTTAAGGGAGTGTTCCAAGTGTAAATATGTGTTTTACCTATCTAGTTCCTATTTACATGTTAAGTCCACTTAGGTCCTAGTTGTTTTTTCTAGAAGTCTTCATTGTCTAGATAAGATCTTATCTTATCAAGTATCTAGTTGGATTTTATTTAATTATTTTTTCGTAGGTCATTTAATATTTTTTGGGGTAGTTGTCTCATTATACAAGATTAAGACTTATGCCAAGATCTTCTCTAATCCTATCTCACAACAAGTGCCTTTATAAACAAGGTATCATATGTACATCAAATATTTAATTTGGAAATATTGCATCCATAATCATAACATGATATTTCTGTTATTTCTCTATTCTTGAAGTTATTGTTGCCTTGCAATTGATCCCGAGGTGTTGCGGAGTCCACCATTAACTCTACAATTATAACCCTATATTTATCATTTACACTTTCTCAACTATTAATTTAGGTTTGATTGATATTTACTATTTATACTAGCTAACTAGACTCTAAATTAGTGTAGATTGTATTTATTTTCCTATATTTTGGTGAACTACAAATTTTCTAGTCCCCTTTAGGCATAGTTCTATATTACCCTCTATTTCCATGGATCACTTTGAGATTCCTATTGTTGATAATATAAATACATCTATGCACTTTAATGATAAGAAACCCTTTGCTCATGATTCTCATCTTAAATATCTTGAAAATCTAAAAGAAAATTATATGGACAAGAAGTTGCAACTTCTTATGGAGGATACTATTAAACATGATAATGATTCTAAGCCTTTGACATTAGTGAGGCACTTCATAGTTTTCTTATGATAAAATTTTACAAGATGAAAGTGTTCAAATGAACCGAATACAAATAGTTAATAGGTTTTTCATTCCTAATGATGCCCCCTCCTATCACGCTCTTAAGATTCTTCTTCCATTCTCCCTTCCCAAAACTAATAAAACAATTCTACCATCCAATGATCCACTTCCTCCACTCCTATTCCCATGGTGTTCCCAACCCTCCATCAACCTCATTCTTCTCATACCTTCCCACCTTAGCCCTATTTTAACTTTGACTTCCCATATTCATCATGCTACCATTACCCCTTCACAATCTCCTTCCCAACAACTTTGATGATCCCTTCCTCTACTATTCCATCATAATTATGCAACTAAAAGAAACTAAAACAATCTAAAAGTGAGTAAATTGAGAGTGTGAGTATAAGTTAATTCAACAACATAAGTTTGCAATTGAAAGATGGATCCATCTGTCTCCAAATAGTGTTCTATTTATAGGAGAGCAAATGAGAAATGGAGGGTTGAGATCGAAAAGATTAATCAACAGTGAAGGATGGAGGAAATAGGAGGCATGGATCATGGATTCTCATCAACGAATGAGGATGCAAGATGAGATGTTAATCAAGGGCTCACATTTGTTCCAAACAAACACACTTTTGACCTACACACACAGGTCACAAGGTGACTTGCTTAAGAGGTTAAAGGTTTAGCTTGCTAAAGAAGCTAAGTGAGATGATTGGAGGAGAGATAATATTCCAAAGAATATTCTCATTGGTGAGGATAAAGATATTTTGCAAATTAAAAGAAAGTTTTAATTGTGCAAATTAAAAGAAAGTTTTAATTGTGCAAAAAAAAGATAAGGAATATTCCTTGGGAATATTCCCTTTTTAGAGGAAGATTAGTTTAATTGCTAATTAAACAAGGTTTAATCATGCAATAAGGGGGTTGAAGAATTAAAGTGATATTCATTAAATTAAATAATTTAATGAATGGGGGGGAAGAGATGAAATGATATTTAATTAAATAACTTAGGGTTATTTAATTAAATTTGACTTAGGGATTTAAATTAAATAGTATGATTTATTTAATTTAATGAGATAGAATGCTAGCGTGAAAGGGGGGGTGAATTAACCCGAGTTGATGAATTAGGTTAATGGACAAAAATGATGCAATTAATTAGCTAGGCTAATTCAATTAATTAAGCGAAAAGAAGATGAGTTTCGAGAGGAAATGATTTTTGTAAACCTGATTTGAGTGTATGATATTGCTTAGGACATTTTTCAGTGTCTACAATACCCAACCCATCACCACATATTCCTACCCACCTTTCTTGTACTATTACCCAACCACTAATGAAAATAATTTGACTAAGCCTAGTGAATTTTATAAACATCTAAATTAATTTCACCTTTTCCATCATTATCCCATCATGTTGTTCATCAATAAATATTATTGCTTGACCGCCGAAGTTTATCACGTAGGACTCCTAACACCTAGTTATATTATTAAATTAGGCTATCATTATTCATTATTAAATAAATATTTATCCATTTATTTATTTTCTTACTTTATCTATTATCCATTAATAAATTAATTTTTAATATTAAATTTCACCTCATATGCACCTATAATTCATTTAATTAATTATTAAATCATTAAAATATACTTCACAAAGTTGATTGTCAAGTCTAATCATACACTCAAACTTACTCCTAGTCTAACTCACCAATCTAATCCACTTCACTTACCCATGCAATCAATTAACTATTCCATGTAAATAGTCAACTCCCCTAATTCTCTCATGCATTTAATTAACTTCTCCATATAGAAAATTAACTCATCAATCAAATTTGTCATATCCCTTGACAATTTGAGTTGATCAATAACAATTATTTTAATTAAAAATCAAAATTTTGTGCAACTCTTCCATTCTTGCCATCTCTCCTCACTAGCTCCCCTAATAATGGATCAAGCTTGAGATCCTAGATTGAAACTTAGTCATTCATATGATTCTCCTAAAAAATCTATAAATCAATCCCATTATCTATCATTTCACACATCCATATTCTATTAGTTTGATATCTAGGTAATGCAATCGTTATGCTGAAAAATTGAGCACGCACATTCTAAAGCAAGAAAATCTTCACATTATGCTCAATCTAAGGCTTACATGTGTAGAATTTGACTATTTTGACTATTTAATTTTGATGCTTATTCCAGTTTATTCTATTTACTTACATTCATTTTGATGAATTTGATGTGAAATATATGCGTATTATATAGCTAACACTTGTAACGCTTGTGCTTGTGAGTTTTTGAGACTCTAACCTTATAAGTGTGTGCTCTTCTGAGGGGGTCTTTGGATTATCGTATCGTGAAACAAATGCCAGAGTTTCTTCAATGAGACAAAGAGATGGATTTTGATATAGAATGTGATATATAAATTTCTCATTGCGAAATTGAGCAAAGGTTTTTAGGCATCTAAATTTTCTTACTACAAATATCTATACAATCATACATAGTTTGTATGGATGAATGCCCATACTATCTAGTCTAGGGTTTTGACATTGTTGTACCCAAATTTTTTTTTTTGGAATTTTGTATAAATTGAGCTAAATCTTGTTAAAATGTCATTAAAAGTCTATTTTAGGTCAAACCAAACATAGGGTCTTTGTGGGTTTCTGTCAAGGAACACATGTGCAAAATTCTAAAAATTTGAAAATCAAGATTTTACGCCCCTATTTTCAGGGAAACCCCTGAAAATAGGACCTTCCCATAAATGATTGAAAATGGTTTTGATAGGATTAAAAGGCTTCACGATCACATTGGTCAAGTCAGAATCATCAAAAGACACTTTTTACTCTAGTGTGTCTATTTCTATTTTTCAAGAACAAAGTTAGGAGCTCTGCAGCCATTAATGGTAGATTGGCCAGTACCAGGTGGGGTGATCCCACAATAGTGGTTTACAATTTTTGGCCAAATTGGGCACTGAAATTTTTATTTTTAACTAAATCTTCACATCCGGGCACCTATTGCGGCTAAACCGTGAAGAATTTGAAGATGATGCAAACTAGAGTCTCGTCACATTTTGTCTGTAGATTCTAAAAATATTTTTTTTCAAATTTTTTGGAATTAGATTGCACTTCTTTTTCCATCTCCCACAAAAATTGGTTTTTTTTCAGAAAACAACATTTTAAAAAAGTGATGCACACCGTATAATGCATAAATTTTTTTCCATGAAAGATAAAATTCTAATTCTTTCGAATTCATATTTGTGACTCCGATATCTAGTGCTTCCACTTGGTTAGATTGTTTTTAATTGAATATTTTTTCTTTAATCAAGTTTCGAAGTCAAACCAATGACAATTTAGACATAGTGTGACCGTATAATGCGTAACTTTTTTTGTATATATCGAAATTCAATTTTTTTTTTGTTGGATCAAGGACTTCAATATCTAGTGCACTCATATTTTTCAAATTTTTTTTGATAATCTGCTATTTTTCGACATGTGCAAAACAAAGACCTTCATTTTCGATGAAAAACCTATGTTTAATAAAACTAAAAAAATAAATACATAATAAAACCAAAACATATTAAAATTATATTCATTAGATAGCTCGTTCTAAAGACTACCTAATTTCAGTTGGGTTTGTAAATATTCCCCCATTTTCATCCTCAAGCCAAGCTTCAAAGCGTAAAAATTTAGGTTTTTTGTGTGAACAAAGTCAAAAATTAGGGAAAAGGGGGGTTCACTAGAACCAGGGGGTTCTAGCAAACCAAGGTTCATTTGAACCCCCTTCAATATGCATTTTTCCTTTTATTTTTTGGGCAGGAAATGTGGGCCTAGTAATTAATGGGTTCACTCGAACCCTAGTTCAATCGAACCCCTTTATGGTTCGGTCGAACTTGTAGGTTCATGCGAACCCCTAAAACCATTTTTTTTTCCATGGGGTCATTTTTTCTCAATTTTCCTTCCTCCATCAAATTGTAAACCACTATTGTGGCTTTACCCAGTGCTGAAAGCTAAGCTTCAAAAGCTTCAATGATGCAACCATGGCGAAAAATATCTAAAATGATGTTTGATGAAGGAGATTCCTGAAACCCAAAAAAGTCAAAATTTGACTAACTCTGGAAATGCTACAAAGGAGAGACAAGTTCGCAATGCTGAAAAGAGCCTTTTTCAAGCAGGGGGGCCCATGATCTTTAAAGGTCAAATGCAGTCTGTTGAATCATCCAAGACAGTCATCCTCAACGCTTGCTTGCTAGCGCGACAACAAAAAAAGCAACTAGATCATCTAATGAGTTGATCATAAGCAGTTGTTGATGAAGCGAAAAGAGGCAGTTGACGAAATATCAAGAAACAACTGTCGAAGGTGAAGATCAAAGAAAAAGAGCCTTTTCCAAAGAAAGACACCCTTCTTTATGGACCTTTAGATGCTGACAAATGACCAGAGGCTTCCCAAGACAATCTTCTCAGCCTAGGTAGATCTCAACAATGCAACTGCAAGCATAGGCATCTGATGAAGCAGTCAAAAAATAATCAAGATAAAGATAACTAGGCAACTTTTTAGATGAAGATAACTATGTTGAAGGACAAAAGCACCCTTTTCAATGAGGGGCACCCTTGAATAAAGGAACCCTAGAATGATTTATGAGTTTTCCAACTCTAGTCATCTTCAACGAAACAAAGCTAGCTACCTGGCGAGATATCAAGCGAGATCATCTGATTCTCTGATCAACGAGAAATCCAGATCAAAGCACGAGAGGTCATTTCAAAAGGCTGAAGAATGAAGATTGAAAAATTACCAAGGAAAAAAAAAAGTGCCCTTTCTTGGAAAGGGTGCCCTTTCTTTTGATTCCCTGAACTCAAATTTTTACCATCATGTCTCCCAGGCACTTCCCTTCGGGTTGGATCCAGCTCAACAGTGAATGTGCCAACAACAGCTCAGGATCAACAGATCAAGCTAGATTCAGGATCAAACTGAGGTCATTCAAAAGAGAAAATAATAAAAAACTTGTAAAACTCAAAAGGGACGCCTAGAAGAAGTCAAAGGTCAAGTTGTTGACTAAATTCAAGATATTTTGAGTTAAACTTGGCTAAATCACTCCATGATCAGTGGAAATCACCTTTTTGAACTTCAAATCAAGCCAAAATAACTTTTGATCATGAGTTAAGTCCCCAAACTTGTGGATCTAAGGCTTGAGTCTATATAATCAAGGTATAGGTGTCCTAATTCATTATTTCATTGCAAGTTAAGGATCAAGAACAACCATAAGCTCTCAAGGATGCCATTTATAGATCTGGACAAGGTTTTCATCCGTTCTTCAATATTTCTTGCAGATCTGAAGCAGAAGAAGATTGCTAATTTGAGGTTGGATTCAGAGATAGATTTTCTCAGGGGGTTAGATAAAAACTTCCAATCCATCTTCTATCTACTTCCTCTCTTCTTGTCTTAGGTTTTCTTGCATATTACAAAAAGGAAACATGCTACATCATATCAGATCAACTGGGTAGATTCAACATAATTTTCCAGTGAAACCCATCTCGCCAAATTTTCCAGAATCAACAAACTTGCTGCCCCTATTTTTGGGGGATTTTTCCAAAAAAGTTTCAAAATCAAAATTCTAAGGAATTGGGCTTGTTTAGCATTGAAGCACGAACAAAACCCATGTGCCAGATTTTTTCCAAAAAAATACTTCTCGACAGGGCGCTATTTTTAGGGGTTTCTGAAAATTATCAAAACAAGGTCAAGTTTACAGTCAATCTTTAAGTTTTTCAAGATGCAATACTCTCAGGTACAATATGGGACCAAGACAATCCTATTCCATGATTACTTTAAAATAGTCGACACAAACTTACATCAGGTAAATCCAGTGGTTGATCTGGAGTAGCTGGAGGGCATGAATCAGATCACATTGTAGAATATTGAAGAATCTGGGTTGCTTCAGGCCGCATCCATCCCCATCACATTACAAAGCATAGATATTGTAATCGCCTGTGTTAAGCATTACAATCCTACTACTAGAGAAATTAGAGCAGTGGATGGGAGAATTGTTTGCAGTCTAAAGCCTCAGGATATCAAAAAGTGCTTTGATATTCCATCATGTCCTAATAGAAAAGTCATATCAATGATAGAATGTGAGAAGGCATTCAAGACAGCCAAAGACAAATGTCTAATAGTTGAAAAATGGCTAAAAGTGACAAAGGAAAGCTTGCCTAAGTTGGTGGGACGAGGAGAATTTAAAGATGAGTATGCAGTGTTAATCACTCTACTCAACAGAATCACTAGAGAAGAAGATGGCAATCAATTCAGTCATGGATGTATTATGTCATTGAAAAAATCATTAGCAGAAGGGAACATTATGACTGGGACACTTTGATTAGTGACGCACTCCATCAACAATTCACTGGGCATCTAAAATCTCATAGGTTCCACATGTGCTCTTACCTGGTATACCAGATTGCCTTCCAAGGTGATTTCAGGATATTGAATAATGTGGGAACCTTAGGTGTGCAAAAGGTTCATGAGCATTTTACACGTCTTGAGTTTACTCAAGCGGAGCGACACTTCAAAAGAACGAGTGATCACTTCATTATGCACACTGTATGTTAGCTAGACCATGAGATGCATGTGCATATTTCACAGACAACCAGAGAGGCAATGGCGGATTGGGCAGATTGGTTCATCCAATTCCCTATGTTCTCTTACATACGCGTGTATGGCTACAATGGTCACCCCACCATGCTACCAAGATACCCTTCATATAGGGTAGTCTTCATGGAATTCCTGAGACAATTGTCAAAAGTCCACATCTAGTTGCACTTGAAGAAGAAGTCAGCTGTAAAATTTCCCGTTGGAATGGGACTCTAAAGATGCAGGTTCGCAGAAGATGCTAAGATGATGAGCCAGGAAACAGTGAGGCTTAATCTCAAATACCTCATTGAAAGAAGGTCCTATGATCCCAAAGGGCTCTATGCAGTGCATCTCGAGCAACACTTGCCACATAAGCCTTATATGGAATATTATTGGGTAAATTGTCAAGACGAGTATGAAGTGTGAAGAAGGAACTACAACAGGTTCAGATTCCCACAAATTTCTTATTTTATGTCAACAGACATCGAGGTCCTATCCGACGATGAAGGGGAAGTCACTCTCCCCTCATTCTTTGCAGATTTAGTTGACTCCCAACCACTCCCAAGAGTGGATTGGTATGCCAAGGAAAACACGTCTATAGAGGAAAGAATGAGTAGAGTGGTTAGAAATAGCCAACTCTATCTCGACAACAAGAAATCAAGGAAGGTGATACCTCACATAATAGAGCTGCCATAGGTTCAGTTTACACCACCTTCCACTTCAAGAAGGAATCCTAGACAAAAGAAATGGTGCAATCCTCCCTAAGGGATGAGGATGTCGAAGCCTACAAAGCCCAGAACATAGAGGACACCTGTGGAGAAAGTCGTACATAGTCCTGAAATAATCATGGGTATTGCTGCCCTAGAGCAAGGAATAGAGACTACTACCCTTGAACCAACAGAAGTTGTTGCTGAAGAGCCAGTAGCAAAGCCAGTAGCATAACCAATAGCAGCAAAAGCAGCAGCAAAAAAAGTGCCTGTTATGGAAACAGAGCCGTCAATATCATCACCATCACAACAGTCACAAGTCCTTATTGACTTGGATTCACCACTGAGAGACATTGTTCTAGCACAGTCTCACACATCGGGAATTCAAGGGCATCATATTCCTCTTAGTGAAGTTTGTCGAGATTCCATTTGGCTTGAAGGTTTCCTAGGAAGAAAGAGGGAAAAACCCTCCTATGAACTTGACTTCACCGAATTCAACCACGTTCCACAAAACATGCCAGCAAAGAAGTTGAAGAGGCAAGTTCACATAGAGAGGAATGCAGAGTGTGAAATTATCATAGAGACTACTGCCCCACCAGTAGAGAAAAACATACACGAGGTACAAGTAGAAGACTACACATTGTCTCAACTTAACCTCAGGAAGACTACACGACAAGTAGAGGCAGACCTTCTCAGAATAGCTTCGGTGAGTGCACAAGAAAGAATGGCCAAGGATGGAAAGGAAAAAGTAGACTTAAAGGCAGAAAATCAGCAACTGAGGTCATACATAACTAGCTTGATGTATGACACCCCAAACGTCTCAGCCTTACCAGTAGGATTGTTAGATCTCCCTGTAGAACAAAATCATCAACAATTGATAACATACGACAAACACTTGAGAGATCAAGTGGAAGAGTTTGTTCTCAAGGGTAGATGTATACTAGAAAATCTATACTAGTTACAGGATAGAGCACATGGACTTCATGCAGAGATCCAACAATCATAACAAAGAATTGCAGAGAAGAGGCTAGAAGACGAGAGCACAATTGTAGACTTGAAATTGGTGTATCAATCAGTCTACTCTGAGGAAAACAAGCAACATCTCTTTGCTTGGAAGGAATAGTTGGCGTACAAGGTGAAAGCCTATGATGCCCATTCAATAGAGTTGATTGACTATAGATAGGTGGTCTCCACTATTATCAACTTCACAAGAATGTTGGTAATATCATTCCCTTGCATGGAACATCAATGTGAGGGAGGAGAATACATCGAGATGGTCACTGTACAGAATTAGTTCAGAGACGTCATCCACAGTACCTTTCTTGATAATCCAGATGGTTGAAAGCTGGCTAAGGTAGTAACTTTATCAACCAAGTTCAAAGAGGAAACATCTCAGTGTATAGACTTTGGAAATCAACTCACAATGGGTGAGGTAATGTTGCTACGCCACGTCATCATTCTACAGAGCATTAACTCCCCAGAGGCTGATGAAGTCAACGAATGGATAGAGACACTACTGATTAATGGTGAGCTATAAAGGCACCAAAGAAGGATGTCCTACACCCTCCAAGTGGCATTTATGATACTTGAGTTTGACTTGATGCTTCTTTCCAAGTCATCTCAAGATGACATTAAATGTAATTGGAGTTAACTTGATGCTCCTTTCCAAGTTAACTCCATATCCCTTAAATCATGCATTGTCAGATCCCATTGATTAAGGATGTCTAATCGGCTTCCATGATTCATGGATCTTAGATCTCCACTAAATGTGGATGTCTATTTTGGAGGGATACTTACATTAAAGTTCACCTTTAGTTTACTTTCAGTCAACTGAAGTAGTTTCCAGTTGACTCTTTGTTTACTTTCAATTAACTGAAGTAGTTTTCCAGTTAGCTGCTTGTTCCCCCTTTTTAGGAATAAATCTTGCTAATTGATTGGCAAGAATTCATTGTTAACTCAAGGAGATTTTTGGGTTTCCCACTCCTTTGAGTTCTATAAATAAGAGCCTTGGGCTCATTGTTTGTTCAACTTTTACTTGCTATGCAAAATTGTTGCGCCATTGTTGCCAACAAATTTGAAAGTGAATACTTGTTCACTCTTGCATGAGAGTTCGTTGGTCGATTGTAATTGTGCATGATTTCGTACCTTTGCTATCCCAACCTTTGTAATTTATTGATGAAGCTTGAAGAAGAATATCAGAAGGTGCTTGCATTTTGATCTACCTATTTGAGTTATTTCCACATCTTGTATCAAATAGCTTGTTGTTTCATTTCCCTGCTCGGATAGGGGTTCCTCCTCCTTGGATATTTTTCATTGACAGTTATCGTTTGTTGTTGTTTAATGTATTTTCCTTCAATCTATACTTCAGATAGGGGTTCCTCCTCCTTAGCAAGCTTGTCGGTCAAGAAATCATCAATTTGTTGTTTCTTGTAAACTGTTTCGTAGCCCATACCTCGGATAGGGGTTCCTCCTCCTTGGTAGGTCTTAGATCCAGTTTACCGTAAAGAGTGTTTTCTTGTACCAACCTTATCTTGGTATATATCCGAGAGTTCAAACCCTCGGTCATATTCTCAGGAGACGGTGAATTCAGGTGATCCAACCAATCCATTCCCACTCCTTTACCCTCATGCTCTGTTTACCTTGAAGGTATTGGATAGATTAAAAGCTAGAATAGTTGTAGTTAAGATTTGCAGAAACTAGAGAAAAAGCTTAGTTGCGGCGCATTGTGTTTGTGCACCGTTGTGTCCTACCACTGAAGTACAAAAAGATAGGAATCTTAGTTTACCATTCCCTTCCTTACACATTGCTTTCAGCAAAGAGGGACTTCTCCCCTTTAAATAACAAAGAAGTGTTGCAAAACATTTGAAATAGCTAAACGTTTACAATCAACACTCTAGAGGTGCTAATTTAAACACCAACAGACATATATTCATTTTATTTCTATAGATGTATACACATAGGTTGTAGGAAAATGTATACACATGGGTTATAAAGATACAAGTATATACATAGGAGACTAGGGTTTTCAAAAGTATATACACATAAATCTACTCACAAATATAGTTCCTATAATATATGTATGGATTGATTCCATCCTCTAACATATACACATAGAATATACATCATAGGCTTGAGTTTGATATATAACACAATTGGGTGTATATGTATTAAAGTATATACATAAATTATATCAAAGTATAGGTGATATATACATAATTTATGTACTCACAGATCAACATATATACCCACATTTCTTATTGTATATATAGTTTACAACATTTTTTAATGATTTTGTTATTTTGGTTCACATATATATACATAACTATAGGGGGATGATAATATATACAATACAAATTTAATGTGTATACACAACCTGCATGTATACAGACAATCATTTCGATACATGAAATTGTGTGTATACACTATATATACACAATCATGTATATACATAACCTACAAGGTTGTATAAGTAGGGATTTTTAATTTTAGTTTTTAAAATTAAAATTTTATTTTTGTTATTTTATTTTTTATTGCAGGGAGCCCTTGGTCATGTGGGTGGCCAATGTTAGAAATATTGCATTTAACCCATGATCTTAATCCATTTCCTACATAAACCATGAGAGATAAACATGCATACAAGTAACCAAAATACATAGATCAAATAGACAAGCCACAAGATAACACAAGATATACCTTGAGAAAACCATCAAGAGGGAAAAACCTAGCCTCCAAAAGAATCCTTACTCCATATTATTCAGCAATAAAATTGTACAAGAGTTACAATGAATACCTCTAAAGCATCAAGCCTTCCAATGCATTCCCATGTGTCCAAGCATGAATCCAAACATCCCATGCCATGCTTCACAAATGCACTCCTCAAAAAGACTCAATAATGACAACCAACCCACTCAACCAACCTAAAACACTACACATGTGTTTACTTTTATAGACACAAGCTCACACAAAATACAACTAGTGGTAAGGTGAAACCATGTACCACAAAATCATGTGAATATAAAATCACTAACCCCTTATTTAATATTGGGTACTAAGACATCACATTATTTAATACTCCCCCAATATTAAATTATTATCACATGTCTCCCACACATTAAATAATAATACAATATTATAACACAACATCAAGTGGTCCCCAAACAATTACCTAGTGTGATTATCCACACCACCAAGGTGCATTACAACTAAATAATTATTTAATTACAATATTATGATAAATCAATTTATGCAATGGTGTACAACACTATATCCCAACATTCTCCCACTTGTTGTATGCAATGCAGAAGGGATCAATACATGAAATACATCATCATAGCCATACATAAAACCACATGAGTCTCCAACATTCTCTCATGCTCCATAAAGACACCTGCAATAAGAAAAAATTCACCACCATCTCAAGCAAGAACTCCTCTCATCCTCCAATGTGCCACCTATGGAAGAAAAGGAACATGCCAAGGTGAAAGTGCACCAATCCAAGAATACAAGCATCAAATCCAAGTGATAAAAAAGGCTCTAACCAAGCTGTTGTCAACTGAAAAACCAATGATCGGAAGTAACACCCACAACACATGGTAATACATCCAACCATCCATACCTCCATGGTATCAATACATCAGTAAACTCATGCCAAGAACATATGCAACCTATAAACTGCAATCAAGCTCCTTGTATCAAGCCTGTCAATGAAGAACATACATATCCAAGAACTCCCACTACATAGGTAATGTCAAAGAATATCAAGTCTACCAATCAATACTATATCAAGGTGTGATAAGTAAATCAAAGCATGAAGTACCAAGAACAATAACAATGATCCACACATACAACCCAAAGAGCTGCATAATCTCTCACAACATGTTGCCACCATCCTCCCAAAACATGCACATCTAGGAAGGAACCATGAAGAGAGAAACCTATAAAACATAATGTCCTTCTACCAACACCTCAAAAAGTGTACTGCTGTGTCAAATATGGTCTCCTAACAACCCCAAGTGAAAAGCCTCAACAACATCCATAACACTCAATCTCATAGATCAAGTACAACATACAAATAAATGTAACAATGATGACATGGACGTAAGCCTCTCTAATCAAGAAGATTAAACTCAAAGAAACCATCCTTAATATTGGAAATCAACCCATAAACTATCTCTTAACAATCCTCATCAAAGAATGATATCACAAACTCAAATGCACAAGGAGATAACCATGCCATAACATCCCTCAAAATGAATCCTCCAAAACTAACTATTCATAGCTCAAGATCCATATCTATGAAAGAAAAGCATATAAAATCATGCTAAACAATCCTAAAATGAGTATCCATAATCAATCACCACAAATCAACTCAATACCATGAGAAATAAAAGCATGAAACATAATACATTTGAAAGATATAATGGGAAAATACCTCTCAAATAATAAGTTTCCGAATAGACCAAGAGTGGGGAATGAGAATGCTTCTCTAGGATAACCAAGCCATCATGACTCACTCCAAGAACAATCTCCTCTATCAGTTGATCATGAACTCACATCCATATGCAGGTGAAAGCTCCTTGGTCTTCCTATTGAAACCTCCAAGAGTAACCATCTCAAGCAAATGTCTCTAATCACAAGAGAACTCCAACCATCACCTACATCTCTTAGTATCCACGAGTACCTGTAACCAATCAACCCATGCCAAACTCCAAATGCAACATGGCACCATCATGAAGTAATAAAGAAAATGATCAATGTACTCAATACAAAGAGAACTACCACAATCAATGCCAAAGTTCCAACCACAGAATTGGGAACCTATTATGACAACATGATATAACCATATCCTCCTAGGAGATCACATGCACCAAAGTAAACATCTTGGTCTCAAGAGAACACATATCATGTTAAAACTCTAAGCTATCATCAAGAGTAAACCATGACATAATATCAAACATACTCTAAACCAAGAAATCATAACTCCAATCATATGAGTATAACCATAACCAATGATGCATCCACATCACTACCAACAAATCCTACTGAACCGTGGTACGTGCTACACATGGCATCATCACAACCATCCTCTCCATGAAGATCATCTAGGTCTACACACACTCAACTACAATGTCAGTAACATATAAGTAAACCAATATCTCCAAGCCAAGAAGATACATACAATCACCATAAAAACATCACAAACCAATCCTACACCGCCAAGTCATCATTGTCAAAATCTCCCATTGAAATTTTATAACCAATGAATGTAACAAGCTATCATGACATTGTGATCAAACCACATGCTACAATTCCCATCACCTGACTAATCAAGTACTCTAACCATCCATCCTCTCAATCCCAAAGCAACATACCAATGCACAAATGACCACAGACAAGGCCAACTAATGAAATCTGTAACAAAAATGAATCAAACCTGGTGGATATAGATAGTCCACATCCGATTCATCCCACTGCAATCAATAGGCTGCACATACCTACCAACCACATAACTCGTAGATCCAACCACTGAAACATGCAAACTCATCATCACATTAGTAACCTACAAACTGAGATATCAAATAAGATAATCGTGTAGATTTCAAGACTGAAACACAAAATCAACCACATATATGATTTTCCAACCATGTCCATAAAGGAGTAATCATAGTCAAGGAACCAAATAAGCATCAAGAAGATAAGTGCAATCTCTTAACATCAAACCGTATCACCACCAAACAACCACATACATGATAATGTCATGCCAATGCATCAAATGTACCTACATATCCATGACACCATAACCATAGCCATCATTGTTCCTACACTCAACTATCACCCATACAAGACTCCAAGTTTCAAACCATGTCCAACCATGTCCTCAAAATTGAAGACAACCTGTGTACCTATCACCATCAAAGTCCCAACTCTGAAAAACACATGTAAACTTGTACCTGGAAGCACCAATTTGATAATCAATTGTAGCATCATAAATAACATATAAAAACATGTACTCCCTCAAGGTTTCGCCTCTTGACTCATCTGGATGTTCACACAATCACACCCTAAATCTCAGGCACCTACAAGTGATCAAACAAGTACCAAGCTCAACCTACTCCTCAAACTGATAAACAATCTGAACCACTATGTAGTACACTGCAAATGCTCTCCAACACCTCTTCAAAATCAAAAATTCAATTTTGTATGCAAAAAATATGACCAAAACCATGCAAACGAGAACATATGACTTCTAGGCTCCAAAAACATGTCAAAATTGAAGAATTAGGGAACCAAACCTATACCACTATGTAGAACTCGAAACTAGCTTTCCAACAACTACAAGTCGAGAATCCAACATCGTGGGTAAAAGATGCAATTTTAAAAAAAACTGCTAGAAAAAGGTCTCTTGGTGGTTGTTGGGTGGTAGCTCGATGGCTAGCTAGCAATTCACTAGTGGTGCTACCACTAGGGGTGGCGGATTTCAAAACTTCATCAAATTTTATTTTATTTTGCAAAAACAACCCCCCAACCAAGCTGAACCTGACCACATATAAATTTTTCCTCATAAAACTTCAAGTCCAGGTGGTTTTCACTTTACACGGAAGATTTTAAAAACATTAAAAGTTTTCATTTAAAAAATTTTAAATGGCGGTTTTGGAGTTGAGCCCCACAGGTGGCAAACACTAGTACCGACGCCAAAAGTGGCCGACAGAAGTACTGTAAAGTACTATGGCACATTGTCACATTAGCATAGGCCATGGGGGTGGGATGGTCTATGGACCCCCTGTGGAGATTTTTTTGGCATTTTTTTTTTTAATATTTTTCTCTGCACATGGAAAAATTGGGCGACCTAAATGGTCGTACGATTAAATTTTTTTTTCCTTTTTTTCAACTTTTCCAAAATAGGTCAAATTTTATGTCAAAATTCATCTCTCGACCAACTTGAATCCAACCATGAGGTCCATTTTGTCTCAAGAGGTCATCTATGAAATTTCACATACAAAACCCTCATATTCAAACTTAAACCAAGAAACCCTTTTTCACCCAAATTTGGAAAACTTCAGATCTGCAATAAACCCAACAAATATGGACAACCTAAAAGCCCAAATCTACAAAAAAACACCCACAACATGTGTTCCATATCTTGTAATGCCTCAAACCCTACATGCATGTCCATGGCTTCAAATTTGCAAAAAAATTCAAGCTAGGGTTATAACAAAAAATCTTCAACCATGAAAGCTCTGTTACCGCTTGTTAGGAAATATTGCATTTAACCCATGATCTTAATCCATTTCCTACATAAACCATGAGAGATAAACATGCATACAAGTAACCACAATGCATAGATCAAATATAAAAGCCACAATATAACACAAGATATACCTTGGGAAAAGCCTCAAGAGGGAAAAACCTAGCCTCCAAAGCATCCATACTCCATCATATGATTTAGCAATAAAGCAATACAAGAGTTACAATAAATACCTCTAAAGCATCAAACCTTCCAATGTATTCCCATGTGTCCAAGCATGAATCAACACATCCCATTCCATGCTTCACAAATGCACTCCTCAAAAAGACTCAATAATGGTAGCCAACCCACTCAACCAACCTAAACCACTACACATGTGTTTGATTTTATAGGCACAAGCTCACACAAAATACAACTAGTGGTAAGGTGAAACCATGTCCCACAAAACCATGTGAATACAAAACCACTAACCCCTTATTTAATATTGGGTAATAGGACATCACATTATTTAATATTTCCTCAATATTAAATTATTATCACATGTCTCCCACACATTAAATAATAATATAATATTACAATACAACCTCAAGTGGTCCCCAAATAATTACCTAGTGTGATTATCCACACCACCAAGGTGCATCACAACTAAATAATTATTTAATTACAATATTATGATAAATAATTTTATGCAATAGTGTACAACACCATATCCCAACAACCAAGAGCTCCACTTGACCTAGCCCCTAGTCATGTGATCCTTATCCCTTAAATACAAGGTGATGAAGGGTACTCCCCTTACCATCACAACTTCATAGTAACAACACAGATAGAACAACCAATATGTAGGAGAAAACAAGAGATTTTATTTTTCTGAAATGGAAAAGAAAATTACAAAATTACATGGGTTATTTGATTATAAAAGAATCATTCAAACATGCAGATCAACCTTCAAACTCAGCTCCACAATCTCATATCTCAGACCTTATTCTACTACTCCTTTATGTATGCTATCTATCTCTATCTATCTCTCTCTCCTCCTGGTCAGCTTGTCTTATAGAAAAATTCTTTCCTCCCATGTTATCTTAGTACTACCACAATCGTCCAATGGACATCGTGCCATGAAAACCACCTTTGAATATGTGCTTCATTGTTAGGCTAACACCAATCGCAGACCAAAAATCACATTGATTCACAACGGAGATGTGAAATCAACAGATTGGAACATGTGTAACCACCTAATTGATCACCCTTTTCCATATTTCTTTATGTATCATCGCCACTTCCCTATCGAGTCTCGTAAAAGTCATTGATTATTGCTCCATTAGAGGGACTCCCAAGTAACTCCTTTCAAAAAGGTGATGTCTCACCAAAGAAGTTCCCATCAGAATTTCAAAGGAACGCAGTAGCAACTCTCATCGAAATAAGAATGTCACACTAATATGCTTTTCAGCCTTGACTGAGTGGCTCGTACTACCTATGTGTTATCCTTGTCATTTTCTTATAACTACATCACTAGTATGACTTGATATATCACCAAACACTCATCGCCACTTGTCTTGTTGATGCCATCATTCATTTTTATCGACACTCTATCAAGTCCCACCTTATCGACATATCAAGGAGACTAGCATCTAGGTCCTACCAAAATGTATCTGTCCCCTCAATGAAATGCTTCATTAGTATTTTGAAGGGACTCACTTTGATGTTCTCCTAAAAACAATATGTCAGCCCAATACAAGAACACCATGACACCTTATCGGAGTATTGAAAGGACTCACCACCAAGTCATACCAACATTTGTATCTCCCTTCGATATGAAGTATTCTCTATCATTTGTTGTTGTAGCCTACTTATCACCATGTCAAAGGAACATGGGATAAGGTTCCTCTTAAATCTCCATGTCACTTTGATGAAAACTATTGAACAATGTTGGATGTTGCTTACTACTAAGCCCAAACTCCTACTGACCTCCATACTCAACCAACTCAAGTTGATTCAGCCCTTATTGAAAAGAAATAATTTTTTTTTTTTTTGTCGATGCAAGATTGCTCTTAAACCCTAGATGCTTCTACATTAGACACCCAGGGTAATTTGAAAATGTTTCATGAGTTAAACTCATAAAAATTTGTAGATCATATGCTTGTCTTGTATCCATCTATTTACCTTATCATTCTGAACATCTTTATGAACTTTATCTACAATTTTATGTCCCTTCCATCCTTCATTCTTTTCCTCTTCCTTCCTCTTTTCACAAATTCCAATTCCCACCAATTTTCCCTATGAAATGCTAGAAAATCATAATCATCAATTTTATCTTCTTCAATAAAATAAGGAAAATAATGCATTACTTTTTTCCCTATTACTGTTGCAACAATCATCTCATTTTCAATCTCCATTTGTTCCATGTGTTCCTCCTTTCCTATATCTCCTGAAAATTAGTTCTCAACTACAAATTCAATGTCAATATCACAATAAAAAACTCATACTTTCCATCTCCCTCCTTTGTATCCTTACCAATGTCAATAAAACAATCAAAATATTCTTCCTTTTAATCCTGCAATAAATTGTCATCAACTAATGTAAACAAAATCTCACCAAACAAATCAACATGTGCTTTCTCACCTTCTTCCTTACTTACAATTGTAGTACCTTCATTCATCAATGTACCCACTGTTGCAACACCTTCATCTATACTAATCTCAATATTCTCACATAAATTAGCAACAACATTTTCACAAAAAATAGATTTTACCTCTTCTTCCTCCACCAAAACTTTTATTCTACCCCTTTTGAATGCAATCAATACAGCTGCAACTCACATTAGTAGATCTTGATCTACATCCTCATCCCCTTTAACTAATTGTCTAACTCCATTAACCAAGCATTTTCTAGTGTTATTACATACCTTTCCTTCTTTATTCAAAGGTTTCAATTTGTGCTTGACTCTATCCTTTATCAAGAAGTAGGTATTGGCATACCCATCATGCGCTGATCTCCTATCAAACTGCCAAGGTCTTCCTAATAACAATAAACAAACATCCATAGGAATAACATCACACAAAACGTCATCATGATAATCACCTATCTTAAATCTTACCAATCATTGTTCATTCACCAAAACCTTACGGTCATCCTACAACTAAGCAATTATGTATGGATGTGGGTGCCTTCTCCTTTGTAGCTGTAACTTGTTCACCATTTCTTCAAAAACAAGATTTTCAATACTACCACCATCAATAACTACTTTAAAAACTTTACCTTCACACTTACATCGAGTGTGAAATAGGCTCTTTCTTTTGTCTAGTTCCTTCTCCTCATTCAGCAAGGCTCTTCTGACAACAAGGGACTCACCCCTTTCAGCATCTTTATCTACATAGGCAACTTGAGCATTACCTTTCGGTCTTTTGTTTTTCCTTCCTTGATGTTGAGGACACTCAAAGGATTTATTTCCTTCTTCTCTGCATTGAAAATAGGTTCCATAGAAGCCTCCTCTTCTTGGTGCTCTACATGTTCTTCCTCTTCCTCTAAAATTTTTCTCACAAAACTTATTTAAGCTTTCACCTCTTTCATCCTTGTTGTCCTTAATGTCTCTAATATGTTGTTCATCCTCTTTTTGTTGCACACAAATGTTACCTTTCCCTTTTTTCTTATTCTCAAATTTTTTATTCAATCTTTCTTCTACCTTCAATGCAAACTGATATGCATCCTTGATGGTGTATATTCTCACTAATGCCAACTCTTCTTGTATGATAGGTTTCAACCCATTATAACGAGCTACTTTCTCCTTATTTGATTTAGAATTTCCTATCTGAATCAGGACCTTGTGAAATTATTTCATGTATTCTTTCACTATCCTCATTCCTTGTCTTAGATTGTGCATCTTCTTGAGCGGCTCCAACTCATAATCAATTGGAATAAATTGCCTCTTCAGTTTTGTCACCATTTTGTCCCATTTAGAAATTTTATCCTTCCCTTGTCTTCCTCTTTCAAGCTGGGTCTATTTCCACCATATACTTGCATGACCTTTTAACTTTTTCTTTGCAAACCTCACTCAGTGAGGGTCTTCAATCTGCTCAAACTTAAAAAATTCCTCCATGTTGTTGATCTAATCTATCAATTCTTCAAGATTCAGACTTCCACTGAAAGTTGAAACCTCCATTTTAGGTTTCTTTCCAAGGATACATATTTCTCTTAGCAATCTCATTTCTCCAAGATCCATTTGATCATCTTCTTCCTCTTCCATTTCCTCTTCAGTTTCATCTTCACTGTCATCTCTTTCTTGATGCATTTCTCTCCTACGAATCTCTTCCTGCATGGTATCCAATCGCCTTTTGATGGCTCTAATTTTATCTCTAGGAGGATCTCTTCCTCCATCGCCTCTACTTCTACCTCTACCTTTACCTCTACTACACTGGATAGGTCTAGGAGGCATTTTGATCTCAACCCACCCTCATAGGTCCTTTTACAAACTACCTCACATTCGGCGATCTATTTATAGACTCAAGACAACCTTCTCTGATACCACTTGATGAAGGGTACTCCCCTTACTATCACAACTTCACAGTGACAACACAAATAGAACAACCAATATGCAAGAGAAAATAAGAGATTTTATTATTCTAAAATGGAAAAGAAAATTATAGAATTACATGGGTTGTTTGATTACAAAAGCATTAGTCAAACATGTGAATCGGCCTTCAAACTCAGATCTATAATCTCATATCTCAGACCCTATTCTTCCACCTCCTCTCTATCTACTCTTTATCTCTGGCTATCTCTCTCTCTCTCTCTCCTTCCGGTTAGCTTGTTTTATAGACATTCTTTCCTCCCATGTTATGTTAGTACCACCACAACCATCCAATGAACATCAACATTCCATGAAAACCACCTTTGAATATGTGCTTTATCGTTAGGTTGATGCCAATCACAGACCAAAAATCATGTTGATTCACAAAAAATATGTGAAATCAATAGACTGGAACACTTTTTACCACCTCATTGATCACCTTTTTCCATATTTCTTTATGCGTCATCCCCACTTCCCTATCAGGTCCCACAAAAGTCATCACTTATGCTCCATCAAAGGGACTCCCAAGTAACTCCTTCCAAAAAGGTGATGTCTCACCAAAGAAGTTCCCATGGGAATGTCGAAGGGACATTGTAATAACTGCCACTGAAATAATAATGCCACATTGATATGCTTTGCAACCTTGACCAAATGGCCTGTACTACCTACGTGTCATCCCTATCATCTTTGTATAGCTATGTCACCAATATGGCTTGATATATCACCAAACCCCTTGCCACTTGTCTTGCCAACATCATCATTCATCTTTATTGACACTCTATTGGGTTCCACCTTATTGGCATGTCAAAGAGACTAGCATCTAGGTCCTGCTAAAATGTATTTGTCCCCTCGATGAAATGCTTCATTGAGATTTCAAAGGGACTTGAACTTTGATGCTCTGCCAAAAACAATATGTCAGCCTGATACGAGCACACCAACGACACCTTGTTGGAGTATCAAAGGGACTCACCACCAAGTCACACCAACATTTGTATCTCCCTTAGATATAAAGTCTTCGCTACCATTCGTCACTATAGCCTACTTATCGCTATGTTGAAGGAACACGAGACAAGGTTCCTCCAAGATTTCCATGTAAATCTAATGAAAACTATTGACCAACATCAGATGTTGCTTACTCTTAAGCCTGAACTCTTGTTGACCTCCATACGTGAAGCCAACTCAAGCCAATTCAACCTTTATTGAAAAGAAATAACTCATTTTTTTTTTGTCGATGCAAGATTTCTCTTACGCCCTGGATGCTCCTGCATCACAAGGGGCCTAGTTTCAACACCCAAGCCTTTCTTCCCAACCCCCAGTCATGTGCAAGACTAGTAGCCAATGCATAGGGGGATAAAGAATCCCCCTTTCCTTTTGAACTACTTAATAGACTTGTTTTACAAAAACATACATAACTTTTACACCATTGATCATATTTTTTATTTTTATATGTATTGGAAATTTGGTTTGGATCTCTACATTATGCATAAGTCATTTTTTCAAATTGTGCACCCATCATCAAGTAATTTTCCTTGATATTTTTTCTTCATTTCTAATTTTCAAATTCTCATAACTTTTATATATAAATTCAAATGTCAATATTTCTAAAAATAATTATTATTCTTGCAAGGAGTATAATTAAATAGTATATTTTTATTGTTTTATAGCTTATTTTATGCTTTTGGACTGCTCATTTGTATTTAACATCTTTCATTGGTCAAATAATAAATATAAAATTGTTATTTCATGGTTTTTTAGGACATCCTATTGAAGACTATTTTTAGAACTCTTTAATTTTTGTTTGTTGTGTTTGCATTATTTTCTTTACCATCATTAGAAATTGGGTTAAAACTTACTCTCAAACTTTTTTTGGGATTTACAAAGTGAGGTGCATATGCTTTTCTCTCATGCACTTGCATGATCTTGAGAATTATAAACACACACTTCTTCCTAGTATTATTTATAGAAGGTCCATCTAGGTATTTAAGCCTCATATATTGTTACTTATATTAAGGATTGCCTAGAAATATTGTGTATCCTATATTAAAACCTTTCAATCATCCTTGGTTGTAATGCATGGTAAGTAGTTAGTCTTAGAAAGTTACACACCATGTGACCTAAAAAGTGGATGTGTATGTTACATAGTCTCTCCCCACATGACATTAGGAGTGATCAAAAGTAGTTAGTTTCACTAACATAGGACTTACACATCATGGTTGGATAAGTCATATCACTGGGATTATAGCCAAGTACACATCTTTTATTGAATAATTTAAGGATTGTTAATGTGTCTTATTTACTATGTATTGTGAATACCATGTGCATGTTTGTAGCCTTATACCAAAAATCTAAAAAAATAAAAATTCTAAACCACATACCATATATCAAAATTGCTTGAAATGACAAATTAACATTTCTTTACAACTTGACTAGAATATTTTTGAACATTTTATATCAAGTTCTTCTCTATCTGATTACAATATTACAATGAACAATAAAAAAGAGTCATTATACAACATTGTAGGTTTCTTCCACTCCCAATTTCCTAATTTCTTCCTCCACATGAAATGATGCTCTAAAGGCCAACAACTTAAGTGAAACTCCAACTACAAAGGCTCCAAGCAAGGAAGAAGTTCAACACTCTTTCTTTTTAGAATAATCAAACCTTTATACTCTAGTCAACCCTTTGGCCAAGAGGGTGGAACTAAGTTTCATGGGCAAACAACAAGCTAAGTAAATGAAAATAAACATTACACCAACACACAAACTAAAATGACACCTAAAATTCAACTTAATAAGTTTTACTTGTATTTGGACTTTTAACTCTTTAAATTAAGTAGGACGTGACTTTTTCACTAGGGGTGAGTATCTAAAAGTTGAGTGGGGACCAATAGTTGTGAATGCATTATTAGTTATGTGACTTCAAAGTTCTTAATGTTAATTATTAATAATAATTAAATGAAATGAACTTATTAGAACAAATTACATCCAAAAAATAAAAAAATCATGTGATATAAAATGAACGTATTACCTTTTATTATTTGTATTTTATAACACTTAAATAAAAATAGACTGATTTGTGACATCATATTTGATAATATAGACCTAAAATGTTAAATTTAAACAATACATTTACCCAATATATTAATAGTAGTGAGGCAGAATCGATATTCAATTTTATGAGGGAAGTATGGGCTCAATATAATCTATAAAGGCATTGGATTGAATTTTATCCATTTTTTTTAGATCGGTACCTTGCCTCCTATAATAAGTGTGCCCGCTAAGGGAAGTCTACAGTTGAGACAACGTCCTTGAGGTTGCATGCCTTCAAAATTTGTAGGTATGCTTAGAATTTTCCCTAATAATAACTTAGTATGGGCACCTTCCAAAAAGATGAATAGAACATGGAGTAAAATAGAAAACAAGTGTCATATGGACTAAAATACATTACAAATAATATAAATAGGGACATAAAGATACACTAATGTGATGCAAAATGCAAACAAAAATAATAGAAGGAAAAAAACAAAAATAAGAGAGAACTTTTCTTCTTAAAGAAGCAAGATTTAGTTTTCATGAGGGAAGTGTTGGTTGAATATTATCTATAAAGGCATCAGACTAAATTTTATCATTTTTTTTATCTTGGTACCTTGCCTCCTATAATAAGTGTGCCCACTAAGGGAAGTCTAGAGTTGAGACAAAGTCCTTGAGGTCGCATGCCTTCAAAATTTGTAGATATGCTTAGAATTTTCCCTAATAAAAACTTAGTATGGGCACCTTCCAAAAAGATGAATAGAACATGGAGTAAAATATAAAAAAAGTGTCATATGGACTAAAATACATTACAAATCATATAAATAGGGACATAAAGATACAAATTTGAAAACACTAATGTGTAAGTAGGATCTAGGATACAACATGCAAACACGAATTAAAGTTACTATCACCTAAGCTTGCAATGAAAAATGGATGTGGGGATTGATGGAATTGGATGGAAAAGAATTAGGGAGGGATAAGGAATGGGTGTATGTAGATTAGAAGATAGAATGTACCAAAAAAACTATAATAATGATGAATCTAAAATAATTAGTGAAAAACAAATAGAGTATATCATAATTGATTGATTCAACTATAGGGGATACTATAGTGTTCCAAAAAGCTTTTCCAAGACATGAAATAGAAGTTAAATCATGTATAAATACTCTAATCACTAAAAATAGCTCACTTCTTTGGAAAATATTGGTCAAAATTTATCTCAAGATAAAAGTTTATTGTTTCAATCATAAAATTGAGATTGGGAGGCTTGTTTTATAATTTTTTGAAATTTAGGCATAAAATTAGTTTACCTTGTTTTCCATAATTAAATGATTTTGTTGTGAAAAAATGAGCATGATTAAAGGATGTAGATGCCACCTTAATCTTGCACTATCACAAGGCTTGAGGAAGCTCAATTTCTTGAGATAAACAAAGAGGTTTGAAAATTTAGATTTTCGGAGCTACAAGTTGGTCGTTGAACATGTTTAAGGCATGGATCCCATTAAATAATTTGATTAAAATTATAAAAAGGTGGTAAGGAAAGAGGGTGAGGGAGGAAGGGAAAAACACCAAGAAGGAAAGAAAAGAGAATCAAAAGGAAAAACACATAAAAGTTGACAAGGTGACATAGGAAAGTTAGGACAAGGATGGGTAAAATGATGAGTAAGGTAAAGAAAAGAGGTCAAAATACAAACACACAAGATTACTCAAATGTGTGAAAAACATATTAAAGGAAATTATAAACTACACAAATTTTGATATTAGATTTTACCCTCACTTTAGTAGACTTATGGCTCACTATGGAATAACTTTGCTAAAGTAAAGTACAACAAATGATTAAATATGAAGGATAAGTTATACCAAAGGAGAGATACTAGTCTTCAACTTGAGATTGGTCTTTACACTTGTGCATGTACCTATCCTTGCAAAAGAATCCATAGAGGGAGTAGTCAATATACAATAATAATAGTAAACACATAACACATACAAAGGGAAACACACACATTAAATGAAAATATAAAACACAACACATGTCTAATATTTCTTGCCATAATATACTAGTGGAATAGTTAAAGGAGCCAAACAAAAATTAACTATTTTCTTTGGGGTAGAGATATAAGTATCCACTCTATAGAAATAAGGATAGAAAGCATGTCATTAACTAAAATTAGAAATATGAGGAGGTCCTTGGCTAAAGGTAAAGGATAACTAGAAGTAGGTATTAGAAATGAGATAATGATGAAAAGGGTTGTAAAGTAGATGCTACCCATGAAAGAGGTCAAGTTAGAGCAATGATAAAGGCACTAATGAAAATAAAGGAACTATATAAATAACATATTTCAAGTTATCACTTTTGGTTATTTGGTGGTTTC
Organism: Sequoia sempervirens; assembly: GCA_007258455.2. Taxonomy (NCBI): domain Eukaryota; kingdom Viridiplantae; phylum Streptophyta; class Pinopsida; order Cupressales; family Cupressaceae; genus Sequoia; species Sequoia sempervirens. The sequence continues at coordinate 616,562,408 of VDFB02047230.1, forward strand.
CACATAATAAATATTTAAAAAATGGCTTTGATTTTATTAGTCTTAGTTATTTAGTAGTTAGCACCTTGGCTATATGTTGCCACCCAAAGTATTGGCTACTCGGTAGATATCACCTTGAATATTAATTATTTCCACCTAAATAAGGAAATTAGAAAATAATGTTGTCACTAATAGTTATAACACGATCACTTAATTGGATAAAAGACTAGGCCAGGCCTAAAGTGATAGAACTAGGCTAGTCATCATCGATGTTAAGGGTAAAGGATAAAAATATATTATGGAATGAGAGAAAGTGATGTAGGTTATATGCTCCATTAATGCAATTGGTGAAGGAATATATCAAGAAAGAGAGATAGTCACTTTAAGGATAATGGTTAAGGGGAAAAGGAGAAAGAGAAGAGTTGTCAAAAAAATTAATGATAAAAGAGGAAAATAGTGATGAAGAAGGGGACTATCTAACCCATGCTCCTTGGAGATGATAAAATATAATCAATTGTGAGGGATTGAAAATAAAATACCAAAAGGAAAAAGACAAATGAAAATGGGGAACAAAAAGGAAAAAGCATCAAGTCCTAAAGTGTATAGTTAGGATAACAACTAAATCAATGGGTTCTAATAGTGTGGTCGTAGGCTCATGCATCAAGGAAAAGAATAGGTTTACTTACTTCCATATTTAGTATACAACTTGTTATGTCAAATGGGAAAGATGAATATTATTGTAAAGTGTACAAAGTATTATAAGAGATGTGAGAGTTTTTCTATTATTTTTTTCAAGATTTTATTATGTGGACCTTAGATTTTGAGGAATTATAGGAAAATAGATTCATGTAAGAATTGATAAATGGAGAAGGTGGAAAGGGTATGCTCAGATAGACTCTCATACCTAGGCCATGGATACTTTAAGAAAGGTATTAAAAGGCATCCTAGCTCAATAGTAATCCTAGAATGACGTATGAAACATATTCAAATAAAAGGGATGGATAAGAAGTGGGATGTGCCAAGTCTAGAGGAGTCATTGGCTTAGCATTTGAGCATCCTTTATTTGGAATTCATTTCTCAAATTACTAGTTTGGTAAGAAAGCTTGAATGCTTTCTTTGCTATAGGGATTGAAGACTCTAGAGTACCAGGTTCGGTTGTGGAAGATTGACCCTAGCTAGAGTTGTTGATGAATCCATCCAGGGTTTCTACTTTGTGCTTCATTGAAGATATTTTCAATTGAAATAGCTATTGTATTATTGTGATTCTAAGTATTAAGTTGATTAGAACACAATAGTTGATTTATTATTGCATCATCATTTCACTTGCAGTAGCTAAGGTATTGCTACAATCTTCATTTCATTGGAAAGTGTAGTAGTTGTTGTATTGCTGCAATTTCTCTTGAACTTATTTCTGATGGTTGTCTTCCAAATTTTAATGGTCTCTTAATTTTTTTTGGAAAATTGGAGATAATTGATTTTGTCAAGTCAACAATTGTATTTTGGGAATAATATTCAGTCATTTTGAGAAATTTGGTTTTGTGAAGATCATCTTCAGTTAAAGGAAATTGATTTTATTATTGGAGGTATTGAAAACCATTTTTAGTATTTATTAGAGTTCACTTTGTGATCATTTTGTTGATGAAATTGAGTCTCTTCAAAATTCTGGGTAAATATGGGTGCATGCATATAATATAATTTTTGGTCAACATTCATCTTGGCATTTGATTTGAAAATAATTGAATATAATATTCAAAAAAAGAGAAAGATTGGAGATTAGAATGTTCATATAAGACAAATCAAAAATAAGAAAAAAGTAGTGTTAGAATAAAAGAAGAATCGCTTTCCTCTTGGACCTGTCAGGAGCTCTCACCTTGCTTGCTAACTATATTATTGGTTGGGATGTATTCATTCAAGAATCAAGTATAATATTAAAACAAAAGAGAGAACACATCTCTATAAAGAAGAAAGAGACAAAGTTAGAAGCTGATGCGACCACAAGGAAATATAAAGTGAAAATTTGTGGAACATTGGCACTTCCATAGGAAGTCTGATTAAATTTGAGGAAGAGTATTTTAAGGGAATCAATATTATATTTGAAGAAGAAGCTGACAATTATTGGCTGGGATAAAATGTCTTCAAGTCTATGCTTGGAATGATTTAATTTGCACCTTAGTCACTACAATTATCTATTAAACGCCATTCCCGGGTGCAATACTCTATCATTGTTTCTAAGTTTGGATGTTTATCTTATAATCAAACTTTGCTGGAGAAGGTTGACTTCAAGGGAGGAATCGATTGGGTCCTTGCATCGTGGGTTTCAGGCATTGTTCCAGGTTCTTTCATTTTTGTATATACATATGCATGAAGAGTCTTTATATTTTCCTTTTGAGTCACTAATTAGTAAGAGTGTAACTATTGTCATCTACAACAACATATGTATTTTTCATTTTAAAACTCTATCATATCATGTAGTAGTCATTCATCAAATGGTGATCTTGTAGTTGAGCTAGAAATTCTTTGTGTAATTGAAAGATATTTTCAAAGATTGCAATCAGTTAGGATCATATATTTATGCAATAACATGGAGGTTGGGGTTGCATACAAAGCATTTGTTAAAATTCCATTTGTTGTAGCTGCATGTTAGCTTAGATTTCAATCATCTTTCTTGTATTGGAAAATCACAAAAAGACTTGCATTTCATTCCTAGAGTGTTACTAATCATTTGGCATTGCTAGTTAATCATTTAATGCATCATTACATCATTCAAATCAAGAAGAAACCAAATAGAAAACCACAAACAATAGTTAATAAAAGTGTTTGATGAAATGTCCAAGTGCTGAAAGTTGAAAATTTACATCAGAATTAGCAAGGGAAATTATAGTGGTATTAGACCTAAGAATTCTACCAGCTTGTTGGGTAGTTGCACTTTGTTTCAGCTAATCAGAACATATCATACATTTTAGTTTATAAGCATGGAATCAATGAGTGACATAGAGTTTGGAGAGAGACTTTTTATGGAAAGAGATAAACTTGGTCACTTGTTTCTAATCAAAGATGCTCTTCTCAGTTCATTGGAGGAAGTAGCAAATTGTTTGCAGTTGGTGGACCAGCCACCTTCTCAGATAATTCAAGCAAGTATGATTCTGATATTGATCTCTTTGTAGGAAGAAAAGTTATTAAGACACAAACATAAGGATGTAAGACTTGCTATGGCCCATTGCCTAAGTGAAATTATGAGCATTACAACTCCTGAAGTTCCTTTTGATCATGGAAAAATGAGATAGGTTTTGCAATTGATGGTTGAAATCTTTCAGGGGATATGTGACATCAAAAGCCCTACTTTCAGTAAAAGGGTTAAGATTCTAGAAAAAGTGGAAAAGCTATGGTCATGCATTATCATGTTTGATCATTATGGTCTTATCCTCCAGCTATTCAATAGCTTCATATTAGGAATCAGGAATCATCACTCAGACAGGATGAAGACATGTATGTTCACTATCTTGTATGTGATCCTTGATGAAGATGATGATGAAGATGAGGATGCTTGCAAACAACTGCAATTTGAATTATTAATAATTTGGAGAAAAGAGCAACATGTTTCAACTGCAACATATTATCTCGTAAGAAGATTGGTTGAGTGGAAAGTTGAGAAGTTTAAGTAATAAATAATTGCAGAAGAGTTAATCTCATTTGGCCTACAGGTAGATGGAATCCCATCATCTAGTAGAGGAGTTGAGTTGGATGATGAGTACATCAAGCAACTTGAGCCCTCTTGTGTTGAGACACCTCATTAGGACATTGATGATGATTTTACAGGTGGAATTAGAGTTTTCCTAATTCCAAATCAGAATGAATGTATTTAGGACTTGGTAGAAGAAGATAGTTTTGTGACTCAAGCACTTCATGAACAATTAGATGTGTATTCATATGAAGAAGAAGCTAATCATACACCCCATAGTTTGCACAGCTGGAGGAACAAGTTGAAGGTGAATGAGGATGAGAATGTGGCAGCTTTATCTCATCATGACAAAATTCACAAGCTGATTGAAAATAACCTTTGGATAGTTCAGTTAGAGAGAAGAAAAAAGGGATATGAAGCAGAGTCTTCTCACAATTTCTTACAAGAAGTCAAAGAAGGGATGGGAACAATGAAGAAAAATTATTTACACCTTTTAGATCATGACCACCTTCTCAACCTCATTGAGATCTATTCAAATGCTTTGATGAGGAAAGAAGATGAATTTGATTAGCTCTCTCATGAGCTTTAGGTCACCAACGATTCCTTATGGATGACTCAAATAACTCTTCAAGAATAAAAGATTCATGTTGATGAGCTCTACTTAGACTTGAGTTCGGCTCAAGATTCATTATGTATAGTAGAGACTCAATCATCTATGGCAGCTAGGACACATGTTGAGGATAGCAGTGTGGGATCTCCTAGCATTCACACTTAGGATATAGATGCAATGCCTCTTGTGATGGTTAGGCAAGAGGAATCAGTTGGTGATAGATGCATGCTTGACTTTCTAGCTGATTTCAATCTATGGTTTGGAGTTAGGAGTGAGGATAATTGTATTCCAGCTTTACCATGGGTTCTATCTCATACTTCATTGGTTGATTACAATACTACTTTGAGTACAACATCAGTTGAGATGAATAGCGGGAGTTGGGATTGTCACCTTTGTGTTAAGGGATAAATTGATGATGAGCTCTTATCATCCCTTGACAGTAGAGATAATTTTTGCTCTATCATGGACTTGATTCACAGGCTAAGTGGTGTTCTTATTTATACCAGCTGTTGGATGTTGTGGATGTGTTTCTAATATGTGGTTGTCATTGATGTCAAAACTATTAGTATTTGGAGTATCAGAGGCTGCATATGTCAAGGATATTGAGAAAATTGTAAAAGAAAGTGTTCCAGGTTCCCAGTGGAACTGTGAAGGTCTTGAAGGCGTCTTATTATGTACATTGGAGATCAACTGCTATGGAATAAAGTTTATTTTGGAGTGTATCTAGATCATCTACCAGAAGTTTTAGAGGTCCACGTATTGATTTGATCATGTTGTGGTTTGACAATATTTTTGTAGTCTCTGTTAGCATTCTTGAGTGAAGATTGTGTGATTCTAGTAATTCTAGCTATTGTGGATGTATCTCTATTATTTCTTGGTATTTCTGGATGTTTCTAGATCATTCTCTATCTTTTGGTACATCCACATTGATCCGTGTGCTCATGATCAAAGATTTTTCTCTGTATGTTCTATTTTTCATGTTCTTGGCTAACATAATGGGTGTAATGTGTGGTGGATCTTCGAGGTGAAATTAATTGGAGTCTTTTTGAGTTGGATTTGTTAATTTGGGTCTCCACTATGTTGTGGCCAACCTTGGTGGATTCACATTAAAAATTTAATTGTAAATTTGGGCCGACATTGAAAATATGTTTTATTTTTGGCTGACTTATTTGTTGGTGTAATCTCATGTTGCAGATATATAAGAGCAGTTGTTTCATCAGTGAAAAGTGTGTGTGCTTCGTGTGCTCGGTGTGCTCCGATGTGTGTATGTGAAAATATCATTCAATTACATAGCAAAGTGTGAAGAAGAATGAGTGAAGTGTGTAGAAGTTTGAGCGAAGAGGAAAGAAGGTTTTTCTATGCTTAATTGGAACTATAATCAGGCTTGTGCAAAAGTTGTTTTCTTAGTTCACAATTTGGATGGTTTTAATCCAAAATTTTGGGTAGTGAGTCCTCTTTTGTATTTGAGTAGTGAGCTCTAGGCAGTGTGCCTGAATGCATGTGCATTACCTTTATTATTTTCATTATACTTTTAACAGGGTATAATATTGTGGACTAACCTCCACCGTGGTTTTTCCCCTAACAGGGTTTCCATGTAAAAAAATCTTGGTGTTCTATGTCTCTCTAATGTGTTAATTATTCTTGGTTAATTTCTTATTCATCAGATCTAAGATTAAGTTTAGCAAAGTTTGAAAAGTTTAAATCTCTGTGATAACTGATTCACCCCCCTCTTAGTTTTCTCTCCTTCTTTTTCCAACAATTGGTATTAGAGCAGGTTCCTCTGAAGAAGTCTAAAAGCTTGAGGTGATCCGAGATGGAAACATACAAGAAGGACAGTCCTAGATTTGATGGAGCTAACTACTCACTGTGGAAAGTCAGGATGCAATGTCATCTAAGGTGTATTGGTGAAGCTTTCTAGAAGATCACAAAAAATCCATATGTTATTCTTGAGAATAGTCCCTCCACTACTGATGAGATCAATGAAGCTAAAAATAATATCAGAGCTATTGAAGCTTTGGTGAGTGCTTTGACAGATTCAGAGATGGAAAATGTGATAGGTCCGCAGAAAACTCGTGAGATTTGGACGAAGTTGGAAACTTTGTATGAAGGAGATGCATAGGTGAAGATGGCTAAGCTACAGAGTTTGAAAGGAAAATATGAGAATTTGAAGATGGATGAAGATGAAAATATCACTTCTTTTATGCAAAGAGTAAATGAAATAGTGATGGGTATTAGATGTGTTAGTGGTTCTCTGAATGATGATGAAATTTTGGCTAAGATATTCAGATCCTTTCCTACTTCCTACAAAGTGAAGGCTCATGCTATTGAAGAGCTCAGATCAGTAACAAAGATGACAAGAGACATGCTAGTTGGTAAGCTTACTACTTTTGAATTAAGTGAATTTGGTGAATTTGTTCCAAAGGTTGAATCTACATTCAAGGCTACTATATCCAGAAGTAACAAGCAAAGATATGGTCTGAGAGAATGTTCCAGAAAGATATCCAAGTATGATGAAGAACTGAAACAACTTGAAGATAAAGAAAGAGAGGTAGAAGAATTGGAAGCACTGATTGTGAAGAAAGAAGGCAGAGGAAAAGGTAAGTATGAAGGAGTGTTGCATATTAAATGTTTTTCTTGTAGTAAAATAGGTCATTTTGCATCTAGATGTCTTGAAAGACTTCTTAGATCTAATCCTAACAAGTCTCGATTCCAAAAGAAATGTTACTTTGCTGAAGAAGGAGTGACTGATGAAGAGTCTGATAAAGATAATGGAAATGAAGATGAATGGGCTTTCATTGCTACCATTGAAAATAGTCCTGTGGCTACTAAATCTGCTAAAGATGAGAAAGCTCTTGCAACCCGAATTGAAGAAAAGAATGAGTGGATCATTGATAGTGGATTCTCACATCATATGAGTGGTGATAAAAACAAGTTTGTAAGTCTAGAGAAGTATGATGGTGGTGTTGTAAGATTTGGAGATAACAATGTTGGTGTGATTCATGGCAGAGGTTCTATTTGTCTTGGTGGTAAGCATAACATTGATGATGTTCTTTATGTTGAAGGCCTGAAGCACAATCTTTTGAGTGTTGGATGGATGGTAGACATAGGATATGATCTACAATTCAAAGGTGGAAGATGCAAGAGATGTGGAAGTTATGGAAATATGATTACTACAAGTAGAAAGACAAAAGGTAATATTTTTCATCTGAATACTACTAGTGAGAGTTGTTTAATTACTCAATTAGATGAAAGATGGTTGTGGTATAGGAGGTTATGTCATGTAAATTTTGATAACATTGTCAAGGTAAGTTCCACTCAAGCAGTAAGAGATCTACCTAAGTTAGTAAAGCCTGCTAACACAATTTGTAAGGAGTGTCAGATGGGTAAACAGACTAGACTTTCCTTCCAGAGCAAATAGTTTCATTCAAATGATTTGTTGAAGCTGCTACATACTGATCTTTGTGGTCCCTCTAGAGTTAGAAGTATTCATGGAGAAAGGTACTTTATGTTGATTATTGATGATTACTCTAGAATGATATGGGTTTCCTTCTTAAGAGAAAAATGTGAAGCACTGGATAAGTTCAAAAGTTTCAAGGCTATGGAAAAAAATGAGAAAGGTTTGAAAATAAAATGTTTGAGATTTGAAAGAGGTGGTAAGTTTACCTCCAGGGAGTTCAACTCTTTTTGTGAAGAACATGGAATCAAAAGACAATTATCTACTCCCTGAACCCCTCAACAAAATGGAGTTGCAGAGAGAAAGAATAGAACAATTTTGGATGCTATTAGGACAATGATGATAGAAGGAAATGTGTCCCAGATCTATTGGAGTGAAGTTGTAAGCATTGTTATGTATTTTAAACCGGGTAAATGTTAATGGTAATTCTGGTAAGACCCCTTTTGAGCTATGGTCTGGTTACAAGCCTACTATTAAATATTTCAAGATCTTTGGAATCAGATGTTATATCAAGAGAGATGATGATATAGGTAAGTTTGATGCAAGAAGCAATGAAGGAATCTTCTTAGATTACTCCACTAAAAGCAAGGCCTACTGGTGCTATAATAGAAGATTGAGGAAGATGGCTAAAAGTGAAAATGTCAGAGTTGATGAGGACACTGCTAAATCATCTAGATATTGTGGTTATGATTCAGATGAAGACAATACAATTCAAGGGAAGAATTCTCAAACATTGAACCAACTTTATATTATTCCATATGTTCTGATAAAGAAACCTTAATTTGTTTAGGTAAATCAAGTAAGTCAGGAAACGTAGACAAGTGCAAGTACAAAAGAAAGATCTAAAGAACCAAAAGCTCGAGAAAATCCTAAAACTCTGAGGTATGTAAAGTTAAATCATTTTTAAAGACAAATTATAGGAGATAAGAGTAAAAGGTGTGCAAACTAGAAGAAATATTGCAGAAGAGTATTGCCTAATTTCCAAGATTGAACCTAAAAATGTCACTGAAGCCTGTCAAGATGAACACTAGATGGAAGCTATGAAGGAAGAGTTGACACATATTGAAAAGAATGAAACATGGACACTAGTTCCTAGACCTAAAGACAAAAATGTGATTGGCACTAAATGGGTGTTTCAGAACAAGATGAATGAACAAGGTGAAGTGGTCCGGAATAAAGCAAGACTGGTATGTAAAGGGTATTCTCAAATGAAAGGTATTGATTTTGAAGAAATTTTTTCCCCTGTTGCCAGAATTGAAGCTGTTAGATTATTTCTTGCTTATGTTGCATCTAAGAACTATAAATTCTACCAAATGGATGTAAAGTCAACATTTCTGAATGGAGAATTGGAAGAAGAAGTATACATTGAACAACCAAATGGATTTTAACTAATTGATGAAGAAAACATGGTTTTTCAACTAAAGAAAGCTCTATATGGACTTAAGCAATCCCCTAGAGCCTGGTATGCTAGATTGGAAAAATACCTATTGAAGCCTGGATTCACTAAAGGTACTGCTGATAGAAACTTATATTTCAAATTGGATCATGACAAAGAGTTAATTATAGAAGTTTTTGTTGATGACATTATTTTTGGAGGAGATGACAATCTATGTATAAAGTTTGCTGATGAAATGAAAAATGAATTTGAGATGAGTATGATTGGAGAGATGAAGTTCTTTCTGGGATTACAAGTTACTCAGTTAGACAAAGGGATCTTCATATCTAAGTCCAAATATGTGAGAGCTGTTGAAAAAGTTTGGTATGGATAACTCAAAACTTGTTGGTACTCCCATGGTGACCAGATGCAAGCTAACACAAAATGATGATTCTTCTAAGGAAAATCAAACTAGATATAGATCAATGATCAGTGGATTGATCTATTTAACCTAAACAAGACTAGATATTATGAATGTTGTATGTATAGTTGCTAGATTTCAGGATGATCCAAAAGAATCACATGTGACTTTTCTTAAGAGAATCTTCAAATATCTGAAAGGAACAGTTGACTTTGGACTTTAGTATCCAAAGGATGATGATCTCACTTTGAGTGCTTATACTGATGCAAATTGGGTTGGAGATGTAAATGATAGGAAAAGTACTAGTGGTGGTGCTTTCTTCCTAGGGAAGAATTTAGTATCTTAGTTTAGAAAAAAGCAGAATTCCATTTCTCTATCTACTGTTGAAGCAGAATGCATTGTTGTTGCAAAACAACTATACTCAAGTGATTTGGATGAAACAAATGCTAAAGGATATCAGAGTAGTATATGATGAGCCTATTTCCATATACTGTGACAACTCAAGTGCTATAAACATATCAAAGAATCATGTACTACACTCTAAGACCAAGCATATATCAATCAAGTTTCACTTCTTGAGGGAGAAAGTGAATGAGAAATAAGTCAAATTGGAGTATGTGCCTACCAAAGAACAAATTGTAGACATCTTTACTAAGCCATTGTTGAAGGTAATTCTAGCTATTGCAGATGTCTCTCTATTGTTTCTTGGTGTTTCTAGATTGTGCTCTATCTTTTTGGTACGTCCACATTGATCTGTGTGCTCGTAATCAAAATTTTTTCTTTGTATGCTCCATTTTTCATGTTCTTGGCCGATATGATGGGTGTATTGTGTGGTGGATCTTCAAGATGAAATTAATTGGAGTCTTTTCGAGTTGGAGTTGTTAATTTGGGTCTCCACTATGTTGTGGCCAACTTTGGTGGATTCACATTAAAAATTTAATTGTAAATTTGGGCCGACATTGAAAATATGTTTTATTTTTGGCCAACTAAGTTGTTGGTGTAATCTCATGTTGCGGATATATAAGAGCGATTGTTTCATCGGTGAAAAGTGTGTGTGCTTCATGTTCTCGGTGTGTTCCCATGTGTGTATGTGCGAATATAATTTGATTGCAAATCAGAGTGTGAAGAAGAATGAGTGAAGTGCGAAGAAGTTTGAGCGAAGAGGAAAGAAGGTTTTTTTGTGCTTAACTGGAACTGTAATCAGGCTTGTGCAAAAGCTATTTTCTCAGTTCACAATTTGGATGGTTTTAATCCAAACTTTTGGGTAGTGAGTCATCTTTTGTATTTGAGCAGTGAGCTCTAGGAAGTGTGCCTAAATGCATGTGCATTCCCTTTATTATTTTCATTATACTTTTAACAGGGTATAATATTGTGGACTAACCTCCACCATGGTTTTTCCCCTAATAGGGTTTCCACGTAAAAAAATATTGATTTTCTCTATCTCTCTGATGTGTTAATTGTTCTTGGTTAATTGCTTATTCATCAGATCTAAGATTAAGTTTAGCAAAGTTTGAAAAGTTTAAATCTCTGTGACAATTGATTCACCCCCCCTCTCAATTGTCTATCCTTTTTTTTCCAACACCATCAACATGACAGGTGTAGGTATATGTTTTTATGCACTTATGATGGGAATCTTTCACATTTGTGGGAGACCACCCAGTGTGGAAGGGAATGTTGATGATTTAGACACATCAGTCTTGGCTGCAAGTTCAGGCAACATTGCAGGATTGAGCACTAGACTCTACACTGGTATTTTTGAGATTGACATTGGCTAGGCTTTTCAGAAGAAGATAAGTTCTCCTAAGTTTTTCACACTAGATCATGGTAATGTTATAGCCCCTTTCAAAGTAGTATATGGAATTCATGATGGTATTCTTCTCACTCCTGAAAGAAAATTAGGACACTTGCAGTTGCTTTTAGATAGAGTTTTTGTTGGAAGGAATACGAAGGGTAATGGTGATGTTGTGGCGAGATCAACTTATCCTATTATGAGTTGTGAGTCTTCTTCTAATAATCGCAGAATAGGATGGAGTAAACACATTTACTCTGGTTGTCCATTGGCACAGTCAAGGGAGTTTAATCTTGATTGCATCATGAGGTGTGCTCATTAGTTCTCTTTTAGCCCTCATGTGCAGTATTTGATGATGGCATTGATGTCACAGAGAGATGGGTTGAATAAGGGATGTGCGGATTCACTTTGGTATGACATTCTTTAGATTTTAGATGACAAGTCCAAGTTTGACAGGTCTCTTACTTTGATTTCCCCAGTTGAATCTTTTGAGTAGTAGGAGTTTGAGATTTGGTTTGATTGGACTCTAGGGGTTATTAAAGTTGCACAACAAAAGTCAGTTGGACTTCCAGTTTGGTCATGGGATCCAGTTAGGGATTGATTTTGGATACATGATAACAATTTTTGGATGGCAGAGCTCACTAATCAGTAGATGATAGAGATCCCTATGCACAATTTATATAGGTTTTTTTTTCAAAGTAGGGATCCAGGAGTTTACTTGTTGGGTAGTTGGATTCATAGATTAATAGGGCCTAATAGTGTCAGGAGCTTCAACTGTATATTGAGGATTCTGGTTGGGGTTCTTTCTAGGATTATTTGGGATCTAGGTGGATGGTGGACATGTACAAATGGTTTGTCATCCAGTTATCAGATGTTGTGGCAATTGAGTTGGATTGGAAATTGCGGATTTCTTGAGGGAAAGCAATCTTTGGGATGGGAGGAATGTCATGTTCTCAAATTGGAGGAGATATTAAATTAATTGTTTATTAAAGTTATTCCAATAAAATATAATATCAAAAGGGATGACTTTATATTTAATTAATTTAATAATAAAATGACTTAAAATAAAATAATAAATTATAAAAGCCACTTGAGGAATAAAAAAATATTCTTCTAGAAGCTTCTTGTAAAGTCAATGAAAAATTCATATAAGGAGTCATTGGCTTAGCATTTGAGCATGATTGATTTGGAATTCATTTCTCATTACTAGTTTCGTAAGAAGCTTGAATGCTTTATTTTCTCGAGGGTTTGAAGACTCTAGAGTACCAGGTTCGGTTGCGGAAGATTAACCCTAGCTTGAGTTATTGATGAATCCATCCAGGGTTTCTCCTTTGTGCTTCATTGAAGATATTTTCAATTGCAATAGCTGTTGTACTATTGTGATTTTGAGTATTAAGTTCATTAGGGTGCAATAGTTGATTTATTATTGCATCATCATTTCAATTGCAACAACTGAGGTATTCTTGCAATCTTCATTTCATTGGAAAGTGCAATAATTGTTGTATTGTTGCAATTTCTCTTGAAATTGTTTATGTTGAGTGTCTATTCCAAATTTTAATGGTCTTTGACAGAAATTTGGAAAATTGGAGATGATCGATTTTGTCAAGTCAATAGTTGCATTTTGGGAATAATATTTAGTCATTTTGAGAAATTCAGTTTTGTGAAGATCATCTTCAATTAAAGGAAATCGATTTTATTATTGGAGGTATTGAAATCCATTTTCATTATTTATCAGAGTTCGATTTGTGATCATTTTGTGGATGAAATCGAGTCTCTTCAAAATTCTGGGTAAATCTGGGTGCTTGCATATAATACAATTTTTGGTCAACATTCATCTTGGCATTCAATTTGAAAATAATTGAATATAATATTCAAAAAATAAAAAGATTGGAGATTAGAATGTTCAGATAAGACAAAATAGAAATAAGACAAAAGTAGAATTAGAATAAAAGAAGAATCACTTTCCTCTTGGACCTGTCGAGAGCTCTCAACCTACTTGCAAACAATATTATTGGTTGGGATGTCTTCATTCAAGAATTGAGTATAATATTCAAACAAAAGAGAAAGAATCTCTTAAAAGAAGAAAGAGACAAAGTCAGAAGCTGGCATAGCCACTGGGAAATATAAAGTGAAAATTGTGGAACATTGGCACTGCCATAGGAAGTCCAATTAAATTTGAGGAAGAATATTTTAAGGGAATCAATATTATATTTGAAGAAGAAGCCGACAATTATTGGCTAGGATAAAACATCTTCAAGTCTATGCTTGGCATGATTTAGTTTGTACCTTAGTTGCTGCAATTATCTATTAAATGCCATTCCTAGGCACAACACTCTGTCAGTCATTTCTGAGTTTGGATGTTTATCTTATAATTGAACTTTGCTGGAGAAGGTTGACTTCAAGGGAGGAATCTATTGGGTCCTTGCATCGTGGGTTTCATGCATTGTTCTAGGTTCTTTCATTTTTATATATACATATGCATGAAGAGTCTTTGTGTTTTCCTTTTCAGTCACTAATTAGTAAGAGTGTAACTATTGTCATCTACAACAACAACAAATGTATTTATCATTTTACAACTTTATCATTTTACAACTCTATCATATCAAATTGTAGTCATTCATCAAATGCTGATCTTGTAGTTGAGATAGTAATGCTTTATGCAATTGAAAGATATTTGTAAATATTGTAATCAGTTGGGATCATATATATATAAATTTAGTAATATGGAGCTTGGGGCTGCATTCAAAGTATTTGTTAAAATTCCACTTTTTGTAGTTGCATGTTAGCTTAGATTTCAGTCATCTTTCATGTATTGGAAAATCGCAAAAAGACTTTCAATTTCATTCCTAGAGTGTTAGTAATCATTTGGAATTTCTCGTTAAGAATTTAATGCATACATGATTACATCATTCAAATCAAGAAGAAACCAAACAAAAAATCACAAAGAACAATTAAGCAAAGTGTTTGATGAAATGCCCAAGTGCTGAAAGTTGAAAATTTACATCAGAATTAGTAAGGGACATTACAGTGGTATCAGAGCTAAGATTTCTACCAGCCTATTGGGTAGTTCCACTTTGTTTTAGCTGATCAAAACATATCAGAAATTCCTATTTATAAGCATGGAATCAATGAGTGACATAGAGTTTGGAGAGAGACTTTTTATGGTAGGAGATAAACTTGGCCACTTGTTTCTAATCAAATATGCTCTTCTTAGTTCATTGGAGGTTGGTGGACCAACCACCTTCTCAAATAATTCAAGCAAGGTATGATTCTGATATTGATCTCTTTGGAGGAAGATAGGTTATTGAGACACAAAGATAAGGATGTAAGACTTGTTGTGGCCCATTGCCTAAGTGAAATTATTAGGATTATAGCTCACGAAGTTCCTTTTATTAATGGAAAAATGAGACAGGTTTTTCAATTGATGGTTGAAAACTTTCAAGGGATATGTGACATCAAAAGCCCTACTTTTAGTAAGAGGGCTAAGATTTTAGAAACAGTGGAAAAGCTACGGTCATACATTATCATGTTTGATCATGATGGTCTTATCCTCTAGCTATTTGACTGCTTCATATCAGGAATCAAGAATCATCACTTAGACAGTGTGAAGACAAGTATATTCACTATTTTGTTTGTGATCCTCGATGAAGATGAGGATGTTTGCAAACAACTGCAATCTAAATTATTAATCATTTGGAGAAAAGAGTATCATGTTTCAATTGTAGCATATCATCTCGTAAGAAAATTAGTTGAGTGGAAAGTTGAGAAGTTTAAGGAACAACTAACTGCATAAGAGTTAATCTCATTTGGCCTACAGGTTCCATCTTCTCTACAGGTAGATAGCAGCCCATCATCCAGTAGAGCAGTTGAGTTGGATGATGAGTACATCGAGCAACCTGAGCCCTCTTGTGTTGAGACACCTCATCAAGGCATTGATGATGATTTTATAGGTAGAATTAGTGCTAACCTAATTCCAAATCAGAATGAATGTATTCAGGACTTGACAAAAGAAGATAGTTGGGTGACTCAAGCACTTCATGAAGAATCAGATGCTTATTCATATAAAGAAGAAGCTAATCATACACCCCATAGTCTGCATAGCTGGAGGAACCAGTTGAAGGTCAATGAGGATGAGATTATGGTAGCCTTATCTCAGTATAAAAAAATTCACAAGTTGATTAAAAATCACCTTTACACGGTTCAGTTAGAGAGAAGATAAAAGGGAGATGAAGCAGAGTCTTCTCATGTTTGCTTGAAAGAAGTCAAAGAAGGTATGGGAACAATGAAGAAAAATTATTTACACCTTCTTTCAAATCATGACCACCTTCTCAACCTCATTAAGATCTATTCATATGCTTTGATGAGGAAAGAAGAGGAAGTTGATCAGCTCTCTCATGAGCTTCAGGTCACTTGTGATTCCTTGAGGATGACTCAGATAGCTCTTTAGGAATTAGAGATTCGTGTTGATGAGCTCTTCTTAGAGTTGAGTTCGGCTCAAGATTCATTATGTATAGCAAAGACTCAGTCATCTATGGCAGCTAGGACATATGTTAAGGATAACAGTGTTGGATCTCCTAGCATTCATACTTAGGATATAGATGCAGTGCCTCTTGTGATGGCTAGGAAGGAGGAATCAGTTGGTGATAGATGTATTCTTGAGTTTCTAGTTGATTTCAGTCTATGGTTTGGAGTTAGGTGTGAGGACAGTTGTATTCCAACTTTACCATGGGTTCTATATCATACTTCATTGGTTGATAATAGTGCTACTTTGAGTGCAGTAGTAGTTGAGATGGATAGCGGGAGTTGGGATTGTCACCTTGGAATTAAGGGACAAATTGATGATGAGCTCTTATCATCCCTTGATAGTAGAGATACTTTTTGCTAGCTTTATTATGGACTTGATTCACAGCCTAAGTGGTGTTGTTTTTATTTATACCAGCAGCTTGACTGGTGTTGGTATATGTTTTTATGCACCTATGATGGGAATATTTCACATTTATAGGAGACCACCTAGGGTGGAAGGGATTGTCGATGATTTAGACACATCAGTCTTGGCTGTAGGTTTAGGCAACATTGCAGATTTGAGCACCAAACTCTACATTGGTATTTTTGAGATTGACATTGGTCAGTCTTTCTAGAAGAAGATAGGTTCTCCTAATTCTTGCACACTGGATCATGGTATTATTCGAACCCCTTTCTAAGTAGTAGATGGAATTTATAATGGTATTCTTCTCACTCCTGAAAGAAAATCAAGACACTTGTAGTTGCTTTTGGATAGAGGTTTTGTTGACAGGACTACAAATGGTAATGATGATGTTGTGGTGAGATCAACTAATCTTCTTATGAGTTGTGAGTCTTCTTCTGATAATGACATAATAAGATGAAGTACACACAACTACTCTGGCTGTCCATTGTCACAGTTAGGGGAGTTTCATCTCGATTGCATCATGAGGTGTGCTCATCAGTTCTCTTTCAACTCACATGTACAAGATTTGATGATGACATTGATGTCACAAAGAGATGGGTTGAATAAGGGATGTGAAGATTCAACCTAGTATGACATGCCTCAGATTTTAGATGATGAGTCCAAGTTTGACAAGTCTCTCACTTTGATTTCTCTAGTTGGATGTTTCCAGCAGTAGGACTTTGAGATTTGGTTCAATTGGACTCTAGGGGTTATCAGAGTGGCACAACAAAATTCAAATGGACTTCCAATTTGGTCATGGGATCGAATTAGGGATTTCTTTTGGATACATGATAGCAGTACTTGGATTGTAGAGCTCACTAATCAATGGATGGTAGAGATCCTTGTGCAAAATTTATATAGGGATGTTTTTTAGAGTAGGGATCTAGGAGTTTACTTGTTAGGTAGTTGGCTTCATAGATTGACAAGGCCTGATAGTGTCAGGAGCTTCAGCTGTATATTGAAGATGTTGGTTGGGGTTCTTTCTAGGATCATTTGGGATCCAGGTGGATGGTGGACAGGCACCTGTGGTTTTCCATTCAGTTATCAGATGTTGTGGCAGTTGAGTTGGATTGGTAGTTGCAGATTGCTTGAGGGAAAGCAATATTTGGGAAGGGAGGATTGTCATGCCCTCGAATTGGAGGAGATATTAAATTAAATATTTATTAAATTTATTCCAATAAAATATAATATCAAAAGGGATGAATTTATATTTAATTAATTTAATAATAAAGTGACTTAACATAAAATAATAAATTAAAAAAGTCACTTAAGGAATAAAACAATATTCTTCTAGAAGCTTCTTGGAAAGTCAATGAAAAATCTATATAAGGAGTTGTTGGCTTAGCATTTGAGCATGCTTGATTTGGAATTCATTTCTCATTACTAGTTTGGTAAGAAAGCTTGAATGCTTTGTTTTCTTGAGGGTTTGAAGAATCTAAAGTACTAGGTTCGGTTGTGGAAGATCAACCCTAGCTAGAGTTGTTGAGGAATTCATCCAGGGCTTCTACTTTGTGCTTCATTGAACATATTTTCAACTGCAATAGCTGTTGTATTATTGTGATTCTGAGTATTAAGTTGATTAGGGTGCAATAGCTGAGGTATTGCTGCAATCTTCATTTCACTGAAAAGTGCAGTAGTTGTATTGTTGCAATTTCTCTTGAACTTATTTTTTTTGGGTGTCTATTCCAAATTTTAATGGTTTCTAACCAAAATTTGGAAAATTGGAGATAATTGATCTTGTCACATCAACATTTGCATTTTGGGAATAATATATAGTCATTTTGAGAAATTTAATTTTGTGAAGATCATCTTCAGTTAAAGGAAATCTATTTTATTATTGGAGGTATTGAAAGCCATTTTCAATATTTATCAGAGTTCGATTTGTGATCATTTTGTGGATGAAATCAAGCATCTTTAAAATTTTGGGTAAATCTGGGCACTTGCATATAATACAATTTTTGGTCAACATTCATCTTGGCATTCGATTTGAAAATAATTGAATATAATATTCAGAAAAGAAAAATATTGGAGATTGGAATGTTTAGATAAGACAAATCATAAATAAGATAAAATTAAAGTTAGAATAAAAGAAGAATCACTTTCCTCTTGGACTTGTCGGGAGCTCTCAACCTACTTGCTAACTATATTATTGGTTGAGATATCTTCATTCAAGAATTGAGTATAATATTCAAACAAAAGAGAGAATGCATCGCTTAAAAGAAGAAAGAGAGAAAGTTAGAAGTTGATGTGGCTACTGGGAAATATAAAGTGAAAATCATGGAACATTGGCACTGCCATTGGAAGTCCAATGAAATTTGAGGAAGAATATTTTAAGGGAATTGATATTATATTTGAAGAAGAAGCCGAATATTATTGGTTGAGACCAAACATTTTCAAGTCTATGATTGGCGTGATTTAATTTGCACCTCAGTTGCTGCAATTATCTATTAAATGCCATTCCCAAGCGCAACACTCTATCAGTCGTTTCTGACATTGGATGTTTATCTTATAATCGAACTTCGCTAGAGAAGGTTGACTTCAAGGGAGGAATCAATTGGCTCCTTGCATCATGTGCATTTCAGGCATTTTTCTAGGTTCTTTCATTTTTGTAGATACATATGTATGAGGAGTCTTTGTATTTTCCTTTTGAGTCACTAATTAGTAAGAGTTTAACTACTGTCATCTACAATAGCAATAGATGTATTTATCATTTTATAACTCTGTCATATTAGATTGTAGTCATTCATCAAATGGTGATCTTATAGTTGAGCTAGTAATGCTTTATGTAATTGAAAGATATTTGCAAAGATTGTAATAAGTTGGAAATATATATATATATATATATATATATATATATATATATATATATATATATATATTATATGGAGGTTGGGGTTGCATACAAAGTATTTGTTAAAATGTTACTTGTTGTAGCTACATGTTAGCTTAGATTTCATTCATCTTTCTTGTATTGGAAAAATCACAAAAAGACTTGTATTTCATTCCTAGAGTGTTAATAATCATTTGGCATTGCTAGTTAAGCATTTAATGCATCATGACATCATTCAAATCAAGAAGAAACCAAACATAAAACCATAAACAACAATTAAGAAAAGTGTTTGATGAAATTTCCAAGTGTTGAAAGTTGAAAATTTACATCAGAATTAGCAAGGGACATTACAAAGAGTGATACCTGTATTGAATTGTGAAATCTCAATGTCTAGGAAGTAAAGCAGTAAACCCAAGTCAGTCATCTCAAACCTATTTTGAAGATTTGACTCCATGAATACAATAGAAGATGAAGAACTTCTAGTTATTAGTAAATCATCATCATAAATTACCAATATCAATAATGAATCATCCTTTCACATGAAATACATATCATGAGTTGAATGACATCGAGTAAAATTAGAAGCTATAAGAAAGGAAGATATATTGGTGTACCAAGCCCTAGGGGCTTGTTTGAGGCCATGCATGGATTTTCCAAGTCTACATACTAAGGATGAATCTTGAAAGAAACCTAATGATCACTCCATGTAGATTTCCTCCTCAAGCTCACTATGAGGAAAAAATCTCTTCACATCCATATAATGCACATCACAACCATATGCAACAAAAATAACCAATGTGAGTTGAATAGAAGTCATCTTGGCCACAGGTGTAAAGGTTTCAGTGCAGTCAAGCCCAACTACCTATAAAAATCCTTTGGCAACCAATTGTGCCATATACTTCTCAACTAACCTATCTACTACAAACTTGGTCTACTAGACCCACTTACATTGAACCATATTTCTTCACTTTGGAAGTTAAGTCAAATCCCAAGTTTAATTTATGAGTAAGGACTCATATTCCTCTTGTGTAGTGCTATTCCCCTTAGGTATGCTTGATGCATCTTGAAATTTCTATATATTGGAGGTAGAGGGTAAGAAAAAATGTGACCCATTTTGATAATCTTACCATGTACATCTATCATCTGCTAGATTCCCTACCCAAGTTCTTGCACTATCAAGTGTTTTTCTAACCCAAAGAGGGTGAGAAGTGGGTGAGTTAGCTATGTTAAAAAATCATACTCCACACCATGTGTTGAATTAGATGAAGATGAATCCACATCACTATCCTCACTATCAAAAGAAGAAGAAATTTTTTCCTCAATAACCTGTGTTGATGATCATAGTCATTAGAAGAACCATCAAAGCCAAGTGATTCCTTAATAAAAGGAGAAATGTCAAGTGTAGAATCAATTGATCTTTCCTAAAAATTAACACTTCTCTAAATTAACAAATCATGTGTGGTTGGGTGGAGAAGTTGATATCATTTTACCCCATATAGATAACCTACAAATATGTAAGGTTTGGATTGAGGATCCATAGCCTTGCAATGTTGCTAAGCTATTCATATCATAGCTAGATATCCAAAGACCCTAAAGTGCTCGACAAATGGTTTTCTTCCTATACAAGCTTCAAAGGGAGTGCCACCTTTCAAATATTTGCGAGGAACTCTATTCTGTATATAACAAGCACAATTGATTACTTCTACCTAGTACTATGGTGTAAGACCTTTGGAGTGTATCATACAATTAGTCATATCTTTCAAGGAACTATTCTTATGTTTTGCCACACCTTTTTGTTGATGAGTATAAGGAACTATTTTTTGCATGTATATCCCCTCAATCATGTAAAACTATTCAAAATTAATGTTGACATATTTCCCCCATTATCAATTCAAAGAATTTTAATGGTATTCCCTAATTGTTTCTCAACTAGTACCTTGAAATTGCATAATTGTAAAATTGCATCCCTTGCAATTTCACATACATTCTTGTATCTGCTTTAGTGACCGCTTCTTTAGCATCTTGAGTAGGCTCATTTTAGCCCCTGCATTATCCTTTTTCCCCTCTCAGGATGCTCAACACCCCTTTTTAGTAGCTACCATTGTATGTTAGCTTTGCATCAAAATTTGTGCCTTTCTCGATCATGTTGTTTTGTAGCATGACATGCTCGAACACTAGCATGTTGCACAGACGTGTATACACTGCATAGACATTTGTGCACCGAGCGGACGACTGTGCACCGCGCTAGCGTCGTACGATGTTTCAATGTTCAAACAACCATTTCTGTGCATTTTTACCACTTGTCACATAATTTTTTCGGTGGTAATAGCTGGGAATGCCTTGTAATTTCTCAGGAAGCTTCTTTTCTCTCTTTAAAAGATGTCCTTTCAATTCATTTACATCTCTAGCTTCATTCTAGCTTCTCTCTAATTTCTTCTAGCTCCATTCTTACAAGAACCTCTAGCTTCATTCTAGCTTCTTCTCCTTGGATTTTTTCTCAAACATTATAACATCTTGCTCTTGCTTGCACAACTCCTTTATTTGTCATAGCAACTTCAAGCTCTCACATACTTGCAACATTCTTGGATCTTGCAGCTATCTTGCTTTCCCTCTTTGCAACTCCTTTGGCTCTTGCATCTCTATCTCTCTCACTTCATTCTTGTGAGCATCTTGGGACTCCATATCCCACAACCATTGCATCTCATACTTTGTGATACGGGTTATCCTCCTTGAGTGGGGATTTCTTTTATCACCTCTTTTGTGATACGAGTTCTCCTCTTCGAGCAGGGATCACTTTTATCACTCATACTTGGTGGTCTGGGTTTTACTCCTAAGTAGGTTTTTCTTTCACTGCATGATTTTTCCATTTTGGTTCATCTCTCTTTCTATCTGGCTGTCCGTGGAGGTGGGAACACCAAAATAGGGGTTTGACTAAGGAAAACCCCTATACAACACCAACACTTTCTCGAGATCTTATAGATGCATGTGTTGAAGGTATCTACTAGCTGGAGGCTTCATTACTTGGATTGTTGTGAGAATCTTCTTACCTTTCCTCTCCTTATCTTTATCATCTATTTTAATTTATTTCCGTTCTATTACATTTTGTTATTTTCCTATGCTTTAGAAGTTCTTAGCAATCAAAGTAGAAGTAGTCATTTAGCTATTTTCTATGATGAACTCACTTTTTGGTCCATATGAGAAACCATCATGCCTCTGGCATGCCAGCATGCCTCTGGGACGCCAATGCATCATGTTGTCATCCGTATCCTACGCTGTCATCCTTTCATTGGGAGCTTGTGAGTTTGTCCAGAAAATATTTATGACCTGCTCTCAAATTCTAGAACTCTCGTAGTTGTTCCTTGAGGTAGATTAGGGTAGTTCGCCCTGTGAGGCTCTCTGAATGAAGAGAACTCGTGAGTAGTGAATCCCCCTTCTCTACATTTTGGTGAACCTAACATGAAGAGGATGTTTTTAAAAAATCTAGGAATTTCTTTACCCCTACCTTCATAAATGCAAATTACTAGAACCTAGATACTGAAAAAATTAGAAAATCTAGATTTTTGGTTTTTCTTTGTTCTATCATCAAAATAAATTTAATTTCTTCTTTTATTAGTTCGGTATCTAATTATATTCAAAGTTTTAATGATGTTCCATTTCATGCATGTGATAGTGATTTGGCTTTGCCTGTCACTTGACATCTTTGGTTCGTCTCACAAAATCCCTCTTGCTTCAGAGGATATCTTGTTGCAAGAAGATGAAATCATTGATACCTTTTCTTAATGTTACTCTACCTTCTCTTCATTCCAATGCACTCTCTTCTAGAGATGATGCATTTATGAATGACGAATCTCCATTTCCTTCCAATGCACTCTCTTCTAGAGACATTACATTTGTGAATGATGAATCTCATCTTTGTTCTGATGCACTCTCTTCTAGAGATGATGCATTAGAAAATGATGAATCTCCTTCCAAATTTGTTCTTGTTTGGATCAATGTTGAGAATATGTCTTCAAATAATTATTCCACTAGTTGTGATGATTCTATAAATGTAATCTATGTCTCTGCTGCCCCTCAAAGGCCTAAGAGACCGATCATTTATGTGACACCATCTAGTCCTTCTCCTAAAAGGATTTGTTCTATTGATGGTCTTGAATTTTATAGTAATTCCCTTGATCTTTCTAAGGATCCCTCTTATAGAGCGGTATCCCATACTTATGAGAATAGAGTGAATAAGCAACCAAGCCTTCCTCAAGCACCTAAACCTACAAATAAAGCACCTAGTGATTACGATCTTGTCAAGAAACCTCAGGTTACTCTGGCTAAGATCTCACTATGGGACTTGCTTTAGTCTACTCTAGTTTATCAAGGTATGCTTCACGAAGCCTTGCAAAAGATCCTCTTGCCTTCTTTCGCTAGGCTGATAGATACTGATGTGTTGATAGCTCATATTCATGTGGATTCACCGAATATCACGTTCTATCTATAGGAACTCCCACCTCCAGAAGTACAAAAGCAAGAATATCCCTTAATGATTATAGTTTATATTAATAAAATTGGCATTAGACGTACTCTCATTGATGTTGGTTCAGTGCTCAATGTGTGTAGTATTGATCTATTGCCTAAAATTAATATTGATTCATCTTCTCTTAATACTTCTTCTATTTTCATTCGTGGGTTTGATAATGTCGGTTGATAAGCCCTAGGCACGATAGTCTTTCCTTTGAGGTTGGGACCCACTATTGTACCCACCCTTGTGTATGTCATTTCAAAAAAAATTCCATATAACCTTCTTCTTGGTAGATCGTGGATTCATGCTATGGGTGCAGTCTCATCTATCTTGCAAAAATCTATTAAGTTCATTTGCAATGATCAAGTAGTCACAGTCAAGGTTGACCCTGAGGCTATGCACCTATGTGAGATGGCAGCTGATGGTCAAGCTTCGGTTGTGCATGCTTTTATTATTTTAGTGTCTGTTTACTCTAGTAGTACACCTACTATAAAGGATACTCTTGAGATAGATGTCCCTGAAGAAGATCCTTCAGAAGCAAGAAACCTTAATTCTATTCCTTTTACCTCTTCACAAGAAAATGCATGTCTTGGTGATGATTGGAGTTCTTTAGACTTTACAAATTACTTCAGTGGAGAACATAAAGTCGACCCAATCCACTTAGACCTTCTGGTAACATCATCCAAACTCGCTATCAAAGATGAATTCTATTATGTATTGCGGGGTAAGGTTAATGCAAATTGTAATGTTATTGGTGTTGGTCCTCCTTTTGAAGAAGACAATCACACTTATGTTAAGGAATTTAATGTTGGTAATCCTATTAGGAAAGATGATGGTGAACCCGTAGAGGAGTATGATCCCCATTTCCAGAATAATACTCTCTACAAAGATCCTCCATTGTCTTCTATCATTGTGCCTTCTTGTAAGAAATTTAAATTTTCTCCACAAGAGAAAGGGTTCCTCCCTGCTCCTCATCCTTTATCTAAGCAAGAGCATATTTTGTTGTGGCTTCTAAAATCCCACTTAATTATTCTTCCTTCTCCTACTTGCAAGAAATCTCATGAACATGATAAGGAAAAACATTCTTTCTATGCATACCATGGAGTGCCTGGCCATTCCACTAGTGGATGTAAGGCCTTGAAGGATAAAATACAACTTCGTGATTCAGGTGCCATCACTCATTTATTTGTTAATGCATCTGAATTTTCTTCACATGACAAGTGATATTGAGGTTTACCTCTATCCTGCATGTTCCAATTATCTTGCATGGTTCTCCTCCCCTGTATGTTGGGGCAGTGATAACTTTTTCTAGAGATGTGTGTCCTTATTAAGGACCCCCTCTCTTCTCTTTGCTTCTCAAATAGTGCATCCCTTGAGTGGACACCTTTTCTTTTCAAGGGTTCCTGAGGGAACCCTTTGAAATATTTTCTCTCAAGTAAATTCTTTGGTGTCTAGCTTGGGGGCAGCCCGACTTGACCTTGCTTTTCAAACAACACATCCCTTGAGTGGACCCCTCTTCTTTTGAAGGGTTCTTGAGGGACCCCTTTGAAAAATTTCCAACTTATTGATGGTTTGGATGACTGTCTGCTTACTTGCCTACATGGCCACTTTATAACATGTTCTATATACGGGTAAACATGTCACTTTACGAGTGTGCCTATGAAGCCACTTTTTGACTCTGCGGAGTCCCCTTTCCTAAATGGTTTCCTCCATGTGAGAGATCTTGGGCGATACCTCCCTACAAGTCTGTGGGTTTATAAGGCGCTTCTTCTAAGCTTCCTCCATGCGAGAGATCTTGGGGGTGGCTCCCTTATAGTTTTGTAGGTCTATAGAGCACTTTCCTGGCTTCCTCCATGCAAGAGATCTTAGAAGACACCTTCCTTGTAGTTTTGTGGGTCTATAATTCACTTTTCTAGGTTTCCTTAATGCAAGAAATCTTGGAGGACACCTTCCTTGTAGGTCTGCGGGTTTGTAAGGAACTTTTTCAGGTATCCTTCATGTGAGAGATCTTGGAGGACACCTTCCTTACAAGTTTGCAGGCCTGTGAGGCACTTAAATTCTTAAATTCTCTCTTCTCTTCTCTTATGTATATATCGGATTGCAGACTTGCATCTTCTTCATCCTGAGTATATGCCCTTCTTCTATGTAATTTGGGGTTGACGCATAGTACTGAGACAACCCTTTACATCAAGGTCTCTTTCACTTTGCTGACTCAAATCTTTTAGCTCTCTATGTTATAAAATTGTTGTCTGGTTTAGATCTTTATTGTCTAATGCATCTATTTTGCAGGTCTTTAGCCTGGGAGTATGCTTCCATGGTCTGAAGATTTATCTACTTCCTCTAAAATATCCTTTTGGCATATGATGTTATTTATGTTTAGTAGATTTCCTTTAGCGTGCATATTACTATAAATTCACATGCCTGCTAAAGTGGGGGAAAAATGCAAAGGCATAAAATTGTAACCCTTGCAATTTCACATACATTCTTGTATTTTCTTTAGTTTTCACTCCCTTAGCATCTTGAGTAGGCTCATTTTAGCCCCTACATTAGCCTTTTTCCCCTCTCAGGATGCTCAACACCCCTTTTTAGTAGCTACCATTGCATGTTAGCTTTGCATCAAAATTTGTGCCTTTCTCGATCATGTTGTTTTGTAGCATGACATGCCCGAACACTAGCATGTCGTGTAGATGTGTATACACTACATAGAAATTTGTGCACTGAGTGGATGACTGTGCACTGCGCTAGCGTCTTGCGATGTTTCAATGTTCAAACAACCATTTTTGTGCATTTTTAGTAGCTACCCTTGTGTGTCATCTTTGCATCAAACTTTGAGCCTTCCCTGATCATGTCATTTTGTAGTGTGACATGTTCAGACACTAGCACACTGCATCGATGTCTGCGCGTCGCGCTAGCATCCTGTGACGTTTCAACATTCAAATTATTTTTTCCATGCATGTTTTCCACCTGTCACTTGTTTTTGTCAATGGTAATGGTTGGGAACACCTTGTAACCACTTGGAAGGCTTCTTTTCTCTCTTTAAAAGATGTCCTTTCAATTCATTTGCATCTCTAGCTTCTTCTCCTTCTTGGCTTCTTTCTCAAACATTCTACCATCTTGCTCTTGCTTGCACAACTCCCTTATTAGTCACAATAGCTTCAAGCTCTCAAATCCTTGCAACATTCTTGGCTCTTACAGCTATCTTGGTTTCCCTCATTGCAACTCCTTTGGCTCTTGCATCTCTATCTCTCTTACTTCATTCTTGTGAGCATCTTGGTATTCCATATCCCCCAACCATTGCATCTCATACGTTGTGATACAGGTTCTCCTCCTTGAGAGGGGATTGCTTTTATCACCTCTTTTGTGATACAGGTTCTCTTCCTTGAGTGGGGATTTCTTTTATCACTCATACTTGGTGGTGTGGGTTCTACTTCTGAGCGGGTTTTGCTTTCACCACATGCTTTGTCCATTTTGGTTCATCTCTCTTTCTATTTGGTTTTCTGTGGAGGTGGGAACACCAAAACAAGGGTTTGACTAAGGAAAACCCCTATACAACCCCAACACTTTCTCTAGATCTTACAGACACAGGTGTTAAAGATATCTACTAGCTAGATGCTTCATTACTTGGATTTTTGTGAGCATCTTCTTCCCTTTCCTCTCCTTATCTTTTTCATCTATTTTACTTTATTTCTGTTCTATTACATTATGTTATTTGCTTATCCTTTAGAAGTTCTCAGCAATCAGAGTAGAAGTATTCATTTAGCTATTTTATGTGACGAACTTTCTTTTTGGTTCGTACAAGATGCCAATGGACCTCTGAGATGCCAACATGTTGTGTTGTTGTCTGTATCCCGCGTTGTCATCCTTTGGACGAGAGCTTGTGAGTTTGTCCAAAAAAAATTTGTGACCTGCTCTTTCAGATTCTAGAACTCTCGTCGTTGTTCCTTGAGGTAGTTTAGGGCAGTTCGCCCCATGAGGCTCTCCGAATGAAGAGAACTCATGAGTAGTGAATCCCCCTTCTCTATAGAAATATCAAAACTTGTTAAAGAATTTATATTTGTCTAAGAAATTATACCCATGTATATCTAAAACAACATCTATGAAGGTGATAACATATCTTGTGCCCTTAGTAAAGGGTGGATGGGGAAATGCACTTGATACATCACTTTGAATTAGCTCCAAATATTGTGTTGCCCTCTAAGATTTACCTTTGTTAATTTTTCTTTAGGATGATTAAAAAGGGTACAACCCTCACAAAGATCCTTAGAGAATGTGACTCTTGGAAATCCTATGGCCATATCTTGCTAACTAAGTTGCTCAAGATAATAGTATTTAAGGTGGAAAAACCATTCATTCCATAATTTTATAATCTCATTTGAATGAGTAAGCAAGGTTTTGGGAGAAATATTAGAATAAAAATGTGAGAAGGTATGTTACCTAGAATGGTGATATTCCCTTCTCACAACTACTGAATCAATTTTTTCCAATTCTTTGATCTCAACTATATCTAGAGAAAAATTATTCTCACGCCTTTCCCTATGTGAGTAATATGATACACTGATAGGAGATTAGCTAAAAGTGAAGGTACACTTAGAAATTTTGTAAATATTCCTCCTTCAATTTCAATAGACCCTCTCCCTATAACTGAAGTTAGAGTATCATCAACCAAGGTGAAAGTAGACATGCTAGAAGGATCTTAGGAAGATAATTCAACTTGTGGTGAATCCACATGGTATGAAGCATCAAATTCAATAATTCAAGATGGAGATGGTGTGAAAGATGTAGAAACTATATCTTTTCCCTTAGATTTTTCTTTGTACTTAGCCTTAGTTGGTTCTTGGTTTGATGAGGATGGCTTGATGGACTCAAGGACCCCTATATTTTTCTTTTGGAGAAGATGATAAAAGTATTCAATATGTTTCACCATACACTTTTTTTCATCATGTCCAATATTTTTATAGTGAGCATACTTAACTCTTTATCTTTAGGTTTCCCTTGATTTGAAGAGCTTTCAGTATTAGGCTTGAAGGACTTAATTTTTTATTTCACAGTCTCCTTAATCTCCTTGTCCTTTTTTTTGTGAATTCTTCTTCCCTTGGTTTGAAGCCTTTTGTTTCCCATTCTCAACAATAAGGTCTTGAGTTTTGTAGACTTTAATGTCCCCATCTAAATTAACTTATCTTTCTCCCTATTTAGGTTAGCAATAAAGTCAATTAAGGATGGAGTTTTCCAAGTGGAAACCATAACACTCTTGGTAGATTAGAAGGTGGAAACAAAAACCAAATAATTAGGACCTAGCTTGAATAGAATAAAACAAATTAACTAGTTGTCTTTTTCTCTATTCCACATTCCTTAAGCTACAACCTTACTGATTTAAATTTGGTGAAGAAGAATTTTAAGGTATCAAAATAATTGGGGCTGAAACTAATGAGCTCATTCTCTGACTCATGGCTTCTCATTTCATCTTGCTTCCCAAAGAGTTTTTATAAAGATATCCAAACTTCATTAGGTGTATTTAAAGCTTTAACATGTAGAAGTTCTAGAGACACAGTTAGACACAAGAATCCAAAAGCTTGATCACATTTATTGAACCACTTAACTTTATCACTCTCATCAAATGGTTCTTTTTCAATTGCCATTGTCACTTTATATAACCCCTTGTTCTATATTATGAGTTGAACCTATGTTTCCCATTGGGGATAATTAAATGGAGTTAAAGGATTAATGTGTAAATTTCCATCCATGATTTGAGTTGATTTTTTGCAAAAGAAATAGAAGTAAAAAATTGAAAATGTAGGATGAAGTGTACCTAACACAAGAACACACACCCCTTGATTCAATAGTAGATACAAACATATACATCTTCATGGTACTCATGCCTAGATGAGGAAAGGAGGGGGAAGATATCCACTCATTAAGTTATATATTTGTGACTAAGTTTATATATTAGGAATATAGAGGGTAGATAAATCATTCATGTTCCTAAGTTTGTTCATCAGATGTAGCATGGATAAAAGGATAAGGGTAGTTGTAAAAATACAAGGTGAATTTGGGAAGGGATCATATATAAAAAATAAAACATGAAAAATGGCTACAAAATAATAATAGAAAAAGGTGGTGTGAGTGGGTATGCAATTAGGTCAAAATTGTAATGTATGTGTATGAAAAGGAGTAAAGCATGAAGGGTAGTTGGTGACAAATTAAGTGTATATTATAGGATGGTTCTAGGAAAGGTCTTGTTTTTCATTATTGCATAAGTGAAACATGGTGTGCTAAAGAACCTACTAATAAAAATACTATTATATGCACTAGAGGATGAAACAGGGAAAGAAAAAAGAAATTTTTCAAAGAGTAGAAAAATGGATAAAGCTGAGAATATGAAAGAAGTTGAGACAAAATAAAAATGAAGAGGATAGGGTTACATCATAGGGGAAAGAGAAAATTTATGTAAGCATCCTGATAGAACACCATGCAGACATAGATGAGAAGAGACAAACTTGGTCAACATGAAAAGGAATGGGAATTCCTATTGCTTTGGATTTTCCTCAAATTTTCTATAGACATAGAGACAAAAGGAATACGAGTAGGAAAATCACACAAATAAGAAGAATACATGATGGCAAACACATCATAAGGAAGAAGTACACATGGAAAAGAAGAAAACAATAGAAAAAGACATAAACATACCAAGAAATATTGGCACTCCAATAGTGTGTAGAATAATAGTTGATCTCATGTTATAAGATAGTAAACACTCATCACAAGCTACCCCTAATAGTCCATGGCATAATATCCCATAACATGACAAGGGATAGCAAACATGAAAATTCTATAAGTATGAGGTAGAGTAAGATAGTATGAGACACATTTGATGAGTAAGGTGGAAGCTCATCAATAATAAGTTCATTATTTATAATTTTGCGAGGTCTTTAAAATGGTGATGTACATTTCAATATTTGTTCACTTGTCTTTTGGGCTATCAATATTAGGTGATATGTTGTCATGTATAGAGGTGAAATTATTGACTTGATGAAAATTGTTACTATATGGTGTTTCATCAATGAGCATGCAATCATTACGAGCAAGGTTTGAAATTCCATTGTTTAACATTTTACATTTATTAGTTAAATTACCTAGTTCATGATGGTATACTTGTAAGACAACAAAATTGAACAACTTTGCTTCTTTTTTCTGCTAAATGGACTATAGGGTTAAGTGGCTACTTTATAATTGAAGAGAAATGTAAAATATGTTATAGAGGATTATGAGTTGATGTGAAATTACTATTATTTAGTCTAAGAAAATATCCCTATATTATACAAATAGACAATCAATCTAAATGTATCTTAAGGATAAGTTGAAAAAAAATGTGCAAGTAGTGAAAAATTATATCTTCTAAATTTGTGGTAAAATATTTTATAAAAAAATAGGTTATATAGTTGAATCATAGGTTGGAACTCCATGTGGATAAGAAGTGCAGAAAAATGAGTAGTTAATTCGTGCCATGTCATTAGCATTTTTTCTACAATAAGCGAGTTGTATTAGGGATACCTTAGGTTAAATTGGTATTGTAGCATGGAGACTTGGGCAAGAAGCCTAATCTAGTATAGAATTAGGGTAAAATATATAGAAATAGTCAAATGGATCCTCTATCAATGTAGTAGGAAATAATTTAGTTGGGATAAAATCATTAGAGGCTATTTTGATAATAAGGATACAAAGTTAATTCTAATTCGTAATGGGATCCCCATAGCCATTATATCTATCAAAGTGTAAGGATATTATTTCACTAGGGAAGGCATTTGTAAGTATAGTGGATGAAGGAGGTTATTTTATCCATGAATGCATAGAATGAGATGATCCAGAGGATCTTCATCAAAAATTAAGTTTCTCAATTTTCTCTAGAATTGGCATCATCAGGAAGAGGGAAAAATTCTGACTCCAACGCAACTCGAATGAAGTCAAACAGAGCTACGGAGCCCAAGATATGCTTGGTCAAACCCTGGTCAACCCTAGACCCAAGACAGAGAAAAAAGGGCCAAAAATTGATGTCATCAAAAATTTCAAAGTCAGCATCATCATGAAGAGCTCATCACAAGCTTTTTGATGACGTTTGCTTTGCGTGAATCAGAGTTTTTTTGCACCGGCTATAGCCAGTCAAAGTTTGCAGAGAAGGTTGTCCTTTGACCGTATGGATGCTGATGGTTGCATGCTGACATGGCAGTTCGTACGCTACAAATGAGGAAGTGGACCAATCTCGAGCCGACAAGTGTATGTCCGTACACTCAACCATACAAGTGACGTGGCATTCCGTACATCCTGCATGACACCTAGCGGCAGACACGTGGCGTCCGTACGACATGTCATTGGCCTAGTTAGCATACATGTCGGCATTCAGTAGTGAATGGAATTTTGCCACGTCGAACATCATTTGGGTGCCACGTGGTGCTTACTCCGTCGCCATCCCAGTTAGTTCAATAGGATATGAATCGGTTAATGAAAAGATGTAACAGCCTTCAAGGGGCTCGAACACACAATCCTCAGCATGTTAATCGAAGGGATTGACCAAAATACCATGCAAGAACCACTAACAACTATGCAATGGTGGTTTGTTTTGTGCTATCCATTTTTATTATCCATTTAAAAATGTGAGGCTGGCGGGAGTTGAACCCTGCACCGGCCAGGTAGTAAAATTTTAGACAACCAATAGACCACCGAATGCCATTAAAAATATGGATGGCATCGGTTTGTTTTGTTGAATGTTTCCAAACTGAATGCCTTAATTTAAAATAATTCCCACCAAAAATAAAATAATCAAACCTCCTAATCCTTATAAGGATTATAAAAATGAAAACCTCCTGTAACAAAAATAAGCCCAGAATGATAAATTAAGGGCTCCAAAACAAATTCAAATAATATTAGGGATTTTTACAAGATTTTGATATATGTTATTGAATATTTTATGTAAAATGGAGAGAGATAAGGTTCTTTTGAAAATCAATTAGTTATTAACCAAATTGATTAATTTTTTGTATAAAAAGGGGATTTAGAGGTTTGAAGGGTATCATTTCCATTCAGTGTTGACGACTTAAGAGATTTATGGAGAGACTAATTGTTGTTCTTGTACTCAAGAGAATGTTGAAATATTGTCATGCTTGAAGGGAAAAGTTTGTAAACATATGTGCCAATTTTAAAGATTTTAATCACGGTCTACTCTTTCGAGGGGGGGCCCAGACATAGCAATCGCCTTTGATCCTAAAACAAATCAAATTGGTATCCGAGCTGTGTTTTGACTAGTATTGCAGAATCAAATGCTAACGCACTCCAAGCTTCAAAGAGGTGAAGGAAAACTTGAAGAATACAATCCTAAGATCGGCAAACGAAGGAATTCATGAGTAATGGAGGAAACTAAAGCTAGGAAAAGTACTGAGCAAGAACTTGATGATAAGTCTTTCTAGTGAGTCTTCCTCGAAATGAAGGCTACGGTGGAAGAGTTGTATACGGAAAAGAAGAAGCACGAAAAGGGAGATTCATCGAAGCAAGAAAAGAAGGAAGATCGAAAGGACAAAGGAGGAAAAGATCCAGAAGCTCCATCTCCTCCATCTTCCCCTTCTTCTCCATCTTCCCCTTCTTCTTCCTCTTCTACTATTGTTAATCCTTTCAAAATCAAGTCTAAGCCTATTATCAAACTTGATGTAAAATTTGAATTGCCTAAGTATTGTGGTGAGTTAAATACAAAAAAAATAGATGATTGGATCCAAAAGGTAGAAGTGTATTGTAGGATTCAAGGCCTAACAGAAGATGCTTCTATGATCTAGTTAGCCAATCTCCGGTTGGGAGGCACAGCTCTCACCTAGTGAGAGAGTAGGACTCAGGAGGAAATTGCTCGCCATGGTAAGGTCAATATGACTTGGATGGAATTTATTGCAGCCCTTAAAAAATAGTTTTATCCTTTAGGTTATATGCAACAATTAACAATGAATTGGAAAACCTTTAGGCAAGGTAAGGGTCAGTCTATCCAAGATTACACCCATGAGTTTAGAAAATAGGCTATTTCTTTAAATGTTCCATTGTATACTTAGGATACATTACTTAAGTACATAGGTGGTTTGCATTCTTACCTAAGGCATACTATTCTAATGTTGAGTCCTAATAATTTGGATGAAGTTTCAATCCAAGCCCCTCATTTAGAGTCAAGGGGTAAGAACACTTTTAGTGATAATTTTTCAAAGAAACCATCTAAGTCTGAGGGGAAGTCTAAGGGTAAAGAAAAAGATAAAGATAAAAGAAAAGGGAAGAAGAAAACTACAGTTAAGAAGGAAGGTGATATGCCCACATGCTCCCATTGCAAGAAAGAGGGGAATGATGATTCAAAGTGTTGTAAGCTTCATCTCGAATTGAGGCCAAAAATATATGGAGGCAATAAAGGCAAGCAAAATACTACTATAGTGATTCAGCAAGATCTTGGATCTGACTCTGGAGATGAAACTTAGATTGTTGTTTTTGGGGTCCAAGGTAAAGGGAAAGGTATAATTCTCTCTTCTGATGAAAATGTTTCTAATGCAGATGCAAGTACAAGTAAAGTATTTACTCCTCCTAAAGCTGATAAACAATGGAATGAATTGTTTCATATTCAAGTTGTAACTAAGCACACTAAGATTGATACAATATTTTATACGGGTTCTCAAGTCAACTTAATATTTGAAGAAGTGGTAAAGAAACTCAATCTAGCTACAACACCTCATCCAAAGCCATATCCGCTTGGATGGGTTTGCAATGATGCTCAACTACAAGTAACGAAATAGTGTAAATTGAAATTTTCTATCACTGCAAACTTTGTTGATGAGGTAGAAGTAGATGTTGTTCCTTTGGATATTTTTGGGCTTGTGATAGGGATTCCTTATCTATATGATAGAAAAGAAATATTTTATATGGGGAGAATAAGTATCATCTCTTTAAGGATGGGATAGAATA